>CALYLW010000068.1:5000-465484 GCA_944989445.1 Ampullaceana balthica | reverse complement strand
TAGTTGATGTCACTTTTGGTCTAGTTGATGTCACTTTTGGTCTAGTTGATGTCACTTTTGGTCTAGTTGATGTCACTTTTGGTCTAGTTGATGTCACTTTTGGTCTAGTTGATGTCACTTTTGGTCTAGTTGATGTCACTTTTGGTCTAGTTGATGTCACTTTTGGTCTAGTTGATGTCACTTTTGGTCTAGTTGATGTCACTTTTGGTCTAGTTGATGTCACTTTTGGTCTAGTTGATGTCACTTTTGGTCTAGTTGATGTCACTTTTGGTCTAGTTGATGTCACTTTTGGTCTAGTTGATGTCACTTTTGGTCTAGTTGATGTCACTTTTGGTCTAGTTGATGTCACTTTTGGTCTAGTTGATGTCACTTTTGGTCTAGTTGATGTCACTTTTGGTCTAGTTGATGTCACTTTTGGTCTAGTTGATGTCACTTTTGGTCTAGTTGATGTCACTTTTGGTCTAGTTGATGTCACTTTTGGTCTAGTTGATGTCACTTTTGGTCTAGTTGATGTCACTTTTGGTCTAGTTGATGTCACTTTTGGTCTAGTTGATGTCACTTTTGGTCTAGTTGATGTCACTTTTGGTCTAGTTGATGTCACTTTTGGTCTAGTTGATGTCACTTTTGGTCTAGTTGATGTCACTTTTGGTCTAGTTGATGTCACTTTTGGTCTAGTTGATGTCACTTTTGGTCTAGTTGATGTCACTTTTGGTCTAGTTGATGTCACTTTTGGTCTAGTTGATGTCACTTTTGGTCTAGTTGATGTCACTTTTGGTCTAGTTGATGTCACTTTTGGTCTAGTTGATGTCACTTTTGGTCTAGTTGATGTCACTTTTGGTCTAGTTGATGTCACTTTTGGTCTAGTTGATGTCACTTTTGGTCTAGTTGATGTCACTTTTGGTCTAGTTGATGTCACTTTTGGTCTAGTTGATGTCACTTTTGGTCTAGTTGATGTCACTTTTGGTCTAGTTGATGTCACTTTTGGTCTAGTTGATGTCACTTTTGGTCTAGTTGATGTCACTTTTGGTCTAGTTGATGTCACTTTTGGTCTAGTTGATGTCACTTTTGGTCTAGTTGATGTCACTTTTGGTCTAGTTGATGTCACTTTTGGTCTAGTTGATGTCACTTTTGGTCTAGTTGATGTCACTTTTGGTCTAGTTGATGTCACTTTTGGTCTAGTTGATGTCACTTTTGGTCTAGTTGATGTCACTTTTGGTCTAGTTGATGTCACTTTTGGTCTAGTTGATGTCACTTTTGGTCTAGTTGATGTCACTTTTGGTCTAGTTGATGTCACTTTTGGTCTAGTTGATGTCACTTTTGGTCTAGTTGATGTCACTTTTGGTCTAGTTGATGTCACTTTTGGTCTAGTTGATGTCACTTTTGGTCTAGTTGATGTCACTTTTGGTCTAGTTGATGTCACTTTTGGTCTAGTTGATGTCACTTTTGGTCTAGTTGATGTCACTTTTGGTCTAGTTGATGTCACTTTTGGTCTAGTTGATGTCACTTTTGGTCTAGTTGATGTCACTTTTGGTCTAGTTGATGTCACTTTTGGTCTAGTTGATGTCACTTTTGGTCTAGTTGATGTCACTTTTGGTCTAGTTGATGTCACTTTTGGTCTAGTTGATGTCACTTTTGGTCTAGTTGATGTCACTTTTGGTCTAGTTGATGTCACTTTTGGTCTAGTTGATGTCACTTTTGGTCTAGTTGATGTCACTTTTGGTCTAGTTGATGTCACTTTTGGTCTAGTTGATGTCACTTTTGGTCTAGTTGATGTCACTTTTGGTCTAGTTGATGTCACTTTTGGTCTAGTTGATGTCACTTTTGGTCTAGTTGATGTCACTTTTGGTCTAGTTGATGTCACTTTTGGTCTAGTTGATGTCACTTTTGGTCTAGTTGATGTCACTTTTGGTCTAGTTGATGTCACTTTTGGTCTAGTTGATGTCACTTTTGGTCTAGTTGATGTCACTTTTGGTCTAGTTGATGTCACTTTTGGTCTAGTTGATGTCACTTTTGGTCTAGTTGATGTCACTTTTGGTCTAGTTGATGTCACTTTTGGTCTAGTTGATGTCACTTTTGGTCTAGTTGATGTCACTTTTGGTCTAGTTGATGTCACTTTTGGTCTAGTTGATGTCACTTTTGGTCTAGTTGATGTCACTTTTGGTCTAGTTGATGTCACTTTTGGTCTAGTTGATGTCACTTTTGGTCTAGTTGATGTCACTTTTGGTCTAGTTGATGTCACTTTTGGTCTAGTTGATGTCACTTTTGGTCTAGTTGATGTCACTTTTGGTCTAGTTGATGTCACTTTTGGTCTAGTTGATGTCACTTTTGGTCTAGTTGATGTCACTTTTGGTCTAGTTGATGTCACTTTTGGTCTAGTTGATGTCACTTTTGGTCTAGTTGATGTCACTTTTGGTCTAGTTGATGTCACTTTTGGTCTAGTTGATGTCACTTTTGGTCTAGTTGATGTCACTTTTGGTCTAGTTGATGTCACTTTTGGTCTAGTTGATGTCACTTTTGGTCTAGTTGATGTCACTTTTGGTCTAGTTGATGTCACTTTTGGTCTAGTTGATGTCACTTTTGGTCTAGTTGATGTCACTTTTGGTCTAGTTGATGTCACTTTTGGTCTAGTTGATGTCACTTTTGGTCTAGTTGATGTCACTTTTGGTCTAGTTGATGTCACTTTTGGTCTAGTTGATGTCACTTTTGGTCTAGTTGATGTCACTTTTGGTCTAGTTGATGTCACTTTTGGTCTAGTTGATGTCACTTTTGGTCTAGTTGATGTCACTTTTGGTCTAGTTGATGTCACTTTTGGTCTAGTTGATGTCACTTTTGGTCTAGTTGATGTCACTTTTGGTCTAGTTGATGTCACTTTTGGTCTAGTTGATGTCACTTTTGGTCTAGTTGATGTCACTTTTGGTCTAGTTGATGTCACTTTTGGTCTAGTTGATGTCACTTTTGGTCTAGTTGATGTCACTTTTGGTCTAGTTGATGTCACTTTTGGTCTAGTTGATGTCACTTTTGGTCTAGTTGATGTCACTTTTGGTCTAGTTGATGTCACTTTTGGTCTAGTTGATGTCACTTTTGGTCTAGTTGATGTCACTTTTGGTCTAGTTGATGTCACTTTTGGTCTAGTTGATGTCACTTTTGTCTAGTTGATGTCACTTTTGGTCTAGTTGATGTCACTTTTGGTCTAGTTGATGTCACTTTTGGTCTAGTTGATGTCACTTTTGGTCTAGTTGATGTCACTTTTGGTCTAGTTGATGTCACTTTTGGTCTAGTTGATGTCACTTTTGGTCTAGTTGATGTCACTTTTGGTCTAGTTGATGTCACTTTTGGTCTAGTTGATGTCACTTTTGGTCTAGTTGATGTCACTTTTGGTCTAGTTGATGTCACTTTTGGTCTAGTTGATGTCACTTTTGGTCTAGTTGATGTCACTTTTGGTCTAGTTGATGTCACTTTTGGTCTAGTTGATGTCACTTTTGGTCTAGTTGATGTCACTTTTGGTCTAGTTGATGTCACTTTTGGTCTAGTTGATGTCACTTTTGGTCTAGTTGATGTCACTTTTGGTCTAGTTGATGTCACTTTTGGTCTAGTTGATGTCACTTTTGGTCTAGTTGATGTCACTTTTGGTCTAGTTGATGTCACTTTTGGTCTAGTTGATGTCACTTTTGGTCTAGTTGATGTCACTTTTGGTCTAGTTGATGTCACTTTTGGTCTAGTTGATGTCACTTTTGGTCTAGTTGATGTCACTTTTGGTCTAGTTGATGTCACTTTTGGTCTAGTTGATGTCACTTTTGGTCTAGTTGATGTCACTTTTGGTCTAGTTGATGTCACTTTTGGTCTAGTTGATGTCACTTTTGGTCTAGTTGATGTCACTTTTGGTCTAGTTGATGTCACTTTTGGTCTAGTTGATGTCACTTTTGGTCTAGTTGATGTCACTTTTGGTCTAGTTGATGTCACTTTTGGTCTAGTTGATGTCACTTTTGGTCTAGTTGATGTCACTTTTGGTCTAGTTGATGTCACTTTTGGTCTAGTTGATGTCACTTTTGGTCTAGTTGATGTCACTTTTGGTCTAGTTGATGTCACTTTTGGTCTAGTTGATGTCACTTTTGGTCTAGTTGATGTCACTTTTGGTCTAGTTGATGTCACTTTTGGTCTAGTTGATGTCACTTTTGGTCTAGTTGATGTCACTTTTGGTCTAGTTGATGTCACTTTTGGTCTAGTTGATGTCACTTTTGGTCTAGTTGATGTCACTTTTGGTCTAGTTGATGTCACTTTTGGTCTAGTTGATGTCACTTTTGGTCTAGTTGATGTCACTTTTGGTCTAGTTGATGTCACTTTTGGTCTAGTTGATGTCACTTTTGGTCTAGTTGATGTCACTTTTGGTCTAGTTGATGTCACTTTTGGTCTAGTTGATGTCACTTTTGGTCTAGTTGATGTCACTTTTGGTCTAGTTGATGTCACTTTTGGTCTAGTTGATGTCACTTTTGGTCTAGTTGATGTCACTTTTGGTCTAGTTGATGTCACTTTTGGTCTAGTTGATGTCACTTTTGGTCTAGTTGATGTCACTTTTGGTCTAGTTGATGTCACTTTTGGTCTAGTTGATGTCACTTTTGGTCTAGTTGATGTCACTTTTGGTCTAGTTGATGTCACTTTTGGTCTAGTTGATGTCACTTTTGGTCTAGTTGATGTCACTTTTGGTCTAGTTGATGTCACTTTTGGTCTAGTTGATGTCACTTTTGGTCTAGTTGATGTCACTTTTGGTCTAGTTGATGTCACTTTTGGTCTAGTTGATGTCACTTTTGGTCTAGTTGATGTCACTTTTGGTCTAGTTGATGTCACTTTTGGTCTAGTTGATGTCACTTTTGGTCTAGTTGATGTCACTTTTGGTCTAGTTGATGTCACTTTTGGTCTAGTTGATGTCACTTTTGGTCTAGTTGATGTCACTTTTGGTCTAGTTGATGTCACTTTTGGTCTAGTTGATGTCACTTTTGGTCTAGTTGATGTCACTTTTGGTCTAGTTGATGTCACTTTTGGTCTAGTTGATGTCACTTTTGGTCTAGTTGATGTCACTTTTGGTCTAGTTGATGTCACTTTTGGTCTAGTTGATGTCACTTTTGGTCTAGTTGATGTCACTTTTGGTCTAGTTGATGTCACTTTTGGTCTAGTTGATGTCACTTTTGGTCTAGTTGATGTCACTTTTGGTCTAGTTGATGTCACTTTTGGTCTAGTTGATGTCACTTTTGGTCTAGTTGATGTCACTTTTGGTCTAGTTGATGTCACTTTTGGTCTAGTTGATGTCACTTTTGGTCTAGTTGATGTCACTTTTGGTCTAGTTGATGTCACTTTTGGTCTAGTTGATGTCACTTTTGGTCTAGTTGATGTCACTTTTGGTCTAGTTGATGTCACTTTTGGTCTAGTTGATGTCACTTTTGGTCTAGTTGATGTCACTTTTGGTCTAGTTGATGTCACTTTTGGTCTAGTTGATGTCACTTTTGGTCTAGTTGATGTCACTTTTGGTCTAGTTGATGTCACTTTTGGTCTAGTTGATGTCACTTTTGGTCTAGTTGATGTCACTTTTGGTCTAGTTGATGTCACTTTTGGTCTAGTTGATGTCACTTTTGGTCTAGTTGATGTCACTTTTGGTCTAGTTGATGTCACTTTTGGTCTAGTTGATGTCACTTTTGGTCTAGTTGATGTCACTTTTGGTCTAGTTGATGTCACTTTTGGTCTAGTTGATGTCACTTTTGGTCTAGTTGATGTCACTTTTGGTCTAGTTGATGTCACTTTTGGTCTAGTTGATGTCACTTTTGGTCTAGTTGATGTCACTTTTGGTCTAGTTGATGTCACTTTTGGTCTAGTTGATGTCACTTTTGGTCTAGTTGATGTCACTTTTGGTCTAGTTGATGTCACTTTTGGTCTAGTTGATGTCACTTTTGGTCTAGTTGATGTCACTTTTGGTCTAGTTGATGTCACTTTTGGTCTAGTTGATGTCACTTTTGGTCTAGTTGATGTCACTTTTGGTCTAGTTGATGTCACTTTTGGTCTAGTTGATGTCACTTTTGGTCTAGTTGATGTCACTTTTGGTCTAGTTGATGTCACTTTTGGTCTAGTTGATGTCACTTTTGGTCTAGTTGATGTCACTTTTGGTCTAGTTGATGTCACTTTTGGTCTAGTTGATGTCACTTTTGGTCTAGTTGATGTCACTTTTGGTCTAGTTGATGTCACTTTTGGTCTAGTTGATGTCACTTTTGGTCTAGTTGATGTCACTTTTGGTCTAGTTGATGTCACTTTTGGTCTAGTTGATGTCACTTTTGGTCTAGTTGATGTCACTTTTGGTCTAGTTGATGTCACTTTTGGTCTAGTTGATGTCACTTTTGGTCTAGTTGATGTCACTTTTGGTCTAGTTGATGTCACTTTTGGTCTAGTTGATGTCACTTTTGGTCTAGTTGATGTCACTTTTGGTCTAGTTGATGTCACTTTTGTCTAGTTGATGTCACTTTTGGTCTAGTTGATGTCACTTTTGGTCTAGTTGATGTCACTTTTGGTCTAGTTGATGTCACTTTTGGTCTAGTTGATGTCACTTTTGGTCTAGTTGATGTCACTTTTGGTCTAGTTGATGTCACTTTTGGTCTAGTTGATGTCACTTTTGGTCTAGTTGATGTCACTTTTGGTCTAGTTGATGTCACTTTTGGTCTAGTTGATGTCACTTTTGGTCTAGTTGATGTCACTTTTGGTCTAGTTGATGTCACTTTTGGTCTAGTTGATGTCACTTTTGGTCTAGTTGATGTCACTTTTGGTCTAGTTGATGTCACTTTTGGTCTAGTTGATGTCACTTTTGGTCTAGTTGATGTCACTTTTGGTCTAGTTGATGTCACTTTTGGTCTAGTTGATGTCACTTTTGGTCTAGTTGATGTCACTTTTGGTCTAGTTGATGTCACTTTTGGTCTAGTTGATGTCACTTTTGTCTAGTTGATGTCACTTTTGGTCTAGTTGATGTCACTTTTGGTCTAGTTGATGTCACTTTTGGTCTAGTTGATGTCACTTTTGGTCTAGTTGATGTCACTTTTGGTCTAGTTGATGTCACTTTTGGTCTAGTTGATGTCACTTTTGGTCTAGTTGATGTCACTTTTGGTCTAGTTGATGTCACTTTTGGTCTAGTTGATGTCACTTTTGGTCTAGTTGATGTCACTTTTGGTCTAGTTGATGTCACTTTTGGTCTAGTTGATGTCACTTTTGGTCTAGTTGATGTCACTTTTGGTCTAGTTGATGTCACTTTTGGTCTAGTTGATGTCACTTTTGGTCTAGTTGATGTCACTTTTGGTCTAGTTGATGTCACTTTTGGTCTAGTTGATGTCACTTTTGGTCTAGTTGATGTCACTTTTGGTCTAGTTGATGTCACTTTTGGTCTAGTTGATGTCACTTTTGGTCTAGTTGATGTCACTTTTGGTCTAGTTGATGTCACTTTTGGTCTAGTTGATGTCACTTTTGGTCTAGTTGATGTCACTTTTGGTCTAGTTGATGTCACTTTTGGTCTAGTTGATGTCACTTTTGGTCTAGTTGATGTCACTTTTGGTCTAGTTGATGTCACTTTTGGTCTAGTTGATGTCACTTTTGGTCTAGTTGATGTCACTTTTGGTCTAGTTGATGTCACTTTTGGTCTAGTTGATGTCACTTTTGGTCTAGTTGATGTCACTTTTGGTCTAGTTGATGTCACTTTTGGTCTAGTTGATGTCACTTTTGGTCTAGTTGATGTCACTTTTGGTCTAGTTGATGTCACTTTTGGTCTAGTTGATGTCACTTTTGGTCTAGTTGATGTCACTTTTGGTCTAGTTGATGTCACTTTTGGTCTAGTTGATGTCACTTTTGGTCTAGTTGATGTCACTTTTGGTCTAGTTGATGTCACTTTTGGTCTAGTTGATGTCACTTTTGGTCTAGTTGATGTCACTTTTGGTCTAGTTGATGTCACTTTTGGTCTAGTTGATGTCACTTTTGGTCTAGTTGATGTCACTTTTGGTCTAGTTGATGTCACTTTTGGTCTAGTTGATGTCACTTTTGGTCTAGTTGATGTCACTTTTGGTCTAGTTGATGTCACTTTTGGTCTAGTTGATGTCACTTTTGGTCTAGTTGATGTCACTTTTGGTCTAGTTGATGTCACTTTTGGTCTAGTTGATGTCACTTTTGGTCTAGTTGATGTCACTTTTGGTCTAGTTGATGTCACTTTTGGTCTAGTTGATGTCACTTTTGGTCTAGTTGATGTCACTTTTGGTCTAGTTGATGTCACTTTTGGTCTAGTTGATGTCACTTTTGGTCTAGTTGATGTCACTTTTGGTCTAGTTGATGTCACTTTTGGTCTAGTTGATGTCACTTTTGGTCTAGTTGATGTCACTTTTGGTCTAGTTGATGTCACTTTTGGTCTAGTTGATGTCACTTTTGGTCTAGTTGATGTCACTTTTGGTCTAGTTGATGTCACTTTTGGTCTAGTTGATGTCACTTTTGGTCTAGTTGATGTCACTTTTGGTCTAGTTGATGTCACTTTTGGTCTAGTTGATGTCACTTTTGGTCTAGTTGATGTCACTTTTCGTCTAGTTGATGTCACTTTTGGTCTAGTTGATGTCACTTTTGGTCTAGTTGATGTCACTTTTGGTCTAGTTGATGTCACTTTTGGTCTAGTTGATGTCACTTTTGGTCTAGTTGATGTCACTTTTGGTCTAGTTGATGTCACTTTTGGTCTAGTTGATGTCACTTTTGGTCTAGTTGATGTCACTTTTGGTCTAGTTGATGTCACTTTTGGTCTAGTTGATGTCACTTTTGGTCTAGTTGATGTCACTTTTGGTCTAGTTGATGTCACTTTTGGTCTAGTTGATGTCACTTTTGGTCTAGTTGATGTCACTTTTGGTCTAGTTGATGTCACTTTTGGTCTAGTTGATGTCACTTTTGGTCTAGTTGATGTCACTTTTGGTCTAGTTGATGTCACTTTTGGTCTAGTTGATGTCACTTTTGGTCTAGTTGATGTCACTTTTGGTCTAGTTGATGTCACTTTTGGTCTAGTTGATGTCACTTTTGGTCTAGTTGATGTCACTTTTGGTCTAGTTGATGTCACTTTTGGTCTAGTTGATGTCACTTTTGGTCTAGTTGATGTCACTTTTGGTCTAGTTGATGTCACTTTTGGTCTAGTTGATGTCACTTTTGGTCTAGTTGATGTCACTTTTGGTCTAGTTGATGTCACTTTTGGTCTAGTTGATGTCACTTTTGGTCTAGTTGATGTCACTTTTGGTCTAGTTGATGTCACTTTTGGTCTAGTTGATGTCACTTTTGGTCTAGTTGATGTCACTTTTGGTCTAGTTGATGTCACTTTTGGTCTAGTTGATGTCACTTTTGGTCTAGTTGATGTCACTTTTGGTCTAGTTGATGTCACTTTTGGTCTAGTTGATGTCACTTTTGGTCTAGTTGATGTCACTTTTGGTCTAGTTGATGTCACTTTTGGTCTAGTTGATGTCACTTTTGGTCTAGTTGATGTCACTTTTGGTCTAGTTGATGTCACTTTTGGTCTAGTTGATGTCACTTTTGGTCTAGTTGATGTCACTTTTGGTCTAGTTGATGTCACTTTTGGTCTAGTTGATGTCACTTTTGGTCTAGTTGATGTCACTTTTGGTCTAGTTGATGTCACTTTTGGTCTAGTTGATGTCACTTTTGGTCTAGTTGATGTCACTTTTGGTCTAGTTGATGTCACTTTTGGTCTAGTTGATGTCACTTTTGGTCTAGTTGATGTCACTTTTGGTCTAGTTGATGTCACTTTTGGTCTAGTTGATGTCACTTTTGGTCTAGTTGATGTCACTTTTGGTCTAGTTGATGTCACTTTTGGTCTAGTTGATGTCACTTTTGGTCTAGTTGATGTCACTTTTGGTCTAGTTGATGTCACTTTTGGTCTAGTTGATGTCACTTTTGGTCTAGTTGATGTCACTTTTGGTCTAGTTGATGTCACTTTTGGTCTAGTTGATGTCACTTTTGGTCTAGTTGATGTCACTTTTGGTCTAGTTGATGTCACTTTTGGTCTAGTTGATGTCACTTTTGGTCTAGTTGATGTCACTTTTGGTCTAGTTGATGTCACTTTTGGTCTAGTTGATGTCACTTTTGGTCTAGTTGATGTCACTTTTGGTCTAGTTGATGTCACTTTTGGTCTAGTTGATGTCACTTTTGGTCTAGTTGATGTCACTTTTGGTCTAGTTGATGTCACTTTTGGTCTAGTTGATGTCACTTTTGGTCTAGTTGATGTCACTTTTGGTCTAGTTGATGTCACTTTTGGTCTAGTTGATGTCACTTTTGGTCTAGTTGATGTCACTTTTGGTCTAGTTGATGTCACTTTTGGTCTAGTTGATGTCACTTTTGGTCTAGTTGATGTCACTTTTGGTCTAGTTGATGTCACTTTTGGTCTAGTTGATGTCACTTTTGGTCTAGTTGATGTCACTTTTGGTCTAGTTGATGTCACTTTTGGTCTAGTTGATGTCACTTTTGGTCTAGTTGATGTCACTTTTGGTCTAGTTGATGTCACTTTTGGTCTAGTTGATGTCACTTTTGTCTAGTTGATGTCACTTTTGGTCTAGTTGATGTCACTTTTGGTCTAGTTGATGTCACTTTTGGTCTAGTTGATGTCACTTTTGGTCTAGTTGATGTCACTTTTGGTCTAGTTGATGTCACTTTTGGTCTAGTTGATGTCACTTTTGGTCTAGTTGATGTCACTTTTGGTCTAGTTGATGTCACTTTTGGTCTAGTTGATGTCACTTTTGGTCTAGTTGATGTCACTTTTGGTCTAGTTGATGTCACTTTTGGTCTAGTTGATGTCACTTTTGGTCTAGTTGATGTCACTTTTGGTCTAGTTGATGTCACTTTTGGTCTAGTTGATGTCACTTTTGGTCTAGTTGATGTCACTTTTGGTCTAGTTGATGTCACTTTTGGTCTAGTTGATGTCACTTTTGGTCTAGTTGATGTCACTTTTGGTCTAGTTGATGTCACTTTTGGTCTAGTTGATGTCACTTTTGGTCTAGTTGATGTCACTTTTGGTCTAGTTGATGTCACTTTTGGTCTAGTTGATGTCACTTTTGGTCTAGTTGATGTCACTTTTGGTCTAGTTGATGTCACTTTTGGTCTAGTTGATGTCACTTTTGGTCTAGTTGATGTCACTTTTGGTCTAGTTGATGTCACTTTTGGTCTAGTTGATGTCACTTTTGGTCTAGTTGATGTCACTTTTGGTCTAGTTGATGTCACTTTTGGTCTAGTTGATGTCACTTTTGGTCTAGTTGATGTCACTTTTGGTCTAGTTGATGTCACTTTTGGTCTAGTTGATGTCACTTTTGGTCTAGTTGATGTCACTTTTGGTCTAGTTGATGTCACTTTTGGTCTAGTTGATGTCACTTTTGGTCTAGTTGATGTCACTTTTGGTCTAGTTGATGTCACTTTTGGTCTAGTTGATGTCACTTTTGGTCTAGTTGATGTCACTTTTGGTCTAGTTGATGTCACTTTTGGTCTAGTTGATGTCACTTTTGGTCTAGTTGATGTCACTTTTGGTCTAGTTGATGTCACTTTTGGTCTAGTTGATGTCACTTTTGGTCTAGTTGATGTCACTTTTGGTCTAGTTGATGTCACTTTTGGTCTAGTTGATGTCACTTTTGGTCTAGTTGATGTCACTTTTGGTCTAGTTGATGTCACTTTTGGTCTAGTTGATGTCACTTTTGGTCTAGTTGATGTCACTTTTGGTCTAGTTGATGTCACTTTTGGTCTAGTTGATGTCACTTTTGGTCTAGTTGATGTCACTTTTGGTCTAGTTGATGTCACTTTTGGTCTAGTTGATGTCACTTTTGGTCTAGTTGATGTCACTTTTGGTCTAGTTGATGTCACTTTTGGTCTAGTTGATGTCACTTTTGGTCTAGTTGATGTCACTTTTGGTCTAGTTGATGTCACTTTTGGTCTAGTTGATGTCACTTTTGGTCTAGTTGATGTCACTTTTGGTCTAGTTGATGTCACTTTTGGTCTAGTTGATGTCACTTTTGGTCTAGTTGATGTCACTTTTGGTCTAGTTGATGTCACTTTTGGTCTAGTTGATGTCACTTTTGGTCTAGTTGATGTCACTTTTGGTCTAGTTGATGTCACTTTTGGTCTAGTTGATGTCACTTTTGGTCTAGTTGATGTCACTTTTGGTCTAGTTGATGTCACTTTTGGTCTAGTTGATGTCACTTTTGGTCTAGTTGATGTCACTTTTGGTCTAGTTGATGTCACTTTTGGTCTAGTTGATGTCACTTTTGGTCTAGTTGATGTCACTTTTGGTCTAGTTGATGTCACTTTTGGTCTAGTTGATGTCACTTTTGGTCTAGTTGATGTCACTTTTGGTCTAGTTGATGTCACTTTTGGTCTAGTTGATGTCACTTTTGGTCTAGTTGATGTCACTTTTGGTCTAGTTGATGTCACTTTTGGTCTAGTTGATGTCACTTTTGGTCTAGTTGATGTCACTTTTGGTCTAGTTGATGTCACTTTTGGTCTAGTTGATGTCACTTTTGGTCTAGTTGATGTCACTTTTGGTCTAGTTGATGTCACTTTTGGTCTAGTTGATGTCACTTTTCGTCTAGTTGATGTCACTTTTGGTCTAGTTGATGTCACTTTTGGTCTAGTTGATGTCACTTTTGGTCTAGTTGATGTCACTTTTGGTCTAGTTGATGTCACTTTTGGTCTAGTTGATGTCACTTTTGGTCTAGTTGATGTCACTTTTGGTCTAGTTGATGTCACTTTTGGTCTAGTTGATGTCACTTTTGGTCTAGTTGATGTCACTTTTGGTCTAGTTGATGTCACTTTTGGTCTAGTTGATGTCACTTTTGGTCTAGTTGATGTCACTTTTGGTCTAGTTGATGTCACTTTTGGTCTAGTTGATGTCACTTTTGGTCTAGTTGATGTCACTTTTGGTCTAGTTGATGTCACTTTTGGTCTAGTTGATGTCACTTTTGGTCTAGTTGATGTCACTTTTCGTCTAGTTGATGTCACTTTTGGTCTAGTTGATGTCACTTTTCGTCTAGTTGATGTCACTTTTCGTCTAGTTGATGTCACTTTTGGTCTAGTTGATGTCACTTTTGGTCTAGTTGATGTCACTTTTGGTCTAGTTGATGTCACTTTTGGTCTAGTTGATGTCACTTTTGGTCTAGTTGATGTCACTTTTGGTCTAGTTGATGTCACTTTTGGTCTAGTTGATGTCACTTTTGGTCTAGTTGATGTCACTTTTGGTCTAGTTGATGTCACTTTTGGTCTAGTTGATGTCACTTTTGGTCTAGTTGATGTCACTTTTGGTCTAGTTGATGTCACTTTTGGTCTAGTTGATGTCACTTTTGGTCTAGTTGATGTCACTTTTGGTCTAGTTGATGTCACTTTTGGTCTAGTTGATGTCACTTTTGGTCTAGTTGATGTCACTTTTGGTCTAGTTGATGTCACTTTTGGTCTAGTTGATGTCACTTTTGGTCTAGTTGATGTCACTTTTGGTCTAGTTGATGTCACTTTTGGTCTAGTTGATGTCACTTTTGGTCTAGTTGATGTCACTTTTGGTCTAGTTGATGTCACTTTTGGTCTAGTTGATGTCACTTTTGGTCTAGTTGATGTCACTTTTGGTCTAGTTGATGTCACTTTTGGTCTAGTTGATGTCACTTTTGGTCTAGTTGATGTCACTTTTGGTCTAGTTGATGTCACTTTTGGTCTAGTTGATGTCACTTTTGGTCTAGTTGATGTCACTTTTGGTCTAGTTGATGTCACTTTTCGTCTAGTTGATGTCACTTTTCGTCTAGTTGATGTCACTTTTCGTCTAGTTGATGTCACTTTTGGTCTAGTTGATGTCACTTTTGGTCTAGTTGATGTCACTTTTGGTCTAGTTGATGTCACTTTTGGTCTAGTTGATGTCACTTTTGGTCTAGTTGATGTCACTTTTGGTCTAGTTGATGTCACTTTTGGTCTAGTTGATGTCACTTTTGGTCTAGTTGATGTCACTTTTGGTCTAGTTGATGTCACTTTTGGTCTAGTTGATGTCACTTTTGGTCTAGTTGATGTCACTTTTGGTCTAGTTGATGTCACTTTTGGTCTAGTTGATGTCACTTTTGGTCTAGTTGATGTCACTTTTGGTCTAGTTGATGTCACTTTTGGTCTAGTTGATGTCACTTTTGGTCTAGTTGATGTCACTTTTGGTCTAGTTGATGTCACTTTTGGTCTAGTTGATGTCACTTTTGGTCTAGTTGATGTCACTTTTGGTCTAGTTGATGTCACTTTTGGTCTAGTTGATGTCACTTTTGGTCTAGTTGATGTCACTTTTGGTCTAGTTGATGTCACTTTTGGTCTAGTTGATGTCACTTTTGGTCTAGTTGATGTCACTTTTGGTCTAGTTGATGTCACTTTTGGTCTAGTTGATGTCACTTTTGGTCTAGTTGATGTCACTTTTGGTCTAGTTGATGTCACTTTTGGTCTAGTTGATGTCACTTTTGGTCTAGTTGATGTCACTTTTGGTCTAGTTGATGTCACTTTTGGTCTAGTTGATGTCACTTTTGGTCTAGTTGATGTCACTTTTGGTCTAGTTGATGTCACTTTTGGTCTAGTTGATGTCACTTTTGGTCTAGTTGATGTCACTTTTGGTCTAGTTGATGTCACTTTTGGTCTAGTTGATGTCACTTTTGGTCTAGTTGATGTCACTTTTCGTCTAGTTGATGTCACTTTTCGTCTAGTTGATGTCACTTTTCGTCTAGTTGATGTCATTTTGGTCTAGTTGATGTCACTTTTCGTCTAGTTGATGTCACTTTTGGTCTAGTTGATGTCACTTTTGGTCTAGTTGATGTCACTTTTGGTCTAGTTGATGTCACTTTTGGTCTAGTTGATGTCACTTTTGGTCTAGTTGATGTCACTTTTGGTCTAGTTGATGTCACTTTTGGTCTAGTTGATGTCACTTTTGGTCTAGTTGATGTCACTTTTGGTCTAGTTGATGTCACTTTTGGTCTAGTTGATGTCACTTTTGGTCTAGTTGATGTCACTTTTGGTCTAGTTGATGTCACTTTTGGTCTAGTTGATGTCACTTTTGGTCTAGTTGATGTCACTTTTGGTCTAGTTGATGTCACTTTTGGTCTAGTTGATGTCACTTTTGGTCTAGTTGATGTCACTTTTGGTCTAGTTGATGTCACTTTTGGTCTAGTTGATGTCACTTTTGGTCTAGTTGATGTCACTTTTGGTCTAGTTGATGTCACTTTTGGTCTAGTTGATGTCACTTTTGGTCTAGTTGATGTCACTTTTGGTCTAGTTGATGTCACTTTTGGTCTAGTTGATGTCACTTTTGGTCTAGTTGATGTCACTTTTGGTCTAGTTGATGTCACTTTTGGTCTAGTTGATGTCACTTTTGGTCTAGTTGATGTCACTTTTGGTCTAGTTGATGTCACTTTTGGTCTAGTTGATGTCACTTTTGGTCTAGTTGATGTCACTTTTGGTCTAGTTGATGTCACTTTTGGTCTAGTTGATGTCACTTTTGGTCTAGTTGATGTCACTTTTGGTCTAGTTGATGTCACTTTTGGTCTAGTTGATGTCACTTTTGGTCTAGTTGATGTCACTTTTGGTCTAGTTGATGTCACTTTTGGTCTAGTTGATGTCACTTTTGGTCTAGTTGATGTCACTTTTGGTCTAGTTGATGTCACTTTTGGTCTAGTTGATGTCACTTTTGGTCTAGTTGATGTCACTTTTGGTCTAGTTGATGTCACTTTTGGTCTAGTTGATGTCACTTTTGGTCTAGTTGATGTCACTTTTCGTCTAGTTGATGTCACTTTTGGTCTAGTTGATGTCACTTTTGGTCTAGTTGATGTCACTTTTGGTCTAGTTGATGTCACTTTTCGTCTAGTTGATGTCACTTTTGGTCTAGTTGATGTCACTTTTGGTCTAGTTGATGTCACTTTTGGTCTAGTTGATGTCACTTTTGGTCTAGTTGATGTCACTTTTGGTCTAGTTGATGTCACTTTTGGTCTAGTTGATGTCACTTTTGGTCTAGTTGATGTCACTTTTGGTCTAGTTGATGTCACTTTTGGTCTAGTTGATGTCACTTTTGGTCTAGTTGATGTCACTTTTGGTCTAGTTGATGTCACTTTTGGTCTAGTTGATGTCACTTTTGGTCTAGTTGATGTCACTTTTGGTCTAGTTGATGTCACTTTTGGTCTAGTTGATGTCACTTTTGGTCTAGTTGATGTCACTTTTGTCTAGTTGATGTCACTTTTGCTAGTTGATGTCACTTTTGTCTAGTTGATGTCACTTTTCGTCTAGTTGATGTCACTTTTGGTCTAGTTGATGTCACTTTTCGTCTAGTTGATGTCACTTTTGGTCTAGTTGATGTCACTTTTGGTCTAGTTGATGTCACTTTTGGTCTAGTTGATGTCACTTTTGGTCTAGTTGATGTCACTTTTGGTCTAGTTGATGTCACTTTTGGTCTAGTTGATGTCACTTTTGGTCTAGTTGATGTCACTTTTGGTCTAGTTGATGTCACTTTTGGTCTAGTTGATGTCACTTTTGGTCTAGTTGATGTCACTTTTGGTCTAGTTGATGTCACTTTTGGTCTAGTTGATGTCACTTTTGGTCTAGTTGATGTCACTTTTGGTCTAGTTGATGTCACTTTTGGTCTAGTTGATGTCACTTTTGGTCTAGTTGATGTCACTTTTGGTCTAGTTGATGTCACTTTTGGTCTAGTTGATGTCACTTTTGGTCTAGTTGATGTCACTTTTGGTCTAGTTGATGTCACTTTTGGTCTAGTTGATGTCACTTTTGGTCTAGTTGATGTCACTTTTCGTCTAGTTGATGTCACTTTTGGTCTAGTTGATGTCACTTTTGGTCTAGTTGATGTCACTTTTGGTCTAGTTGATGTCACTTTTGGTCTAGTTGATGTCACTTTTGGTCTAGTTGATGTCACTTTTGGTCTAGTTGATGTCACTTTTGGTCTAGTTGATGTCACTTTTGGTCTAGTTGATGTCACTTTTGGTCTAGTTGATGTCACTTTTGGTCTAGTTGATGTCACTTTTGGTCTAGTTGATGTCACTTTTGGTCTAGTTGATGTCACTTTTGGTCTAGTTGATGTCACTTTTGGTCTAGTTGATGTCACTTTTGGTCTAGTTGATGTCACTTTTGGTCTAGTTGATGTCACTTTTGGTCTAGTTGATGTCACTTTTGGTCTAGTTGATGTCACTTTTGGTCTAGTTGATGTCACTTTTGGTCTAGTTGATGTCACTTTTGGTCTAGTTGATGTCACTTTTGGTCTAGTTGATGTCACTTTTGGTCTAGTTGATGTCACTTTTGGTCTAGTTGATGTCACTTTTGGTCTAGTTGATGTCACTTTTGGTCTAGTTGATGTCACTTTTGGTCTAGTTGATGTCACTTTTGGTCTAGTTGATGTCACTTTTGGTCTAGTTGATGTCACTTTTGGTCTAGTTGATGTCACTTTTGGTCTAGTTGATGTCACTTTTGGTCTAGTTGATGTCACTTTTGGTCTAGTTGATGTCACTTTTGGTCTAGTTGATGTCACTTTTGGTCTAGTTGATGTCACTTTTGGTCTAGTTGATGTCACTTTTGGTCTAGTTGATGTCACTTTTGGTCTAGTTGATGTCACTTTTGGTCTAGTTGATGTCACTTTTGGTCTAGTTGATGTCACTTTTGGTCTAGTTGATGTCACTTTTGGTCTAGTTGATGTCACTTTTGGTCTAGTTGATGTCACTTTTGGTCTAGTTGATGTCACTTTTGGTCTAGTTGATGTCACTTTTGGTCTAGTTGATGTCACTTTTGGTCTAGTTGATGTCACTTTTGGTCTAGTTGATGTCACTTTTGGTCTAGTTGATGTCACTTTTGGTCTAGTTGATGTCACTTTTGGTCTAGTTGATGTCACTTTTGGTCTAGTTGATGTCACTTTTGGTCTAGTTGATGTCACTTTTGGTCTAGTTGATGTCACTTTTGGTCTAGTTGATGTCACTTTTGGTCTAGTTGATGTCACTTTTGGTCTAGTTGATGTCACTTTTGGTCTAGTTGATGTCACTTTTGGTCTAGTTGATGTCACTTTTGGTCTAGTTGATGTCACTTTTGGTCTAGTTGATGTCACTTTTGGTCTAGTTGATGTCACTTTTGGTCTAGTTGATGTCACTTTTGGTCTAGTTGATGTCACTTTTGGTCTAGTTGATGTCACTTTTGGTCTAGTTGATGTCACTTTTGGTCTAGTTGATGTCACTTTTGGTCTAGTTGATGTCACTTTTGGTCTAGTTGATGTCACTTTTGGTCTAGTTGATGTCACTTTTGGTCTAGTTGATGTCACTTTTGGTCTAGTTGATGTCACTTTTGGTCTAGTTGATGTCACTTTTGGTCTAGTTGATGTCACTTTTGGTCTAGTTGATGTCACTTTTGGTCTAGTTGATGTCACTTTTGGTCTAGTTGATGTCACTTTTGGTCTAGTTGATGTCACTTTTGGTCTAGTTGATGTCACTTTTGGTCTAGTTGATGTCACTTTTGGTCTAGTTGATGTCACTTTTGGTCTAGTTGATGTCACTTTTGGTCTAGTTGATGTCACTTTTGGTCTAGTTGATGTCACTTTTGGTCTAGTTGATGTCACTTTTGGTCTAGTTGATGTCACTTTTGGTCTAGTTGATGTCACTTTTGGTCTAGTTGATGTCACTTTTGGTCTAGTTGATGTCACTTTTGGTCTAGTTGATGTCACTTTTGGTCTAGTTGATGTCACTTTTGGTCTAGTTGATGTCACTTTTGGTCTAGTTGATGTCACTTTTGGTCTAGTTGATGTCACTTTTGGTCTAGTTGATGTCACTTTTGGTCTAGTTGATGTCACTTTTGGTCTAGTTGATGTCACTTTTGGTCTAGTTGATGTCACTTTTGGTCTAGTTGATGTCACTTTTGGTCTAGTTGATGTCACTTTTGGTCTAGTTGATGTCACTTTTGGTCTAGTTGATGTCACTTTTGGTCTAGTTGATGTCACTTTTGGTCTAGTTGATGTCACTTTTGGTCTAGTTGATGTCACTTTTGGTCTAGTTGATGTCACTTTTGGTCTAGTTGATGTCACTTTTGGTCTAGTTGATGTCACTTTTGGTCTAGTTGATGTCACTTTTGGTCTAGTTGATGTCACTTTTGGTCTAGTTGATGTCACTTTTGGTCTAGTTGATGTCACTTTTGGTCTAGTTGATGTCACTTTTGGTCTAGTTGATGTCACTTTTGGTCTAGTTGATGTCACTTTTGGTCTAGTTGATGTCACTTTTGGTCTAGTTGATGTCACTTTTGGTCTAGTTGATGTCACTTTTGGTCTAGTTGATGTCACTTTTGGTCTAGTTGATGTCACTTTTGGTCTAGTTGATGTCACTTTTGGTCTAGTTGATGTCACTTTTGGTCTAGTTGATGTCACTTTTGGTCTAGTTGATGTCACTTTTGGTCTAGTTGATGTCACTTTTGGTCTAGTTGATGTCACTTTTGGTCTAGTTGATGTCACTTTTGGTCTAGTTGATGTCACTTTTGGTCTAGTTGATGTCACTTTTGGTCTAGTTGATGTCACTTTTGGTCTAGTTGATGTCACTTTTGGTCTAGTTGATGTCACTTTTCGTCTAGTTGATGTCACTTTTGGTCTAGTTGATGTCACTTTTGGTCTAGTTGATGTCACTTTTGGTCTAGTTGATGTCACTTTTGGTCTAGTTGATGTCACTTTTGGTCTAGTTGATGTCACTTTTGGTCTAGTTGATGTCACTTTTGGTCTAGTTGATGTCACTTTTGGTCTAGTTGATGTCACTTTTGGTCTAGTTGATGTCACTTTTGGTCTAGTTGATGTCACTTTTGGTCTAGTTGATGTCACTTTTGGTCTAGTTGATGTCACTTTTGGTCTAGTTGATGTCACTTTTGGTCTAGTTGATGTCACTTTTGGTCTAGTTGATGTCACTTTTGGTCTAGTTGATGTCACTTTTGGTCTAGTTGATGTCACTTTTGGTCTAGTTGATGTCACTTTTGGTCTAGTTGATGTCACTTTTGGTCTAGTTGATGTCACTTTTGGTCTAGTTGATGTCACTTTTGGTCTAGTTGATGTCACTTTTGGTCTAGTTGATGTCACTTTTGGTCTAGTTGATGTCACTTTTGGTCTAGTTGATGTCACTTTTGGTCTAGTTGATGTCACTTTTGGTCTAGTTGATGTCACTTTTGGTCTAGTTGATGTCACTTTTGGTCTAGTTGATGTCACTTTTGGTCTAGTTGATGTCACTTTTGGTCTAGTTGATGTCACTTTTGGTCTAGTTGATGTCACTTTTGGTCTAGTTGATGTCACTTTTGGTCTAGTTGATGTCACTTTTGGTCTAGTTGATGTCACTTTTGGTCTAGTTGATGTCACTTTTGGTCTAGTTGATGTCACTTTTGGTCTAGTTGATGTCACTTTTGGTCTAGTTGATGTCACTTTTGGTCTAGTTGATGTCACTTTTGGTCTAGTTGATGTCACTTTTGGTCTAGTTGATGTCACTTTTGGTCTAGTTGATGTCACTTTTGGTCTAGTTGATGTCACTTTTGGTCTAGTTGATGTCACTTTTGGTCTAGTTGATGTCACTTTTGGTCTAGTTGATGTCACTTTTGGTCTAGTTGATGTCACTTTTGGTCTAGTTGATGTCACTTTTGGTCTAGTTGATGTCACTTTTGGTCTAGTTGATGTCACTTTTGGTCTAGTTGATGTCACTTTTGGTCTAGTTGATGTCACTTTTGGTCTAGTTGATGTCACTTTTGGTCTAGTTGATGTCACTTTTGGTCTAGTTGATGTCACTTTTGGTCTAGTTGATGTCACTTTTGGTCTAGTTGATGTCACTTTTGGTCTAGTTGATGTCACTTTTGGTCTAGTTGATGTCACTTTTGGTCTAGTTGATGTCACTTTTGGTCTAGTTGATGTCACTTTTGGTCTAGTTGATGTCACTTTTGGTCTAGTTGATGTCACTTTTGGTCTAGTTGATGTCACTTTTGGTCTAGTTGATGTCACTTTTGGTCTAGTTGATGTCACTTTTGGTCTAGTTGATGTCACTTTTGGTCTAGTTGATGTCACTTTTGGTCTAGTTGATGTCACTTTTGGTCTAGTTGATGTCACTTTTGGTCTAGTTGATGTCACTTTTGGTCTAGTTGATGTCACTTTTGGTCTAGTTGATGTCACTTTTGGTCTAGTTGATGTCACTTTTGGTCTAGTTGATGTCACTTTTGGTCTAGTTGATGTCACTTTTGGTCTAGTTGATGTCACTTTTGGTCTAGTTGATGTCACTTTTGGTCTAGTTGATGTCACTTTTGGTCTAGTTGATGTCACTTTTGGTCTAGTTGATGTCACTTTTGGTCTAGTTGATGTCACTTTTGGTCTAGTTGATGTCACTTTTGGTCTAGTTGATGTCACTTTTGGTCTAGTTGATGTCACTTTTGGTCTAGTTGATGTCACTTTTGGTCTAGTTGATGTCACTTTTGGTCTAGTTGATGTCACTTTTGGTCTAGTTGATGTCACTTTTGGTCTAGTTGATGTCACTTTTGGTCTAGTTGATGTCACTTTTGGTCTAGTTGATGTCACTTTTGGTCTAGTTGATGTCACTTTTGGTCTAGTTGATGTCACTTTTGGTCTAGTTGATGTCACTTTTGGTCTAGTTGATGTCACTTTTGGTCTAGTTGATGTCACTTTTGGTCTAGTTGATGTCACTTTTGGTCTAGTTGATGTCACTTTTGGTCTAGTTGATGTCACTTTTG
Source organism: Ampullaceana balthica (assembly GCA_944989445.1). Classification (NCBI taxonomy): domain Eukaryota; kingdom Metazoa; phylum Mollusca; class Gastropoda; family Lymnaeidae; genus Ampullaceana; species Ampullaceana balthica. Next base: position 443,719 of record CALYLW010000068.1, on the reverse strand, counting down.
GTCTAGTTGATGTCACTTTTGGTCTAGTTGATGTCACTTTTGGTCTAGTTGATGTCACTTTTGGTCTAGTTGATGTCACTTTTGGTCTAGTTGATGTCACTTTTGGTCTAGTTGATGTCACTTTTGGTCTAGTTGATGTCACTTTTGGTCTAGTTGATGTCACTTTTGGTCTAGTTGATGTCACTTTTGGTCTAGTTGATGTCACTTTTGGTCTAGTTGATGTCACTTTTGGTCTAGTTGATGTCACTTTTGGTCTAGTTGATGTCACTTTTGGTCTAGTTGATGTCACTTTTGGTCTAGTTGATGTCACTTTTGGTCTAGTTGATGTCACTTTTGGTCTAGTTGATGTCACTTTTGGTCTAGTTGATGTCACTTTTGGTCTAGTTGATGTCACTTTTGGTCTAGTTGATGTCACTTTTGGTCTAGTTGATGTCACTTTTGGTCTAGTTGATGTCACTTTTGGTCTAGTTGATGTCACTTTTGGTCTAGTTGATGTCACTTTTGGTCTAGTTGATGTCACTTTTGGTCTAGTTGATGTCACTTTTGGTCTAGTTGATGTCACTTTTGGTCTAGTTGATGTCACTTTTGGTCTAGTTGATGTCACTTTTGGTCTAGTTGATGTCACTTTTGGTCTAGTTGATGTCACTTTTGGTCTAGTTGATGTCACTTTTGGTCTAGTTGATGTCACTTTTGGTCTAGTTGATGTCACTTTTGGTCTAGTTGATGTCACTTTTGGTCTAGTTGATGTCACTTTTGGTCTAGTTGATGTCACTTTTGGTCTAGTTGATGTCACTTTTGGTCTAGTTGATGTCACTTTTGGTCTAGTTGATGTCACTTTTGGTCTAGTTGATGTCACTTTTGGTCTAGTTGATGTCACTTTTGGTCTAGTTGATGTCACTTTTGGTCTAGTTGATGTCACTTTTGGTCTAGTTGATGTCACTTTTGGTCTAGTTGATGTCACTTTTGGTCTAGTTGATGTCACTTTTGGTCTAGTTGATGTCACTTTTGGTCTAGTTGATGTCACTTTTGGTCTAGTTGATGTCACTTTTGGTCTAGTTGATGTCACTTTTGGTCTAGTTGATGTCACTTTTGGTCTAGTTGATGTCACTTTTGGTCTAGTTGATGTCACTTTTGGTCTAGTTGATGTCACTTTTGGTCTAGTTGATGTCACTTTTGGTCTAGTTGATGTCACTTTTGGTCTAGTTGATGTCACTTTTGGTCTAGTTGATGTCACTTTTGGTCTAGTTGATGTCACTTTTGGTCTAGTTGATGTCACTTTTGGTCTAGTTGATGTCACTTTTGGTCTAGTTGATGTCACTTTTGGTCTAGTTGATGTCACTTTTGGTCTAGTTGATGTCACTTTTGGTCTAGTTGATGTCACTTTTGGTCTAGTTGATGTCACTTTTGGTCTAGTTGATGTCACTTTTGGTCTAGTTGATGTCACTTTTGGTCTAGTTGATGTCACTTTTGGTCTAGTTGATGTCACTTTTGGTCTAGTTGATGTCACTTTTGGTCTAGTTGATGTCACTTTTGGTCTAGTTGATGTCACTTTTGGTCTAGTTGATGTCACTTTTGGTCTAGTTGATGTCACTTTTGGTCTAGTTGATGTCACTTTTGGTCTAGTTGATGTCACTTTTGGTCTAGTTGATGTCACTTTTGGTCTAGTTGATGTCACTTTTGGTCTAGTTGATGTCACTTTTGGTCTAGTTGATGTCACTTTTGGTCTAGTTGATGTCACTTTTGGTCTAGTTGATGTCACTTTTGGTCTAGTTGATGTCACTTTTGGTCTAGTTGATGTCACTTTTGGTCTAGTTGATGTCACTTTTGGTCTAGTTGATGTCACTTTTGGTCTAGTTGATGTCACTTTTGGTCTAGTTGATGTCACTTTTGGTCTAGTTGATGTCACTTTTGGTCTAGTTGATGTCACTTTTGGTCTAGTTGATGTCACTTTTGGTCTAGTTGATGTCACTTTTGGTCTAGTTGATGTCACTTTTGGTCTAGTTGATGTCACTTTTGGTCTAGTTGATGTCACTTTTGGTCTAGTTGATGTCACTTTTGGTCTAGTTGATGTCACTTTTGGTCTAGTTGATGTCACTTTTGGTCTAGTTGATGTCACTTTTGGTCTAGTTGATGTCACTTTTGGTCTAGTTGATGTCACTTTTGGTCTAGTTGATGTCACTTTTGGTCTAGTTGATGTCACTTTTGGTCTAGTTGATGTCACTTTTGGTCTAGTTGATGTCACTTTTGGTCTAGTTGATGTCACTTTTGGTCTAGTTGATGTCACTTTTGGTCTAGTTGATGTCACTTTTGGTCTAGTTGATGTCACTTTTGGTCTAGTTGATGTCACTTTTGGTCTAGTTGATGTCACTTTTGGTCTAGTTGATGTCACTTTTGGTCTAGTTGATGTCACTTTTGGTCTAGTTGATGTCACTTTTGGTCTAGTTGATGTCACTTTTGGTCTAGTTGATGTCACTTTTGGTCTAGTTGATGTCACTTTTGGTCTAGTTGATGTCACTTTTGGTCTAGTTGATGTCACTTTTGGTCTAGTTGATGTCACTTTTGGTCTAGTTGATGTCTATTTTGGTCTAGTTGATGTCACTTTTGGTCTAGTTGATGTCACTTTTGGTCTAGTTGATGTCACTTTTGGTCTAGTTGATGTCACTTTTGGTCTAGTTGATGTCACTTTTGGTCTAGTTGATGTCACTTTTGGTCTAGTTGATGTCACTTTTGGTCTAGTTGATGTCACTTTTGGTCTAGTTGATGTCACTTTTGGTCTAGTTGATGTCACTTTTGGTCTAGTTGATGTCACTTTTGGTCTAGTTGATGTCACTTTTGGTCTAGTTGATGTCACTTTTGGTCTAGTTGATGTCACTTTTGGTCTAGTTGATGTCACTTTTGGTCTAGTTGATGTCACTTTTGGTCTAGTTGATGTCACTTTTGGTCTAGTTGATGTCACTTTTGGTCTAGTTGATGTCACTTTTGGTCTAGTTGATGTCACTTTTGGTCTAGTTGATGTCACTTTTGGTCTAGTTGATGTCACTTTTGGTCTAGTTGATGTCACTTTTGGTCTAGTTGATGTCACTTTTGGTCTAGTTGATGTCACTTTTGGTCTAGTTGATGTCACTTTTGGTCTAGTTGATGTCACTTTTGGTCTAGTTAAGATCAAGCACCGTCAGGCACCCTCAAGCATGCGAAGGCAACGTCAGGCACCCTCAGGCAGCCTAAAGCACCTTCAGGCACTCTCAGGCACGCACAAGCAACCTCAGGCACCCTCAAGCACCCTCAGGCACTCTCAGGCACGCGCAGGCACCCTCAGGCACCCTCAGGCACCTTGACGCACCATCAGGCACGCGCAAGCACCCTCAGGAACCCTCAAGCATACTCAGGCACCCTCAGGCACGCGCATGCACCCTCAGGCACCCTCAGACACCCTCAGGCACACACAGGCATGCTCAGGCACGCACAGGAAACCTCAGGCACCCTCAAGCACCGTAAGGCACCCTCAGGCACCCTCAGGCAACCTCAGAAACCCTCACGCACCTTCACGCACCCTCAGGCACCCTCACGCACCCTCAGGCAGCCTCAGGCACACGCAGGCACCCTCAGGCACCCCCAGGCACCCTCAAGCATTCTCAGGAAACTTTAGGCACGCTCAGTCACGCACAGGTACACACAGCCACCCTTAGGCACGCTCAGGCCCCCTCAGGCACCCTCAGGCACCCTCAGGCACCCTTACGCACCCTCGCGCACCCTCATGCACCCTCAGGCACGCGCAAGCACCCCCAGGCATGCGCAGGCACCCTCAGGAACCCTTTGGCACCGTAAGGCACGCTCAGGCACCCTCAGGCACCCTCAGGTACCCTCACGCACCCACAGGCACTTGCAGGCACCCTAAGGCTCCCTCAGGCAGCCTCAAGTATTTCACGCAACCTGGATGCGACTGGATGTGATGGAATGCGACTGGATGCGACGGGTTGCGACTGGATGCGACTGGATGCGACGGATTGCGACTGGATGCGAAGGGATGCGACTGGATGCGACTCGATGAGGACGGGATGCGACTGGATGTGACTGGATGCGACTGGATGACAAAGGTTGCGACGGGATGCGACGGGATGCGATTTGATGCGACTGGCTGCGACTGGATGAGATGGGTTGAGACTGGATGCGACGGTATTAGTCAGGATGCGACTGGATGCGACGGGTTGTGACTGGATGCAACGGGATGCGACTGGATGCTTCGGGTTGCGCCTGGATACGACTGGATGCGACTGGATGCGACCGGATTGGTCGGGTTGCGACTGGTTGCGACTGGATGCGACGGGTTTTGACTGGATGCGACTGGATGCGACGGGTTGCGACTGGATGTGATGGGATGCGACGAGATGCGACTGGATGCGACTGAATGAGACGGGTTGCGACTGGATGCGACGGATGCGACTGAATGCGACGGGATGCGACGGGATTCGACGAGATGCGACTGGATGCGACTGGATGCGACGGGTTGCGACTGGATGTGACGGGATGCGACTGGATGCGATTGGATGTGATGGAATGCGACTGGATGCGACGGGTTGCGACTGGATGCGACTGGATGCGACGGGTTTTGACTGGATGCGATTGGATGCGACGGGTTGCGACTGGATGTGACGGGATGCGACGAGATGCGACTTGATGCGACTGAATGAGACGGGTTGCGACTGGATGCGACGGATGCGCCTGAATGCGACGGATTGCGACTGGATGCGTAGGGATGCGACTGGATGCGACTGGATGAGGACGGGATGCGACTGGATGCGACTGGATGACACAGGTTGCGACGGGATGCGACGGGATGCGATTTGATGCGACTGGCTGCGACTGGATGCGATGGGTTGAGACTGGATGCGACGGTATGAGTCAGGATGCGACTGGATGCGACGGGTTGCGACTGGTTGTGACTGGATGCGACGGGTTGCGACTGGATGCGACTGGATGCGACGCGTTGCGACTTGATGCGACTGGAAGCGAGGGTTGCGACTGGATGTGACGGGATGCGACTGGATGCGACGGGATGCGATGAGATGCGACTGGATGCAACAGATTGCGACTGCATGCGACTGCATGCGACGGGATGCGACGGATTGCGACTGGATGCGTCGGGATGCAACTGGATGCGACCGGATGCGACGAGATGCGATGGGATGCGACGGTTGCGACTGGATGGGACTGGATGCGACGGGTTGTGACTGGATGTGACGGGATGCGACTGGATGCGACGGGTTGCGACTGGATGGGTCGGGTTGCGACTGGTTGCGACTGGATGCGACGGGTTTTGACTGGATGCGACTGGATGCGACGAGATGCGACTGGATGCGACTGGATGCGACTGGATACGAATGGATGCGACGGATGTGACTGAATGCGACGGATGCGACTGAATGCGACGGGATGTGACTGGATGCGACGGGTTGCGACTGGATGTGACGGGATGCGACTGGATGCGACGAGATGCGACTGGATGCGACAGGTTGCGATTGCATGCGTCGGGATGCGACTGGATGCGACGATATGCAATGGGATTCGATGAGTTGGCGACTGGATGCGACGGGATACGACTGGATGCGACTGGATGCGACGGGTTGCGCCTAGATACGACTGGATGCGACTGGATGTGACTGGATGGGTCAGGTTGCGACTGTTACGACTGGATGCGATGGGTTGCGATGAGATGCGACTGGATGCGACTGAATGCGACGGTATTCGACGGGATGCGACGAGATGCGACTGGATGCGACTGGATGCGACGGGTTGCGACTGGATGTGACGGGATGCGACTGGATGCGACAGGTTGCGATGGAATCGACGGGATGCCACTGAATGGTACTGGATGCGACTGGATTCGACGGGTTGCGACGGTATTCGACGGGATGCGACGAGATGCGACTGGATGCCACTGGATGCGACGGGTTGCGACTGGATGTGACGGGATGCGACTGGATGCGACAGGTTGCGATGGAATCGACGGGATGCCACTGAATGGGACTGGATGCGACTGGATTTGACGGGTTGCGACTGGATGCGACGGGTTGCGACTGGATGTGACGGGATGCGACTGGATGCGACTGGATGCGACGGTTTGTGACTGGATGCGACGGGTTGCGACTGGATGCGACTGGATGCGACTGGATAAGACTGGATGCGATGGATTGCGACGAGATGTGACTGGATTGGAATGGATGCGATAGGTTTAGACTGGATGCGACAGGTTGCGACTGGATGCGATTGGATGGGATGGAATGCGACTGGATGCGACGGGTTGCGACTGGATGCGACTGGATGCGAAGGGTTTTGACTGGATGCGACTGGATGCGACGGGTTGCGACTGGATGTGACGGGATGCGACGAGATGCGACTGGATGCGACTGAATGAGACGGGTTGCGACTGGATGCGACGGATGCGACTGAATGCGACGGGATTCGACGAGATGTGACTGGATTCGACTGGATGCGACGGGTTGCGACTGGATGTGACGGGATGCGACTGGATGCGACTGGAATCGACGGGATGCCACTGAATGGGACTGGATGCGACTGGATGCGATGGGTTGTGACTGGATGCGAATGGAAACGACGGGTTGCGACTGGATGCGACTGGATGCGACGGGTTGCGAATGGATGCGACTGGATAAGACTGGATGCGATGGATTGCGACGAGATGTGACTGGATGGGAATGGATGCGATAGGTTTAGACTGGATGCGACAGGTTGCGACTGGATGCGACTGGATGTGATGGAATGCGACTGGATGCGACGGGTTGCGACTGGATGCGACTGGATGCGACGGATTGCGACTGGATGCGTAGGGATGCGACTGGATGCGACTGGATGAGGACGGGATGCGACTGGATGCGACTGGATGACACAGGTTGCGACGGGATGCGACGGGATGCGATTTGATGCGACTGGCTGCGACTGGATGCGATGGGTTGAGACTGGATGCAACGGTATGAGTCAGGATGTGACTGGATGCGACGGGTTGCGACTGGTTGCGACTGGATGCGACGGGTTGCGACTGGATGCGACTGGATGCGACGCGTTGCGACTTGATGTGACTGGAAGCGATGGTTGCGACTGGATGTGACGGGATGCGACTGGATGCGACGGGATGCGATGAGATGCGACTGGATGCAACAGATTGCGACTGCATGCGACTGCATGCGACTGCATGCGACGGGATGCGACGGATTGCGACTGGATGCGTCGGGATGCAACTGGATGCGACCGGATGCGACTGGATGCGACGGGATGCGACGGTTGCGACTGGATTTGACAGGTTGCGACTGCATGCGACGGGATGCGACTGGATGAGACGGATTGCGACTGGATGCGACGGGATGCGACTGGATGCGACTGGATGCGACGAAATGCGATGGGATGCGACGGGTTGCGACTGGATGCGACGAGATACGACTGGATGCGAATGGATGCGACGGGTTGTGACTGGATGTGACGGGATGCGACTGGATGCGACTGGATGCGACGGGTTGCGCCTAGATACGACGAGATGCGACTGGATGTGACTGGATGGGTCGGGTTGCGACTGGATGCGATGGGTTGCGACTGGATGCGACGGGTTGCGACTGGATGCGACGAGATGCGATGAGATGCGACTGGATGCGACGGGGTTCGACTGGATGCGAGTGGATGCGACTTTGTAGCAGGAGTATGCTGACGCTTTATCCAAGTATTAGTTGCTGGTTTTTACAATATTTATTTTCCAGGTTAAATTTCAGATTCATCTATTTAGTTAAAATCTTATGAGAAACAGAAATATGCCATTTTACCGCGTGAGTTGTTTTCACTTAATGCAGTGCCTTTTGACATAACCTTACTATTTAAAAGATATGTTTATTAAATAATGATTCTTGCCGACCATAATAACTGATAACTAAATTTACAATTTCATTTCCCACTTGTACAAAATTAACATAACTTATAGGTTTTCCGAAAGAGCTCTATCACCCCCGTCACTCAAAAATTTAATATATAATTACGAAACTGCATCGTATCACAATTGTAAGTTATATAATTTTAAAAAATAATTAAAATAAAAATAATTTAAACGCATATGTAATATATAAAGCCCAGTTGATATTTTTATGTTTGTTTGTTTGTAGCCATTAAAAAAAGGCCAATGCTTTGTTGACATTTTTCCAAAAGATGTCGGTCACTGTCGTCACTAAAAAAGCTCTTATATATTTACGACACTGCATCGTAACACAATTGTAATTAATACAATATTTGCAACAGCGTCTATGAGATAAAGATAATAAAGATAAATAAAGAAATTAGGCTATATTCCTAATTTAAAAAAAAACAAACAAAACAAAATCAATTTTATGTTAAAAACGCATGTGAAACCATGACAACAATTGATTTTAAAAATAGCCTATGTTAATCCATCATTAAATGAATGAAAATAACATATTCAATTCGCAATACAAAATAATTAAGTTCTTTCAGGATCACTTTATTTAGTTTAATCTACTTATGTTAATAGGTCCGGTAGCCCAAGTTTACATAGTATAAGTGTATAGGATATGTAAAAAACAAAAGCTTATGTAAAAGACAAACAAAATATAAATGTTATATTAATAGGACACAGCTAAATTTAAGATGCTACACGAAAATGTGCGTACAGTAATCAGGCGATAAAATATTTTAGAACGCGCACCGCTAAAAATGAAGTCTTGAAAAAAATACTGACACAATTATTACATAAATAGGTTTTTATTAAATGTCGAGTTATGGAACAGAAAATAATTAAAACAAATTCGCAATTAAATTTAAACGTGTAAACAATTAAATCTAATGCATCGTGTGGCAGTTGTAATTAAATATGTTTACGTGTCTATCTAATATATAGAAAGTAACAGTAAAGAAAACGACAATTCTTTGTACTACACAGCTCAAATTATGAAGCGTACACGAAAATGTGCGCACAGTAATTAGACATTATAATATTTTTTGAATGCGCACCGCTGAAAATAAAGTATTGGAGAAAAAGAAAGTCACCAAAAGTAACTCACTTTGAACGGCATTTGAACGTCCGCGTAAATTTGTTCAATACAGAAATGAGGTTAAATTGTTTATTCTTTGTTTCTGTATTTTCTGATTATTTAATTTACGGCATTCCGGATAAAAAGGACAATTACAAAAACTAACTTAAAACCACCTTCAGGGTAAAAGGAACCGTCCTGCCAAATTTGGTCCCCGTCCGTCATTTGGTTTTTTTCCGTGGCTGTCTAACAGAAAGTCGAAAAGTGAAACATACAAACATACAAACATACAAACATACAAAGATACAAACACCAACTGAGCTTTATATATTAGATATAGACATATATGTATGTATGACAACTTAGTTTGTGACTAAATTATGTTTTCTGCTTTTTCATGCGAGATTCTACATTACTCACTGCAGCTGGGCCTCATCTTTTTAAAAAAGTTTTTTTGTTCATTTTAAATCAAAATAAAATAGAAACCAAATAAGAACTTAATGAAATAAATTAAGGTGCTATCTTAAAATAAAGTGTTAATCAAAGAACGAAAGAGAAAAATTTGGCGATCAAAGAGAATATGTAGTCATGTTTTGTATATAAATAGTTGAGAAGAAAGCTGTATTCTTCATAAGATGATGTTACTGTAGAAATTCAATAGAGGTTTGGCAGTTATGAATTTCGTACACCATTTACGTAATCTAGTAACTATTTTGGATTTTGAGCATGGCATGGTTGACAACATTGATACATTAAAGATTAGGCCATGAAGAAAAGCAGAAATCTCAAATTATATTTATTTTTAACGCAATTTTTCTTGAGAAAAATTGTTTTTATATATTTGAAATGTCCGGCCTGTCTGTTCGAGCTTTGAACAGCAACTCCTCCTGAACCATAACATATAGAGGGACGGGTCTTTTGCAAATATGTTAAGGAGGTCCCAAGGATGTGCACGTGCCAAAGAATACTGAAAAGGTTCACTGGATTTCCTGGAAAATCAAAAATAAAAATAAAATAAAAAAACGGTAAAAAACCAGTTTTTTTACTATAAATCCTTTATGTACGAGACATAACTAAAAGAATGTTCATTATAATACGCAGCGCAAGACAATCCAAAAATACACAATTGTAGTTGTGTCGTAAAACATGTTTAATATAATGCGCACCGATCAGGATTATGTTTATAAAAAAATGTTGTCAATAAAATACGCAATTTATTGCACGACAGAAAGGTTGTTCAATATAATACGCACCACGACACTAAAGCAAAAAATTTAACATGATACATAGAGTTAAAATAAAATAATCTAAAAATTCAATAATTTAATCACGGTACATGCAATCGATCTGAAATTTTGATACATTGCTTTTATCATCGGTACAAAATTGCCTGCAAAATTTCATCTTGCTAGCTTACGAGTGGGTTAAAAATCGATCCAAAGTTTTGGCGACAAGCAAGCACGCAAGCAAGGGTTCAGACACCACGAGTTAATATAAAGGATTTAAAAACTAAAACAATTTCAGTATTTTGTCAATTTACATCACACCAAGAATGTGTCAAATAATGCGCAACACGCAACAGTCTAACATAAGCATTCAAAAAGCGGGAAAACCCCCATTAACTATACTTCTAGATTACTTTAAAAGTCCTTTCAAATCAATAATTTTGAAACTTAAGAAAACAATTGCTTAAAAAAATTGCTTCTAAAATTACGGGAGTCGAACGAAAAGAGATTATTGAAATATTCCTTATCCAAAATTGTTATAAATATTATTAGCTATTGTTTGACGTTTGTTTCAACCCGATAGATGTTATCGTTGGCAAGAAATTGACAAAATACTGATATTTTATCGGGTTTTTTGGATTTCCAAGGAAATCCAGTAAATCTTTTCGGAATTTTAGTGGCTGTTGCACATCCTTGGGATGTCCTTAGCATATTTGCAAAAGACCCGAACTGGTATGGTTCAGGAGGAGTTTCATTGTCAAGCCTGACATACATTTCGAATCTATAAACGCAATTTTTCCAAGGGAAATTGCATTAAAATGTGTTCAACTTTTTTTTAGTGTTGTCATCTTGCCCCAAGGTCAAAGTCATTTTGCCCCGGTACAGGGGGAAGACGAAATTTTGTTAAGGTGGTGGAAATTTAAATTTTCCGTTATTTATGTTCTTTAAATAGTTAAATTGTAATATATTTAATGCCACAAATAATTAATCCAACAGTTCTTGTAAAATTAATTTTACTATCCTTAAAAATAAATGAATAAACAACTTAAATTGTTAAAATATTCATCTTAACCCAGTCTCCCCGACTTAATGATAGAGTGAGAGTTGACCTAAGATAATGCAGACATCGGGAGATTTAATAATTATCACATGTATTAAGAAAACAAGTTTTCTATTTTTGTAACAACATTTTAATATAGAAGGACGTAAAAATATATTTTCAAAAATTAAAAGTGATATTGACCTTATCATGTCCCTTTATTAGCATGTGGAATAGGCTGAAAAATCTTGATTTTAAAAAAAAGATCAACTTATGAAATAGACGTTATGTTTTTGTTTTTAAAATGAGATTAATATCATCTAATAAAATATTGTATTATATGCTTAGCATCATACAAGAAGACAGCTATAGAACATCTAAAAAATTGGTATTGAAGTAACCCCAGCAGCGGCATGGGGCAGAACCCAGTTTTGCCGCCCCCCCCCGGGAAAATACATATATGCTCTAAAGAAAAGAATTTTTTTAAAGTAATAATAAGGACACTATTCATTTTCATGTTCGTTATGTTTATTTTTAAAAAATAACAAAATATAAGTTTTCTGCTTTTCTTCATGGCACAATCTTTGATGTATCAATGTTTTCAGCCATGCCCTGCTTCATGGCACAATCTTTGATGTATCAATGTTTTCAGCCATGCCCTGCTCAAAATTCAAAATAGCAATTATATTACGTAAATGGTGTACGAAAATCATAATTGCCAAACCTGTCTTGAATTTCTACAGTAACCTCAACTTATAAAGGATAAAACTTTCTTCTCAACAATTTCTCTACATAACATGACTACATATTCGCTTTGATCGCCACAATTTTCTATCTCGTTCTTTGACTGGAAGCTACAATTAAAATCTTAAGTTCTACACATAAAGTTTTTGCGAAAGTCAAAGCCTCCTTTAAGTAGTGCAATAATTTCTATGTGAGTTGACTTTGAAAAGCATTTTTTGCACAATACATTTGTAAATAATGCCGAGCTTCATTGTGTCTAGCAAAGTTCCTGCATCTGTTCGTTTGTTTAAATTTGTGTCTGCCTCGATCAGTTTGTTTTCTATATCTTTAACAAAAAGCTCAAAATGCCTCCAAGGTATATTCGCTATTTTGTATCCTGAAATCAGTTTAATGCCTTGCCTGTAGCAGCAATTGTATCTTTCCAAAATCCATGGATATGAAAAGAAAATGCGTAAAAACTTTCTGGTGTACATACAATTTTAGAAAGTTTGTTTCAGGTGAAACAGAATGTAAACAAACAAGATTTAGTAAACTGTTTGAGTGAGGTTTATGTACTAAAGTCTCTTGAATTCCTGTATACTTTCCAGCAGTAAAGCAGCAATAGCACACGTTGGGTCCCTGCAATTCGTTATTTTAAGACCATCAGCTTCAAACTTATTTAAAATCATTTCCAAAATGTCGTAAGAAGATTAATATATCAATTTAATCCATGTATGTTGTTAAAATTTTAGTACATGTACTTCTTGGAATTTAATGGATATACATAATTTAGCTTCTACAAGATGAGTGGCTGACAAACTTGAATCAGTTATAGATACCAGCACATCAGTGTCATGTTCTTATACTACTTGAGCCTCTTGGTTAATCGTTTCAGTAAGTTTAGTATCAGAATAATTTATTTAGATTCATTATGGCGTTTGAGGTTTTAACATTAGGAAATTTCACGTATTTTAAAAGATCCTTCATTTCTTTTATTAACCGTTACCTTGGCTTTTCTTTACTTTCATTACACTTAATTTAAAGTTTATAAAGTTTATAAACTAATTAACGAGAAATTAGCCGCCCTAAACAAAGTGACGCCCCTAGCATTAGATTGGCTCATGTTTAAAATTGATAGAGTAAACAAACCAATTTTCGCCTCGAAATAATTCTAGCAAGAGCGTCAAGATGATTTTTATTATACAAAGGAGATAAAAGTCCAAACCCATGCTTATAGACACACACACAATTTAAGAAAGCTAAACAAATGTTTATCGAGAATACACCTTGTTATTATATTTCTATCATAATGGTATGCCCTTTAAATGAAAAGGTATTAAAGATGTCATTAAAAATATTGGCATAACGTTCTCATTTGCAATTGACCAAAAAGTATTTGGACATTTACAGAATGCGTCATTTACAATTCTGGCCATACATAATTGTTTGTTGGGGAGTGGGCATTTCGGAAGTTCCCTGGGATCACTTCCCTGTGCTCACTTTTGAAAAGGTTTGATACTTGGAAGAGCGCAATATCTCAAAACACAAACATGTTATGGTTAGCTTTTAGAAAAGATCTACGAATCCGTTAATTAGACAATAATTTTCTTTTTAAGTTTCTCGGCATTCTTTTTTAAATAAATATTTTAGCTTTATTTCATGAAATAGTTTGAAAAGCTGAGCATTGTAAGCAATTTTACAGATTTTAAAAGATGTTTTCAGTTATCTTATAATTTATCGTGTCTGTCTTTTGATGGAGACATTTATTGTCGTAAATTAATAAAAAAACAGAGCGAGATTTATAAAAACATTTTGCTATTAATTCTAAACAAAAATCTATAATTTGCCTTCGTGTAAAAAAATTATTAAAAACATCATGTGATTAACAAGGCGAGCTTTGCCTGGGCATTCTTCAATCGGTGAATGAAATAGGATGGATCGAACAATTAATCCTGGATTTGGCGATATAAAGTGTCACTACAGAGTCATTTTCTTCTATATGCCGAGTATTTTTTGTTAATTTCCAGTAATTCCATTTATGGGAGGGGTTTGGCTAACAGTTTCTCTATCAAATGGTGTTGACTGCTATTTCTGTGGATTAACGTAAGCATTGTAAAATTCTCAGAAATAAAATTCAGGGAATTTTGTTTCATGACTCTTGAATCATTTGTATAAATAGAGACGACATGTATTGAATAGTTATTTTTTACAGTTTGTTCTTTCAGTGATTTGATAACCACCGTGATAGTCAACGTTTGTCAATGACACAAATTTTATTTATGTTTATAAGATAACTTATGAAAAAAAAGAAAAGAAAAACATAATTCTAATAAAAATTGAATGCGATTCCAAAAATAAAATTCATTTCAAATTTCTTGTTCGTCACTCACTTTATTTACTCTAACATTAAAGTGTTGATGAATAATGCCTGCAATGCCAAAGATAAAATCCTATATCGAATTTCAACCTTTTTACCTTTTTTTTATCACTGCAGTTTTTATTTTATTTTTAGTACACTATGAAAATGTATGTTTTATCTCACTGAATGATAAGCACCCAGATTTAGATATTGTAGATTTAAAAATCATTTCTCGCATGATTTTTAAGTTCATGGCAGGTTTTTGCTGCTGTGTGTTCGAAAATCAGTCTCTTCATTTTGTGTGCAGTGGTGAAATGGTATTTTTTTAAAGTTTGTTCTTTCATTCATCTGATAACGTGAACGCGTTAGTGGCCTATTGATCTAATCTTCCCCTAAAAGGTGCTCCACAAACCGGACAATAAATGGGCGGGATTTCAATATGAGGTTTTAAAAAATCTGTCCTGACTTGTCGACTTGACTTGCAGCCCCTTATTTCTGTTTGTTTAATCAGTTGCTGTGACTTTCCGTATATGTGAGTGTAATGAGGCTTTCTCATGTCCGGCAGTGCCAATAATAATCAGTTTAGCTGTTGCAGCTTTTGACTATCTCTCATTCAATTTTTTGTGAGATGCTCTGAGATGCTCTGAGATGCTCTGAGATGCTCTGAGATGCTCTGAGATGCTCTGAGATGCTCTGAGATGCTCTGAGATGCTCTGAGATGCTCTGAGATGCTCTGAGATGCTCTGAGATGCTCTGAGATGCTCTGAGATGCTCGTGTTTGAGTTGGTGTACGATCGTAGGCATTGAAATATGTGATTACGTGGTTTTAAAAATTTCGTATGTGCTGAATTATTGTGCGGACCATTTTCATAAAGACTTGAGGTAAACTTAAGTTATTGAAAGCTCTTGTTCAGAATGTCCGTTGACTTGTAAGAATTGAATATTTAAAGTTGTTCTTAAAAAAAAAGGATTTTAAATTTCCTTCAACTCATAACCCTGGTATGCAAATATAATATTTGCTATTATTGAACAATTTTGACAAGATGTAAATGAATACATTTTACAGCCCTTTAATTGTATGATAATATGTAAATGGATTAAAAACATACAATAATATTAAAGCTAACAGTAAATGTTGTTTATCCGGAAGTTATAAGCAATTCTTTCATAATAGTAATTAAAAAATAATGAGCGAACTTCAATACAATTATAATCTAAAGTAAACAACTGTTAAGTATCCGCAAATATACAACCACGGTACTTAACGTAACAAGAGTTAAATCATTGCAAAAATTATTAAGACTATCGAAATTATTTGATGTTCAAAATTACTTTCCACTCTTGTCATACTGGTTATATGCATTTCGTAACAATTAATTATGTTTGACCTCTTGGTGCTTGGACGAATGCGATATGTTGAAGAATTTTAATGAGTTTAATAAACGTTAAATGTATCTATTAATATATAACTAGTGACCGAAGCATATGTGAACCTAATTAAAAAAAAATTAATGGAAGCAGTTTCGCATGTTTTCATGGAAAAACTATTTTTTAAAAACTTTTTTACACATTTCAATATTTTTGCGTTCACGTGACTGATCTAAAATTATTCTTAAATTGAAAGTAAGAAATTTTAGCTTGAAATAAATAATTGGTTATTATTCATATTCAAAAATAAATAGAGGTTAAATTTTTTTTTAAAAAAGCACGTTTTTATAAGTGTACTAAAAAGAAGAAAATAATTTAAAACTTATAAGTTCATGTACTTTGATTTGATATGACTAAAAAACGTGGGGTGGGTGTTTGGTATAAATCTAAAAGAGATCTATAATTGAGAGAATGAGTGAGCGGCATTTGTAAAACCTCATAAGCGCCCGCTTAAAAAACTTGGTTTTTTAAAATCTTTTTTTTTGTACCTCTATTTATTGTATTCTTTGAGTCCACTTTTAATAAAAAAAAACAAATCTTTTTATTACCTCTATTTATTTTTTTATACGAAAACCTAATAAGCTTCGCCCAACGTTTTAATACCACGGTGATGTGGTCACGGGGTGAACTCATGGATGTCAACAAAAGCAGACGGGTACAGATGCTTATATAGAGATAAACTAAACAATGCATTAATTTAATTACGGTACATTTGATCGATCTGAAATTTGATACAATGCATTGTCATCCACGATCTATCTGTAGTAAAATTTTGAGCTCTCTCTAGGACCATCATAAGTGGTTTAATTTTACGTTGGCAAATTTGAAAAATTGTTGACTGACAGACACGAAAGCAAGTTAATAATTAAACAACCCCCTAAAAACAAAGTTTTTGACTATAAATCCCTTATACATAAGACATAACCAAAAATATTGATTATGTTCAAACGCGACAAACATTTACAGCCTTAACTGAGTGAATTCCAACACCAGATGTGGTCGCCGATGGGTGGCGTGAAATCAAGTGACCCGTAACATGTAAACAATAGCGATTGCTACTATAGTTCTATATAGATATACTAAAAATGGAATAATTTCATTACGGTACATTCGATCAATCTGAAATTTTAAAACGATGCATTGTTAGGTGCATCGAGTCTATATGCAAAATTTCAGCTCGATAGCATTACGGAAAGTGTGTCATTTTCGACTTTTGTTTTTCCGCCTGCCCGACGGACGACGAACGACAAGATTTCGAAGTTAAAATAAGAGATTTAAGCACGTGGTAATAACTATAATTAATAGTTCACTACTGTCAACGAAATGTAATCTCTTACCTACCTTCAATGCATATTGTGTCAAAAGAAAATTTTGTCTTAAATTTATGTTATTTTTTAAACGGCTCCTAGTAAAAGGGAACACCAAATTGTGTATTAAATAAAAATCAAGGGGTTCGAGACCCATCAAAGTCAACAATTTAAACGAATTTAATTATTAGAACAGGAAGATGGTTACTGTAATTCCTATAAATGACTCCAACAGTTAAATAAGAAAACGTGTTTTGACTGGTTTAAAAAAACAAAAACAATCTGATATATAATTCACCAAAGCGAGAATGTGCAAACAAGCATGACAAATAACGATGACAGTCTCAACCATATTTCGTCCATGATGAATGACCCTCGCTGGGGTCAACCAATCAGTTTATGGTTGGCATGTCTCGAGACCAACAATGGTTCTTGCGTTCACTTGCGTTGTTCCTTCTCAGGATAACATGTGATTTGTAGTTTAGTGGTTATCACGTCCGCCTTACACGTGGAAAGTGCTGGGTTCAAGCCCCAGCGAAAACCTTATATTTTAATTTTTAAAAATGTATGTTTGTGCCCGTTCATTTCCCCCTTTTTACGAACATGGCTGACCCTCGCTAAGGTCGGCCAATCACAGTTTAGGGTTGGCAAGCTAGAGTGGTGAGGGTGGTGGGCAGGTAGATACCCTCAGTGCAAATGTCTTAAGACCAGCAATGCGTCGGTGGTCCCCCCCCCCAAGAAGTTCACTGGCGTTGTTTGATTTCTTCATGCTGTAGTTTGTGTCCCTTCTTTCCCCCCTTTCTTCGCACTATCCATGAGCAAGTCTGCGGCTTATGCTACGTCGCCGGGCATATATTGTTAAAAAATAACTTACCTCAAAGTTTTTTTAGGGGCATAGAGGAAAATACATTCTATGTATAAAACACATGCATTTAGGGAAATAAAATTCAAAGAAAAAATAATTAAAATTGGGATTTCCCAAAGATACTTAAAATTATGTTTTTCTGTGTCAGTGTTATGTTTTTAGGTAAGTTACAATTGCAATTTTTATAGTTTAAAAAATTAGAAGATGTGTATGTATATTTTTAACAAGTGAATATTGTATTTTGTCATATTTTAATTGTCAGTACTTTATTAAAAAAATAAACATCGGAACTGAAATCGTTGAATGTTTGCAATACTAATTTAACATTTAAGCTAAGAATAGTAATAGAAACAACGTAGGCCTAAGACGAACTTTCAAATAATACGTCATCAGACATTTTATTTCAGCAGAGTTCATTAATATAAGTTTGATACAAGTTTTATAGAAATTTGTTCTTGTGCAGACGATACATTTCACGACGAATATAAAATATAATCTCTTTAAACTGTAAAAATTAGAGTTAAACTTTAATTTTTAACGCAATTTCCTTGGGAAAAATTGCGTTAATATATTTGAAATGTGTGTCCTGTCCTTTCTAGCTTTGAACAACAACTTCTCTTGAACCATACCAGATAGAGGGTTTGGGTATTTTTTGGAAATATTTTAAGGAGGTGCTTATTAAAAATAAATACCGAAAAGGTTTACTGGTTTTCCTGGAAAATAAAAACAAAACGAAAAAATATCAGTATTTTGTCAATTTCTCGCCAAACATAACATCTATTGGGTTGAAACAATTAACGCCGAACGAAGTCTAGCTATCCGAAATAAAAAAGTTTTATTTAGTGAACTAGAAAGTAAAACGTCCAAACCCTACCCCCCCCCCAGGGTGATCATCCAATGTTTCATCCGCCACACTGGCAATGGTCTCAACGGTTTTGTTTTTATCTGCTGCCATCTGACGTATATTTGGTGACGGGGACTCAGCGGTGCCCATAGAAAAAATTTTTTAAAAAAAGATTATAAAATAATTCGCCTGATGAATAATGACCTATTTCAAAAGTAACACTTAATAGAGGTGACCATAAGGACGTGGACAATAAGCCAAATGGAACTAAGTCAAGAAATGTTTTTAAGATGGTGACCTTGTGAAAGTGTTTTTTCGTTACTGCTACTTGCAACTTGTCAATGTGGAATTACTTTACGTCATGCCATCATCATTAGCATAAAATTTCATTTAAGTGTCAATTTTACTTTGAAAATACTAAATACTGCGGTTTTTTGTCCGAAGATGGCTTTTAGCCGACTCGTTCATTGACATGTTGATTCCAATTTTTAGTTTTTCGCGTACCTCTAAAATACTTCTTTAAAAATTCTTCTGACAATAGATATAAATTGCTCACTACTTTCCAGACTCTTCCTTGTTGTGGCTGAAATGAATAGAAACTGCAGTTATGAGTCTCGCTGAGATAGAGACAATAGACTGATGTGGCTAAACCTTCATGATAACTGTATCAACTTCTAAATTAATTGTACAAGTAAAGAGAGAAGCCAATGGGTTTAAAGAATTTGGAGAAAATATATAAAAAATTTAGACAAAGCTAAACAAAGATTCCAAAAAAGGCTTTTCATCTAAAAGGTCAGAGATGTTACACTCAAAGAAATACTGCAAGTTTGGAGAAGGCAGTCTGCGACAAAAAGCAACTCATTAGAAATAAACTCTTCAACCGTTTTTCAAGAAAATGCTCCAATTAGAGGAAAAAGGCAAAAAACAGGTAAGTGATTAGTACTTGAGGGAAGAAATCTTTTATATCCTTGCCGGACTGATGTGTTTTATTATATATATTTATGAGGTTTCAAAATTTATTTTTTAAACCTTTATTTATTGGTTTAATAGATTATAGAATATAGGATATTGTTCAATATCTAAATCAAAAGATTAATGAATTGTGAACCACTAGTAAAATACAACCATATTTTTAGTGATTTATCAACACTGCTTAACCATTGGTGCTATGTATTTTTTTAAAATTACAATTTTTTTAATTTTCAAATAGGTTAACTGAAAAGCCTGCTGAGAACCACGTGATAAAAAGTTTACAAACAAATCATCCAGATAAATTCCAATTGAGAAACAATATCCAAATAAACAAAAAGAAATGAAACAACATACAGCGATAGCTATACAAACAGGTGTGCAAATTGAAGATAAGAAAACTAAAAATGTGATTTCAAGAGCCCAGGGACAAGATGACACATCCATGAAGTTCAGACAAAGGGTCATTTCTGTTGAT
The DNA here is from genome assembly GCA_944989445.1 of Ampullaceana balthica. NCBI lineage: Eukaryota > Metazoa > Mollusca > Gastropoda > Lymnaeidae > Ampullaceana > Ampullaceana balthica. The sequence goes on along the minus strand of CALYLW010000068.1, from coordinate 423,440 downwards.
AGGGGAGATCGGCACATATTGGTGGAAGATTTAAAGGAAGGGATCGAATCAGTCAAAACACAACTAGGAAACAGCATGGAGGATTTTGAAAAGACAAGACATGCCTTTGAAGAAAGTTTCAAACCACCCAAGAGGTTAAATATTCCAAAAAATCCAAATATTCTAATGCAAGATTTATATAACCAAAGAAATTTTAAAGTGAGATCAACCTACATTGCCGTCTACAACGTAACAGACAACACAGAAGTGGAGCATCCAGGCAGCGTTGAAGGAATTTCTTGGAGTGTGTTCAGAGAAGAAAAATATCGTCTCCTTAGTTATGTGAGGTATCCATTGAGAGCTGTTAAATCTGCTGTGCTGCTGGCTGAAGATGGGTTTGTTTACACAGAGAAAGGGGAGGAAATGGATGACACGGTCACGTGTTATTTTTGTTGCGTACAGAAGAACAGATGGCAAACTAACGATGTTATTTCGGACATTCACAGAGAAATTTCGCCAAATTGTTCGATGATAACCAAAATCAATTGTGACAATATCTCACTGAGAACATCACGCCATGACAGCCAAAACTTTGATGAACTTTTAAACCAATTAAACTCAACCACCTGGGCCGACATCCAATACAGGGGAATACAAAAAAAGGACATGAAACATATGAAAGTGTTTACCAACATCCAACGGACATTGATGCAGACAGTGAGAATGTCTCCATTCAAAATGATTCAAATTTCAACTGACCCACAACAACAAGAGGAAACACAACAGTAAATAGGGATTTAAATGCCGAAGACATGAGACGGGGGACACCAAGGACAAACACATCCACGTTTCCCAATCTCTTAACTACCCAGGTACCAACACCAACAACTGGACAGAGGCTAACAAATTCTTCAAATATCGCAGTACAAGCAACATTATCATCAGATTCCGTAACCGAAAATGTCACCAGTATTTCTTCTTCTCCACCAATAACGTTGCCCAATATTTTAATTGATCCGAGAAATACAGGATTAAATAATGTTACAAATACTTCAAACTCTCATGGGCATGCATCAATGGTACAGGCAGAACAACCAAGTGCGGCAATGGCCTCCTCAGTTCCACCCAGTTCTAACAGCGCCACTGTTTCACAACCAAGTGTTGCAATAGCCTCCTCAGTTCCACCCATTTCGAACAGTGCCCCTGTTTCACAAACAACCACCAACAATGGAGAAAAGAATAGTGGTAACGGTAAATCATACGCGGAGTTGGGAATCATCACAGAGAGGCCAAAGAGACCAGAATATGCTGTAAAAAAACAAGAAAAAAGAATTTTGACCATTGGCCAGCTCACCATCATTTGACACCAGATGATCGCTCTGATGCGGGATTCTATTATGTGTGTAAGGAACACATCGTTTTAAATGTTCGCAAATAATGCATGCATGTTATTTTTAAAAAAAAGATGTTTTCACTATAAGCCAAGGGTGTAACACTTTCATGATTCTACCAGATCAATATTACCATTGTATTTAAATTACATTATAACTTTTATTAGTCATGTGCCAAAGGTTTATTTTGCTCTCTAAAAATTAATTTTCCTTAAGATTTGTTAGCATTTGCTTTTTAATTGAAAAATCGTTGAGGCTATTAATCATATGGGATTTTTATTCGAGCCCGTTGAAAAATTTTAAATTATAAAAAACAAAAATTTTAAATAAATAAATACTTTTATCCACAGGTTACGGCGACTGTGCCAGGTGTTTCTACTGTGGAGATGGTCTGAGAAACTGGGAGGACGAAGATGACGTGTGGGTGGAGCATGCCAGATGGTTTCCTAAATGTGCCTACATACGTCAAAAGATGGGTCAAGTTTTCGTTGACACCGTTCAGGAACTGAACAAAACCTTAGATGGGGTGAGAGCTAAAATAAAATCATTCAAACTTATCTAATTTTATTCCAAAGCCATCAGTGTATTTGAGTTATGCATTCGCTTAACTCATTGTTTAAATAACCCACAATAACCTTTTTTAAAAAAAACGACATTAAAATAGTCATCTAGAGAAATGTTTAATTGACCCACGAACAGTTAGACATTGTTTAAGTTTATTTTCTTAAAATAACAGATTACGTTTGCCATGGTCAAGGACAGGTGCAAGGCTCCAGGAACAGCGTCATCGTTTGGTGCGTCAATTTTTATTGTAATTAAAAATTTTAAAAGTCAAATAATTGTTTTTTTTTCCTGAAATTATTGAATGAATAAAACGTTATGTCCATTTAATTTATTCCATAATTTGAATTGTTTTAGAATATATAACACAGTGTAAGGAGATATGTAAATACTTAAGAGAAATAAATTTAATTCAAGATGTTAAACTGGAACCACTGAAGAGAAGGGAGTGTTGACAGTTGTAGATATCGGCTATTCTCTCACTGATGTCCTGCAAGTTGCTAAAATCATCAAAGGAAAAGATTAATCATAATTATTTAATACCTTTATTTAAATTGTAAGGAATATTTTTAAAAAGTCACAAAAAATAGTTGATTTTATTTATGGCTTGGTGATCAGTAATATATTTTATTTAATGTCACGAAAGCTAAAATTGATTTTAATCGAAAAAATGAAATAACATTTTAGAAAATAATAGTAATTACACTAATTTCAACTAAAAGCTCCTAGCTATTTATTATTACTATTATTATTTATTAGTTGAACATATTTTTTTCTAAACAAAATTTCAGGATTACGTGTAAGGAGATTTTAACAAAAAAATCGAAATTTTATCTTATTATTTATGATGAACCATGATTTGTTGATTTATATAATCTTTTATTTTTATAGTCATTATTTATTGACTTGATTGTATAAAAAGTAGAATTTTACATTTTCTGACCCTCCCAAAGTGTATTAAATATACCGAAAAGCATCTATCTTTCAAAAAGTATTTAATACCATCATCTGTTACAACTTTTCCACTAATTCACGTTGTCACATTCGGATACCATGGGATGTTGCAGAACACTTTAGTGTAAGTGAAAACGTGTTGCTGGCCACAGGATACATGACGCTTAACGTCCGTTTTTGAGATGAGCTTTCAGTGTGTAGGGGGGGTCGAGAGAATATATGGGGTGGAAGGAGTTTGTAGTGGCCAGAGAGATAGCGTGAGGACGAAAGAACAGAGTGCTCTGCGGATATTGAATGTATTGTAGAGAGACCGAATACGTGAAGGATGTTGATTTTGAGTTGTAAATATACAGACATTTGTTACAAACAAATTATCCAAAGGAAGTAAAAGAGAAGTCGCTGACCAACTTGCTATTAGTGACCATAGACCAATTCTCATACACATAGAAACCATTCAACTGCCCATAGAAAACTCCACCCTTCCCAGATTGAATTACAAGAAAGCAAACTGGTATCTCTTTGCCCGCTTAACAGATGAATATATGACGAACATCAACTGCAAAACAAACCGGGTAAACAAATCCTTTTCTGATTTCTCAAGAGCTCTCCTCAAAGCCGCTAAGGAATCTATCCCCAGGGGAGCCAGAATAAACTACACACCAAACTGGTCTCAACATTTAGAACAACTTCACAACGAATCCATCAACGCAGAAAAATCCCCAACAGTAGAAAACAATATCCAACTAAAAGCCACAAATGCAATCTTCAGAAAGGAACATCTCTCTTCTCTAAGGAAAAGCTGGCACGAAAAAACCGAACAGCTAAATGCAGACAGAGATGGACATAAACTATGGAATATTGCAAAAAGTCTTAACCAAGAGGAAAACCAATCTTCTCCAATAGTCCTAAAAGCAGACAATAAAAAACTCACAGGCCGTGAAGCTGCTCAAAAATTTTTAACCCACTTTAGTACCGTGGGTAATATCAGTATCAGTGAACAAAGATCAAAAGAAGTTAAAGATAAAATAGAAAAAGCTCAGACAATGGCTACACCACACTCTCATGGAATGATTGCAAACCTAAGTTTGAAAGAGCTCATGGACTCTTTGAAACTCCTCAAACCCAAACAAGCTCCAGGAACAGACAAGATCTCAAATGATATTCTCATTCACCTAGGACCCCTGGCTGAGAAAAAACTACTACAAATATTCAATGCCAGCTGGAAGTCTGGAAAAATCCCAACTATTTGGAAAAAAGCTATCATGATTCCAATACCAAAACCTGGACAACCAAGGAGCCAAGTTGACAGCTACCGCCCAATAAGTCTGACCAGTTGCGTCTGCAAACTGATGGAAAGAATAGTTAATAATAGGCTGATGTGGATACTTGAATCCGAAAATCTACTTGCAGATGAACAGGCAGGATTCAGGAAGTGCAGATCAACGAAAGATCAAATAGCATACATAGCCCAAGAAATAGAAGACGGCTTCCAGGAAAAGAAATCAACCACAGTTGTCTGGGTTGACCTAGAAAAAGCATTTGATAAGGTCTGGAAAGAAGGTCTAATTCTAAAGCTACAAAATACCCATGTATCCCACCGAATGTTAAACTGGATCACAGAATATTTAACAAATCGCGAGGCTCTAGTCAAAATGCAAGGAATAAGGAGCAACACAGCTACGATACACAATGGAGTCCCCCAGGGAGTAGTTCTGTAACCCACACTGTTTCTAATTTTTATAAACGACTTACTACAAATTATTCCTAGAAAAGTAAAAGGCAGCATGTACGCTGATGATCTGGCTCTACTTAGCACAGAAGAATACACAGGCACTTCAAAATTTAGGCTACAAGATGCACTGACCAACCTCAACCTATGGTCTAAGAAATGGGGTATGACCATAAATTCCAAAAAAAACTACCTACACAATCTTCTCCCTATCAACCAACAAAAAAGCATCAAACTAACCTTAGACAAAATAATCCTTGAAAAAATGACAATCCGACATATCTAGGAGTTACGTTTGACCCAAGGCTAACCTGGAGAAACCAAATAGATAACGCACAAAAAAAAGGAATCCAGATAACGCACAAAAAAAAGTAATCCAAAGACTGGCGCTGATGAAAAGACTAGCTGGTTCAGAATGGGGCGCAAACCACTCCATCCTGAAGAAAACATACACCAGCTATATAAGACCTACCCTAGAATATGGATCCACAGTGTGGAGCACAGCAGCCAAATCCAACCTCCAAAAAATAGACAAAGTTCAAAACCTAGGGCTTCGAATAAATTACAGGAGCAATGAAAACTACCCCAATCAGAGCAATGGAGGACCTAGCTACCCTAATCTCTATGGAAGTTAGACGAGAAACCAAAACCTTAACACAGTTCACCAAATTAGAAGCATCAGTACACCACTTTCTAAAACCCAAGCTGCAAAAATCCTTCTCAACTAAAAGACTCCAAAGAACAAACTTTATACAAGAAGCCAAACATCTAAAATCCAAACATAAAATTGATAACATTGTGATTGAAGCGACACATCCCCACAGCTACTTCCCACCCTGGGACCCAAGTCCACCTCCAATAATCAGAGACAACTTAATCAGCATAGGAAAAAAATCTGACTACACAACTGACATACTAAGAGTAACAGTAAATAACATCATCAAAGAACAATATCCTGAAAATTCCTGGATAAGAGTCTACACCGATGGCTCCTCAGAAAAAGCCTAAAAACATGGAGGAGCCGGCATTCTTATAGAGTGGCCTAACGGAGAACACCTTGAAAAAGCAACTGCCATAGGAAGTCTCTCAGATAGCACTAGAGCTGAAAGGAAAGAACTAGAGCTTGCCGCAAAAATTCTAACAAGTGACCCCCACTCTAAAAACAGCCAGATTGTCATCCTCACTGATGCTAAGATAGTGCTTCAGTCTCTCAAAAACCCAAACTCTTTGATCAATCAGACACTAAGTACAGAAATATTGAAACTGAGCAAAATAACAAAAGAACTTATTCTCCAATGGATCCCTGGACATGTGGAACTTGAAGGAAATGACACTGCTGACTCCTTGGCAAAAACTGGAGGCAGTCAAAACCAGGCAGAGCCATCTCTACACCACGAAGAAATCAAGGCAATGCTCAAAAGAAGTGAATCTGAAAGATGGTCCGAGCTCAAAGAAAACCACCCAAAAAGTGATGCATACTTCAAACTCCCCCGCAAATCAAAAAACATCATTTTCAGGCTAAGGACGGGCCACAACAAACTAAGGCAACACATGTTCCGCAAACTTCGAATTGGAGAAAGCGAAATGTGCCCCTGCGGGATAGCTGCGGAAAATGCGGAACATGTTCCCCAAAACTGCCCTCTGTACCACCATACCCGGACAGACATATGGTCCCAGGAAGCTACCCTCGATGACAAACTCTATGGTGGACTGGAACAACTGACAGCCACATCGCAGTTCATCACAAATATAGGACTTGCTGTCTAAATCCTCTATCAAAAGATTTTGAGAACGAAGAAGAAGAATTACTCTATGTATTTATGATCATAATGACATTCTGATCATATGAATAAACTAGTGAACTGAAGCGATCGAGTATTCCTAGCTACATCAGACTTCAAGTGTTTGTATTGTAGGCATATATATGTTGCTATCTTATGTCGATGTTAATTTTCTTTGTTTAGAATTTTCGCTATATTTTTGAAATATTATTCCGAGTATTTGATTCGAATCTAAGGATATCTAATAGGTTTTATGGCTCCAGAATTGATTAGTGATCATTAGTCATATATTGTTAACATGTGTATTCAAAACTGCATTTCAACTCAACTGGAAGTGGATTTTGTTTACGGTTTAGATATGGGCGGTTTTGTAAAAAAAATTGTATTTAATAGCGAATAGACGTTGTATTTAACCATGAGTGCTGCTAAGTAAAAGAAAGATTGAGGAAGCATGTCGTGTTTTTAATGACAAATGAGCCGCTAAAAATTGCATCACGATTTGGCAGCAAAGCAGTGTGCTTGCTGTGCCGTGAGTGTGTGAGCGTCTTTAAGGAGTACAACTTAAAAAGACACCATCTAACAAAACATTTGTATTTCGGACACAATTTAACAAACGAAGAGAGAAAAAGGAATTGCCAGGGGTTGGTTAATAATTTAAAGAAGTAGCTAACTGTTTTCACCAAACAGTCTTAAATACAAGATGCTGCAAACGAAGCCAGTTTGGTGCTATCCAATAACATTGTAAAACTGAAACAAGTCTTTTTCTGACAGCGAGTTCATCAAGGAATGCTGGTCAGATGAAGCAAACATTATTTGTACAGAGCATTAAACAAATTTGATCGCATTTTTTGTCAAGTAGAATTGTAGTCAGGCATGTTGAAAAAAATTAGTGAAATTTTGATGCAAGCAAAGACTTTTTGTGGTACTCTCCTGCGTTGGAGGTTGTGATAAACCTCATTAGAGCCAATGCATGTAACCACAGACAATTCAAGGCACTGCTTGAAGATTTGGAAACTGAATATTATGATGTTATCTACCACAGCAGTGTCCCCTGGCTAAGCCTCGGCAAGATATTTAGGCGAGTGTGGGATCTCAGGGCACAAATAGTTATGTTCCTGGAGATGAAGGGTTTATCTAACATTGTTAATGAAGAGTGGAAGTCAGACTTCATGTTTGCTATTGACATTATGGAAACGTTGAATGAGCTGAATGTCCAACTTCAGGGCAATAGATTGTTTGCACATGAAATGTATGTGCATGCTAAATCTTTTCAGGCAATCCTCTTTCTGTTCTCCAGGAAAGCAGGTGAAAACAGGCTTTGCCATTTCTCTTTGCTGAAACATAAAACCATTTCAGGCACAAGGTTCAGTTGGATGCTTTGGCTCTGGAATTTGAAAGGAGATTTCAAGAATTCAAGAACCTGGATACACTCTTCAATATCATCAGTTCGCCATTTAGTGCAGAAGTTCCAGTGGATATACAGTTAGAGCTGCTTGACCTAGAAGCAGATTATGACATAAAGGAGAAGTTCAAGTCAGTTTGCCAGCAGCCGCACTTCCACACTTTAAAAAACTTTGCTGCCAAAATTTAGTCAATATTTGGGTCCACATACATCTGTGAGCAAGCTTTTTCTTGCATGAAAATAAACAAGTTTGAGAATAGATTGATGTTGACTGACTGCAATTTGAATGCAGTCATGCGAATCCCAACCAATGAACTGGTTCCACAGTTCAAGAATGTTATAAAAAATTGTGAACAGTTACAAACTTCTCATTAATTGTAATTGTATTCTATTGTCAACTTATATGTAAATTCTATGAAATAATAAGGAATAGTAAAATCTTATTATCAAATTAGAAACTGTTTCAGTTCGTCTTATCTGTTTACAGACGCTCCTTCTATACAGTTCTATAGATCGTATTTTAAAATGTAATGTGCATGTGTAGTAAGAGTGTGAACGTGAAGTGAAATTTCAAATACATGGTTATTATCATTAATTCATATTTTTATTACGTTGTAAATTGTATTTGAAGTAGACAAAATGTACATGCGGCCCGCCTATAACAATAAAGGTTTCAATGCGGCCCTCCGTAGAAAAGTTTGCCCACCCCTGCCCTGGACAACGGATCCGCCACACATGTAAAATAAATGAAAATGGGGCGTCTTGTGACAGAATTGAATTCCTCCTGATGAGCACATTATTTTAAGTCAACTTTATGCTTTGTATTTGATGGTTGTCTTCGGGAAACTTCTACTCAGATTAGCTTAACAGTTTAGCTTTTTTTTCAACGTTGACAAGTGACCTATAAGAAAGTCTAAATGCTTTCTGTTTCGATCATAAAAAGTCTGAAATTCTGGAACAATCATTCTTATTTCATTTTGGAAATAAATTACATGCTTTTAGTATGTCCAGATTTAATTTCTAGTGTAATTTATTAAAAAGTTTTCGATATTTTTATTGTAGTTTATTTAAAATGTAATGTATCATAGGTTTAAAATATGATCTTAATTTACTTAGACGTGATCCTGTCCTCTGATGTGCTGTTGACAAAATTACAAGAACTGAAGAAACAAAGAGTCACGAAAACTTCATTTGACCCCAGAGGAGTGACGTCAGCATCAACATCATCCCAAGGAGAAGGTGCGGTATTCTCGTTTTTAAATACACTGTGTATTCATACTCATTTTATGTATCATAGTTATCTTATGTGTCATAATTAATTAATGTTAGGAGTCTACCGATATGCATTTTTGCCGATATTGCCCATACCGATATTACCGATATTTTTTTTGCCGATATGAGTATTTGTTAGGACAAAAACCAGCGGTAATATTTGATGACGTCACTATTCAATTTATAACTCGTAATTATTTATATTTCAATTAGGGGGCTACCGATATGCATGTTTACCGATATTTTTTCCCCATATGAGTGCCAATATGAGTATTTGTAATGACAAAAACCAGCGGTCTTATTTGATGACGTCATTCTTAAATGTATCACTCGTAATCTATATATATGATTCTCTTCGTGGTCGGACCCTGCGAGACAATCTGCAAGTATGTTCAACAGATACTAATTTTAGAAAGCAGCGCACCAAATTACTCCACCAATGCATCAAAAGGTGTGCAAATTAAATATGCGCTGTAAAAAAATATTAGATGACGTCATTGTTTTCGCTGATATTTTAATTTTGTAAAAAGGGAATAATGTAAAAAGTTATAAAATACTTTGTGTACATTTCAGAAAGTTTAATATTTCGTATTGATCAAACAAGGACAAGTTAGTTGGGATTTTTAAAAAGGTGGGTGCCGTAGGCTCACTAAAAAGGTGCATTTTTTTCAAAATAAATAGATTTCAGCTGAACACTTCCGTCATTTTTTACGGGTGATACGCCGCGGGTCTCTCCAGAGTTCCTTCTTTTCATTCACTCATAGTCGTTTGCCCAAACTCACCCTATTTTGACAACCGTTTCTTTCAGGAAGTCTTCACCCGTCACTAAATCATTAGCGGCGTATGCTACGCCGCGGGTCAGCTAGTTATTTATATTTTATAATTTAGGGGTCTGCCGATATGCAGTTTTGCCGATATTACCGATTTTTTGTGCGGCCGAAACGAAGTTTCTGATGTGTTTACAAGTTCCAATTCATGACCTATATAAGACTCATGACAAAACGAACCATCCTTTATGGCTAATTACAATTTTAATCTGAAAATTACTACAACAAATTAAAAAATAAGCCAGCTTTAATGTAACTTTACAGTTAATATTTTTTTTACATTGTAAAATCTGACTATATATTAGTGGCTTAATTTAAATACATTTTTAAGTGGGCAAAAAAGGTGTATAAATGGCTCATTGTTAAGCAGTAAATTAAAAGCTATAACTTTTCTTTTTTGTAATCGTAACACACTTAAAACTTCTCCGCGCTATATTCCTTAATTTAAGAAAAATAAACAAACAAAAAACGTTTACTCTTCGAACTTAAAATTTTCTATTAAGTGAACAACATCAATATTTTGTTAGAGTAAAATTATACAAGCTCCAATTGATTACAAACTGGCTGTTCTCTGTCACAACTTCTTTTCTGACTCATCCCCTTCATATCTCACTGAACTTCTGTCGGTCTACTCACCCAGTCGTCAGCTACGCTCTTCTGCAGACACACGTATTGACTGTGTTCCTAAGACACGAACTAAAACTTTTGGCGAAAGGGCATTCTCTTTTTGTGCAGCCAAACAATGGAATACTCAACCATTACACATCCGTAGTATTCCGACTACCAAGTCCTTTAAGATTGCACTTAAGACGCATCTTTTCAAAATGTATTTACAAAATTTATGAAACAACAATTTCTTTTAATGATTGACGTAGCTTATGTTTAATGTACTGTCCTGTACGTTGTTATTATGTTATGAATGGTTATTTAATTATTATATGTATGTTATGATCTCCATGTAAAGCGCTGTGAGCCCGGTTCCTTGCTGGGATACAGCGCGATTTAAATTATCAATTATTATTATTATTATTATTTTAAACTATATTTAATAATTAATTTAAACAAACGCTTTCATAATTTAATAATTAATTTAAACAAACTAACTGGAGTATGTCTTTCCACCCAGAAAAGTGTCAACTGTTAAGAGTAACAAAGAAAAAGAAACAAATAAATTCAAAATATTACATTCATGGAAAAGAGAAATTCTTGAAATCCAGTCAAACTGATTTTCAGTGAAGAATTCCCTGACTAGCTGCAGCACATCAGCAACTTTGGTAGTAGCTAGGAGTTGCTTACACAAGAGAAATTCCTCCTTCAGCAATCCACTGAGAAAATATCTCAGAAATACAAGAATCTGACTGCATTGTACTACATCAGTGGATTCATCCAGCTGCATGTTAAATTGAAAAGGACTGCTTCTCATCTCGCACAAGACTTTATCCAGAATGTCTGCAGCCATGTCACTAATCCTGGAATGAATGGTGTCATTGGACAAAGGAACTTTCTCAACCTGATTCCTCTGCTGGTGACCACACATCAGTTCCAACATCTCCAGAGCACAAGGCTTCACCAAAATTCTCCAATAGTGTGGGGCTTCTTGTTCTTTGCAATAAGATATGCAACCTTGAATGATGCCTCCAGTGCAAGTTTCTGTGACAAAGAAAATCCAAGCTTGGGCAAGGTACCCGAGGTCAAGAAGCGAGCTCTCTTCTGCTTGAAGACCTCAACATTGTCCTTGCAATTGGATGGATGGACTTTCTCCAAGTGCTCTCGTAGTCTAACAGACTTCATGTTGTCATTGCACAGGATTTTTCCACAGAGGAAGCACTGAGGCTTTTGTGTTCCATCTCTCTCTCTTTGTTTTATTTATTAACGATTTTGAGGGGTTGGTGACAATCTGAAAGTCGTACCAGTCACAGGCAAATTTTTAACTAACGAACTTGATGTTTTTAATGAACGGAATTGGATGCTCAACTCAAGATTTTAGGTTTTCAATGAAGAATGATGATTTACAATTAACGTTTTTAAGACCTTTGCAGCGTACCGAGCAATAAAAGTTAAGGAAAAAAAATCCCAACGTTTAAATCCACTCAAAACAGTTAGAGGGTCACCGGAAGATATATATCTGACGTATTTGATGACAAAATTAAATTATTTTTAGAGAACTGTGACATAAAACACGAAATTCCGAGGAACACGTAGAGCGAACCGTTCATTTTAAAAAGTTTTTTCGTCAATTTTCGACACGCGCAGAACAATGCGCGAACGAGTACCTATCAAAATGGTTGTATATGGGAGCGGCATGCCTTGCTTATGGTTTACATTTTCAGATTATCAGTTTTTCTTTCTTTTTTTCCTTCTTCTTCATCTTTTCTTTTTTTTCTTCTTCTTTTTCCTCTTTTCTTTTTTTTCTCTCTGAATGGTTCATGCACCCCCCTGGAACCTGCTCATGCACCCCTTGGGGGTGCAAGCACCACCGGTTAGGAACCCCTGTTCTAGTACATAATATTTGCAAAGTTTTGTGATATATTTATTAAAGCACTTAAATAATTGCACGATACATTTATATTCATAACCTATTTTTCATCAAGTTATGAGAATGGCATTTTTATTTGTGACTATTGTCAGCTGCACAACTTAACACTTTAACATTACGTTACAATACATTATGCTTAGTTTGATACCTTGTAAAATGTGAAAACACTGTTAAACCATGTAACCATGTTAAAAATGTGTTAAACTTTTGTTATTGTTGTCATCTTGCCCCGGTACTGAGGCAAGATGAAAATTTTTTAAGGTTGTGGAAGATGAAATTTTCCTTTATTATTTTATTAAAATAATTAAATTGTAATATATTTAATGCCACAAATAATTAATCCAACAGTACTTGTAAAATTATTTTTACTATCCTAAAAAATAAATGAATAAACAACTTAAATTGTTAACATATTCATCTTACCCCAGTCTCCCCTACGTAACGACAGTGTGAGAGTTGGACCTATGATAAAGCAAGCAGTCTGAAGATTTCATAATCTTCAAAAATAATAAGAAAACAAGTTTTACATTTGTGCAGCAACATTTTTATATAGAATGACGTATAAATATATTTTCTAAAATTAAAAGTGACATTGACTTTATCATGTCTGTTTATTAGCATGTCGAATAGGCTGAAAAATTCTTGATTTAAAAAAAAATAAACTTTATTAAATAGACGTTACGTTTTTAGAAAATAATATTAATATCATTAAATAAAATATTGTATTAAATGCTTAGCATCATAAAAGAAAACAGCTATTGAAACTCTAAAAAAATGATATTGAAACAAACCACTCTTCTTTAAAAGACACAGTAAGAATTTTATAATAATTCACTTAGTAAGAAGGTTAAGGCCGTTTATTGTCTCAAGATGATTAAGCCTCAGACACCAAAATAATTCTAGCAAGAACGTCAAGATGATTTTTATTATACAAAGGAGATAAAAGTCCAAACCCATGCTTATAGACACACACACACAATTTAAGAAAGCTAAAAAAATGTTTATCGAGAATACACCTTGTTATTATCATTCTATCATAATGGTATGCCCTTTAAATGAAAAGGTATTAAAGATGTCATTAAAAATATTGGCATAACGTTCTCATTTGCAATTGACCTGATCATTTACCGGATGCGCCATTTACAATTCTTGCCATATAGAATTGTTTGTTGGGGAGTGGGCTCAATACTTGGCTCACGTTCACCAAGGCTCAATACTTGGCTCATGTTCACCAAGGTTCAATACTTGGCAAAGCGCAATATCTCAAAACACAAACATGTCATGGTTAGCTTTTGGAAAAGATCTACGAAACCATTTAATAGACAATCTATACCAGGGGTGGCCAGACCCGTAGTAACCGAGAGCCATTTATGCAGTTTAAAAAATTGTCGAAAGCCGCATTGAAAAATTCCTTTTGTGATTTTTTAAAAAAGTATTTTTTATTGGGATTTAATGCTTAAAACGTTTTATTAGACCTAACTGTATGTAGAAGAAATATATGCTTTAAAGCTGCACTATAGACACATATTTAAATATGTAATTTATGAAAAGAAACACACTGATTTAGATTAATGATTATAGTGAACATGAATTGTTATGATTCCGCTGAGAAGCCTTTGAACTAGCAAATTTCTTTTAATCTGTTTGGTAGCTAGTAGTTGAGGTAGCTAGTAGTTGTGGTAGCTAGTAGTTGTGGTAGCTAGTAGTTGTGGTAGCTAGTAGTTGTGGTAGCTAGTAGTTGTGGTAGCTAGTAGTTGTGGTAGCTAGTAGTTGTGGTAGCTAGTAGTTGAGGTAGCTAGTAGTTGTGGTAGCTAGTAGTTGTGGTAGCTAGTAGTTGTGGTAGCTAGTAGTTGTGGTAGCTAGTAGTTGTGGTAGCTAGTAGTTGTGGTAGCTAGTAGTTGTGGTAGCTAGTAGTTGAGGTAGCTAGTAGTTGAGGTAGCTAGTAGTTGTGGTAGCTAGTAGTTGAGGTAGCTAGTAGTTGTGGTAGCTAGTAGTTGAGGTGCGAAGAAGTTTTGTCAGAGGCTGGTTGCTATTTACTGCTCGGTGCTTTGATTTGATTAATGGAGTACATCAGTAGGTTACACAGAAAATGTATATAAGTCTGAAACTAGCTTTTTTAAGTTAAGGATATTTCACTTCTGGCATGTGAGAGTGGCAGCTCCTCTCTTATAGCCCCATATAATGAAACAGTACAAAGGAACACCGCCAATTGTAGCGTATCTTGAATATTATCAAGAGCCAAACGGAATGATATACAGTTCTTTAAATCGTTACTCATTTGTCTTTCAATATCAGGGTTAATATCTGCTGTACGTCACTCAGTGGTGTGGCGTGACATTGTAATTCGTGTTACCAGTATCCGAAGTCTGGAACTATTTGGATCTAGTATTAAAATTCCGTTCTCGATATTCTTCTTATTGAAGTCCCTATCAGAATACGGTCGTTTAGCACGGGAAATATTCCAAGCGAATGCATAACTTGACTCGGTTGAAGCGACGCCTACTTTGCTGAAACAGAAAATAGTGTCCTCTGCAGACACATTTCAGACCTCAACTCTGCAAGCTTGCTGTTTCTTTCTTTAGATCTAGCCCAAATTATTTTCAAACCTTTGTTTTTTTTTAAAGATTTCTCTTTAAAAATAATATTTTTAAAAAATTCATTATTTTTTATATTACACTCATACTTTTCAAATGAAAATTTTAATTTCATAAATTGTTCGCGAGCTGCTATGTGAACACAGAAGAGCCGTATGCGGCTACTATTGATCTATATCTTTTTAGTTTCTCATTTCTCTTTTGTTATTTAATGTTTTCACTTTATTTCATTAAATTCTTTCAAAAGCCGAGCATTGTAAGCAATTTTACAGATTTTAAAAGATGTTCTCTGTTATCTTATAATGAATCGGGTCTGTCTTTTGATGAAGAAAGTATTTGTCGAAAATTAATTGAAAAACACAGCGGGAGTTTTTTAAAAAATCCTATTAATTCTAAACAAAAATCTCAAATTTGCCGTCGTGTAAAAACATTATTTAAAAAATCATGTGATTAACAAGACGAGCTTGGCCTGGGCATTCTTGAATCGGTGAATGAAATAGGATGGAGCGAACGATTAATGCTGGATGGGGCGATATAAAGTGTCTCTACAGACTGTCATGTTCTGCTGAATGCCGATTATTTTTTGTTAATTGCCAGTACTTCCATTTCTGGGAGGGGTTTGGCTAACAGTTTCAGTATCACGTGGAGTTGGCCTCTATTTCTATGAATTGACGTAAGCATTGCGACATTCGCAGAAATAAAATACAGGGAATTTCGTTTCATGATTATTGAATCAATGGTATAAATAGAGACTACATATGGTGAATAGTAATTTTTTACAGTTTGTTCTTTCTGTGATCTGATAACCGCCGTGATAGTCAATGTTTGTCCATGACACAAATTTTGTTATTTATGTTTATAAAATAAATTATGGAAAAAAAAACAAAAGAAAAAAAAACTACATAATTCTAATAAAAATTGAATTTGATTCCAAAAATAAAATTCAAGTTCAAATGTGTTGTTTTCACTCACTTTATTTGGTTTAACATTAAAGTGTTGAAGAATAATGCCTCCAATACCAAAGATAAAAACCTATATCGAATGTCAACCTTTTTACCTATTTTTTATCACTGCTGATTTAATTTTTTTTAGTACATTATGAAAATTTATTCTTTATCTCACTGAATGAGAAGCACCCAGGTTAAGATATTGTAGATTTAAAATTCACTCTCGCATGATTTTTAAGTTCAAGACATGTTTTTGCTGCTATGCGTTCGAAAACCATTCTCTTTATGTTCTGTGCAATGGTGAAATGGTATTTTTTAAAGTTTGTTATTTCATTGTTGTAATAATGTGAACGCGTTAGTGGCCTTTTGATCTAATCTTCCCCCGAAAGGTGCTCCACAGACCTGACAAGAAAGGGACGGGATAAGAGGTTTTAAGAAAATTTTTCCTGACTTGTCTTGACTCGCAGCCCCTTGTTTCTGCTTGTTTAATCAGTTTGGGTGACTTTCCGTATATATAAGTGTAATGAGGCTTTGTCATGTCCGGCAGTGCCATTAATAATCAGTTTAGCTGTTGCAAATTTTGATAATCTCTAACGCAATCATTCATGATCTAATTCAATATTTTGTTAGTTGCTCGTGTTTGAGTTCGAGGACCATCTTATGCATTGAAATAAGTGATTTCGTGGTTTAAATAATTTCGTGTGTGTAGAGTTATGTGCGTTCCATTTTCATAACGACTTGAGGTAAACTTCAGTTATTTAAAGCTCTAGATCAGAATGTCAGTTGACTTGTAAGGATTGCAAACTTAAAGTTGTTCTTGAAAATAAGAATTTCAAATTTCCTCATAACCCTGGTATACAAATTTAATCTTTTCTATTATTGAACAATTTTGACATGATGTAAAGGAATAAATTTTCAGCCCTTTAATTGTATAATAATATGTAAATGGATTAAAAGCATAAAATTATATTAAAGCCACCAGTAAATGTCGTTTATCCAGAAGTTATAAGATACGTGTCCTACATTCGTCCTTCATACAGATACGTAAAAAAAAGATTTAAATAAAACCACGTTTTTATAAGCGGACTAAAAAGAAGAAAATAAATGTTAAAATTTTAAAATTTAAAATAAGTACTATGATGTAATATGACTAGAAACGTGGGCGGGCGCTTCTCGGGCTTAACTAATTCAATTCACTCATTTTCTTACTCGTCATTTGTAAACCCTAATCATTTTAGTCAAACGCCTAAAAAGCGCCCGCCCACGTTTTTAGTCATATTACTATTACATCATAGTACGTATTTTAAAATTTTAACATTTATTTTCTTCTTTTTAGTCCGCTTATAAAAACTTAGTTTTTTAAAATCCTTTTTTTAACTTCTATTTATTTTATTCTTTTTAGTCTAAGTGTATGCTATGGTGAGTTTTGAAATATTGATTATGTTCAAATATATAACACATTGCCCGACAAACAGTTACAGACTGGAAATTACTGATCTTACCTTGATGTTAAACATGGTTGATGTGGTCGGGGTTGGTGTGAACTCGGCACGTGAATGTAATGTAAAGAAGAGCAGACAGATATTACATATGCTTATATATAGAGAAACTAAAAGGTTCAATAATTTAATAACAGTACATTCGATCGGTCTGGAATTTTTATACAGTGTATTGTCATCCAAGATCTATCTGTGGTAAAATTTTGAGATCTCTAGGACCACCAGAAGTGGTTTAATTTTACGTTGGCAGATTTGAAAAATTGTGGACAAACAGGAACGAAAGTGAGTAAAAACGTGGTAAAAATCAAGGAGCGAACTTCAATACAATAATCTAAAGTAAACAACTGTTAAGTATCCGAAAATATGCAAACTTGTTACTTAACTTATAAAGATTTCAATAGTTGTAGACATTATTAAGACTATTGAAATTAGTTGATGTTCACAATTACTTCCCACTCTTGTCATACTGGTTATGTGCATTTCATAACAATACATTATGTTTGACATCTTCTTGAGAAGGAACTGCTGGTTGGGCGAATGTTATTATTTTAAAGAATTTTAATAAGTTTAATAAACGTGAAATGTATTTATTAAAATGACTAGCTACACAGGCATATGTAAACCTTGGTTAAAAAAATAAAAATGGAAGCAGCTGTCGCAAGTTTTCTTGGAAAAACTGTTTTTACACATTTCAATGTTTTGCGTTCATGTGACTGATCAAAGTTATTCTTAGATTAAAGGTAAGAAATGTTTAGCTTTAATAAATAATTGCCTTCCTTCAATGCACATTGTGTCGCTAGAAAATTTCGTCTTAAATTTATGTTTATTTTTTAACGGGTCCTAGTAAAAGTGAACCCCAAGATGTGAATTAAATAAAAATCAAGGAGTTTGAGACCCATCAAAGTAAACAATTTATACGAATTTAATTATTAAAACAACGGGAAGATGGTTAATGTAATTCCTATAAATGACTCCAACCAGGGCCGGATTAAGACTGCACGGGGCCCCTGGCTGCAATTCAAACTGGGGCCCTATCCAGCCAGCGTCCCTTTAAATAAAATGATTGCTAGCAGCTAATATAAGACTGTAACTTGTAACTAAATAGTTCATTGGTTCCTTTAAAATACTTTGTCTGTACTACGGGATCGGCCTTCCCAGCCAAAAAGATTATTCATGAAAAAATGGAATACGAAGAAATAACTGTTTGCCGGTATCCTAATATTGAGTGTAAAAATACAATTTAAAAAAAAATTGTGTGCCCACGCCGGGAATCGATCGCGTAAATATTGTAAATTTTAAAAATATAAACAATAATCTTTAACATTTTCTCTTAGTGAGCCTATAAAATCAGTTTTTTAATTAATTTATTTAATTCATGATACTTTCTGGAATTCATGCTAACATTTGTCCATCTTTCTTATAAAATATACTAAATTTGGGGGCCCCTAATCATCTGGGGCCCCTGGCTTTAGCCCGTTCAGCCCCCCCTTCCTAATCCACCATAGAATTCAACAGTTAAACAAGAAAACATGTTTTAACTAATTTCATTAAAAAAAATAAAAAAACAACTCACTTCAAGGTTATTTATAAAGAACAAAATACATTCTATTTATGAAAACTACCGTTTCAGGAAAAATATAGTAGAAATTGGGAATTCCCAAACACTTTTATTATGTCCGTTAATCTCAGGGTAAGTTTTTACGTTTCAATACCAATTTGTATAATTTAAAACAGAAGATCTGTGTGTATATTTGTACTAAATGACTTATTATATGTTGGCATATTTTAATTATCTGTACATTTAAACAATAAACAGCTGAAATTAAATCGATGAATGTTTAAAATATCAATTTAACATTTAAACTTTAAGAACATTGATATTAATAGAAACCACGTAAGACGAATTTTCAAATTAATCAAATAATACGTCAGCAGACACTTTAAAAAATTTCAACATACTTCATTAATATAACTTTGTTAAAAGATTTATAGAATATTTTCTTGTGCAGACGATACATTTCATGACGAATGTAAAATATAATCTCTGTAAGTTGTAAAAGTTAGAGTTAAACTTTAGTTTTTTACTACTGTAAATATGTTTGTGTGTTCGCGATGTTACAATTCTGTTAAATAAAATAAAATGTTCATTAAAAAGTTAATCAAAGCTAGTTATCCTAAATAAAATAAAAAACGTGTTATTTAGAGAACTAGACAGTCAAACTTCCAAACCCTACCGCCCCCTCCCCAGGGTGACCATCAAATGTTTTATCCGACACACTGGCAATGATCTCAACGGTTTTATTTGTATCTACTGCCATCTGGTTTATAGCCTACATGACACAGCGGAAAAATTCTAAGGAAACCTTTGAAAATAATTTGCCTGATGGATAATGGCCTATTTCAAAACCAACACTTAATAGATGCAGTTATAAGGACGTGGTCAATAAGCCAACTGGAACTTTTTTTTTGAAGTTTGACCTTGTGAAAGTGTCACTTCGTCACTACTTCTTGCAACCGGTCAATGTGGAATTACTTTACGTCATGCCATCATCATTTGCATTAAATTTTATTTAAGTGTCAATTTTACTTTGAAAATACTAAATATTGCTGTTTTTTGTCTGAAGACGGCTCTGAGCCTACACATTCGTTGACATGTTGATTCCAATTTTTAGTTTTTCGCGTAGATCTAAAATACTTTAAAAAATTTTTTTTCGAGGATACATATAAATTGCTCACTACTTTCCAGACTCTTCCTTGTTGTGGCAAAAGTGAATAGAAACTGCAGTTATGAGTCTCGCTGAGATAAAGACAATAGACTGATGTGGCTAACCCTTCATGATAACTGTATCAACTTCTAAATTAATTGTACAAGTAAAGAGAAGCCAATGGGTTTAAAGAATTTGGAGAAAATATATACAAAATTTAGACACAGCTACACAAAGATTCCCAGGGAGGCTTTTCGACTAAAAGGTCAGCGATGTTACAATCAAAGAAATACTGCAAGTTTGGAGAAGGAAGTGTGCGACAAAAAGCAACTCATTAGAAATAGACTCTTCAACCGTTTTTCAAGAAGATGCTCCAACCAAAGGAAAAAGGCAAAAAACAAGTAAGTAATTAGTACTTTAGGGAAGAAATCTTTGTATATCTTCGCCCGACTGTTGTGTTGTATTATATGTATTTATGAGGTTTCAAAGTTTATCTTTTAGACCTTTATTTATTGCGTTAATAGATTATAGAATATAGGATATTATTCAATATCTAAATCAAAAGATTAATAAATTGTGAACCACTAGTAAAACAGAACCACATTTTTTATTGATTTATCAACACTGCTTAACCTTTAGTGCTGTACATTGTTTTTAAAATTACTTTTTTTTAAATTTTCAAATAGGTTAACTGAAGAGCCTGCTGAGAACCATGTGATAAAAAGTTTACAAACAAATCATCCAGATAAATTCCAGTTGAGATACAATATCCAAATATCTATACAAAAAGAAATGAAAAAACAAACAGCGATAGATATACAAACAGGTGTGCAAATTGAAGATAAGAAAACTAAAAATGTGGTTTCAAGAGCCCAGGGACAAGATGACAAATCCATGAAGTTCAGACAAAGGGTCATGTCTGTTGATAGGGGAGATCGGCACATATTGGTGGAAGATTTAAAGGAAGGGATCGAATCAGTCAAAACACAACTAGGAAACAGCATGGAGGCTTTTGAAAAGACAAGACATGCCTTTGAAGAAAGTTCCAAACCACCCAAGAGGTTAAATATTCCAAAAAATCCAAATATTCTAATGCAAGATTTATATAACCAAAGAAATTTTAAAGTGAGATCAACCTACATTGAAGTCTACAACGTAACAGACAACACTGAAGTGGAGCATCCAGGCAGCGTTGAAGGAATTTCTTGGAGTGTGTTCAGAGAAGAAAAATATCGTCTCCTTAGTTTTGTCAGGTATCCATTGAGAGCTGTTAAATCTGCGGTGCTGCTGGCTGAAGATGGGTTTGTTTACACAGGGAAAGGGGAGGCGATGGATGACACGGTCACGTGTTATTTTTGTTGCGTACAGAAGAACAGATGGCAAACTAACGATGTTATTTCGGACATTCACAGAGAAATTTCGCCAAATTGTTCGATGATAACCAAAATCAATTGTGACAATATCTCACTGAGAACATCACGCCATGACAGCCAAAACTTTGATGAACTTTTAAACCAATTAAACTCAACCAACTACAATGACCTAGGTCGACATACAATACAGGGGAATACGAACAAAGGACATGAAACATATGAAAATGGTGACCCACATTCAACGGACATTCATACAGACAATGAGAATGTCTCCATACAAAATGATTCAACTTTCAACCGACATACAACAACAAGAGGAAACACATCAGAAGACATGAGACGGGGGACACTTGAGACAAACACGTCCACTTTTCCCAATCTCTTAACTACCGATGCACCAACAACACCAACTGGACAGTGGCAAACAGATCCAACAAATATCGTAGTCCAAGCTACATCATCATCAGGTTCCGTTACCCAAAATGTCGCCAGTGTACCTTCATCACCACAAAAGACGTTGCCCCATATTTCCACTGAACCGAGAAACACAGAAACAAATAATATTACAAATACTTCAAACTCTGGGCATACATCACTGGTACCAGCAGAACAACCAAGTGTGGCAATAGCCTCCTCAACTTCACCCAGTTCAAGTAGCGCCACTGTTTCACAAACACGTGTGGCAAAAGCCCCCTCAACTTCACCCATTTCAAACAGTGGCCCTGTTTCACAACCAAGTGTGGCAATAGCCTCCTCAGTTTCATCCATTTTAAATAGCAACATTGTTTCACAAACAACCACCAACAATGGAGAAAAGAAGAGTGGTCAAGGTCCATCATATGCCGAGTTGGGAATCATCACAGAGAGGCCGAAGAGACCAGAATATGCTGTCAAAGAAACAAGAAAAAAGACTTTTGACCATTGGCCAGCTCACCATCATTTGACAACAGAAGATCTCTCTGATGCGGGATTCTATTATGCAGGTAAACGAATATTTCAACAACAACAACAACAGGTTTCCAGCTAAGTATGATTTTAGAATAAATAAAGCATTGTAACAAATTCTCTTTAGATGTAAATTCTTTGATGAGACTCAAAAGTATTAAATTTTATAAAAGGCAACTGATACAGCTGTATAAATGAGACAAAACTATAATGTTAATGCTTTTGTTTATTATAATTTCAGGTTACGGCGACTGTGCCAGGTGTTTCTACTGTGGAGGTGGTCTGAGAAACTGGGAGGACGAAGATGACGTGTGGGTGGAGCATGCCAGATGGTTTCCTAAATGTGCCTACATACGTCAGCAGATGGGACAAGTTTTTGTTGATACCGTTCAGGAACTGAACAAAACGTTAGATGTGGTGAGAAATAAAGTAGCAGCCTTCTGGACGCACTGGGAATTTTTTTTAAAATAAATTATTTGAGAAATGTAATGTTCTGTTTCACAAAGCATTTCATGAAAAAATGTAACAATTTGTAAAGGTACATTTTAAATGTTTGTATGGCATCTGTCCGTCTACGAAAGACGATAGATTTATCTTTATTATCTGCAGCTCTTGGTGTGGCTGATGAGACCAATCCTTGAGTGGCAGTCTCTTCTGCATGACACACACACGAAAGCAGTGGGGCAGTGTTTCCTGGCCTTTCTCCTCGCTCTTTTCCCAACTGCTTCTGCCCTAGTTTGCTCCTCTGCTCTTAGTGATCCTTCTTTCACTATAGCCCGCCACATGGACCTATCCTCTGCCAGGTTTTCCCGGTTTTGTATATCAATGTTGGCTACTTTCATGTCTCTCTTGCATATGTCCACGTATCTGAGACATGGCCGACCAACCGACCTTTTCCCTGTCGCCAGCTCGCTGTAGAGCACATCCTTGGGTATGCGACCACTTTGCATCCTCTTGACGTGTCCAAGCCAACGGAGGCGTCTTTGGCTTAATATTGCTGCAATACTACTCATGCTTGCTTGAGCCAGGACCTCTGTGTTGGGGACTTTCTCTTGCCATTTGATGTCTAGGATGCGGCGCAGGCATCTGAGGTGGAAGCTATTGAGCCTTCTTTCTTGCCTGGTATAGGTGGTCCAAGACTCGCATCCATAGAGGAGTGTGCTCAGTACGCAGGCCTGGTATACCTGCAGCTTAGTCCTTGCTGTGAGTTTGGCATTGGACCAGACTCTTTTGTACAGTCTAGCCATAACAGTTGCTGCCTTCCATATCCTGCTACTTATCTCATCTTCCAGTGAGAGGGTGCTCGAGATGTTTGATCCCAGATAAGTAAAACTGTCAACAGCATCCAGGTTGCAGTCGTCAATGGTGATAGTCCGGAGAGAGGCAGCATCCTGTGCCATAATGTTGGTTTTCTTTATACTTAGGTCAGGCCAGGAAATGCAGCATGTCACCGATGTAAAAACAAAGGCTCTTTTAGCCTTTAAAGACAGGCCTTGTCCAGAAACTCTACATTCCCTTAAGAGCGCCAAGATAAATGCCCAGCAGGCAGCTCGCCACTACGCTAACACGTACTGGCTCAATCTAAGTTCCAGCATACAGTAAGCTGCTGATAGAGGCGATACAAAGGCTATGTACGAGAATATAAAACAAGCAACAGGCCCTCTGATCTCCAAGACAGCACCCTTAATGTCAAAAGCAGGGGAAATTATCACTGATCGGGACACGCAACTCAAACGGTGGATCGAGCACTACCTGGAATTGTACGCAACTATAAACCATGTCTCAACTGCTGCCCTGGACGATATCCCAGACCTGCCGGTCATGGAAGAGCTCGGTAGCCTACCCACGATGGTCGAGCTAAGTAGAGCCATAGATTGCCTAGCCTGCGGGAAAGCCCCTGGTAATGATGGAATTCCACCAGAAGTTCTCAAATGTGGAAAAGAAATACTTTTACAGCCTTTGCATGACCTCCTCACTCTGTGCTGGGAACAGGGGCAGATACCACAGGAGTTGAAAGATGCCAACATCGTTACACTGTATAAAAATAAAGGAGACAAGAGTGACTGCAACAACTATCGTGGAATCTCTCTCCTCAGTATAGTTGGAAATGCCTTCGCCCGCGTTGCATTGACACGCCTGCAGACCCTAGCATCGCGTGTACTCCCAGAATCGCAGTGCGGCTTTCGAGCCGGAAGATCAACCATAGACATGATCTTCTCTCTGCGCCAGCTGCAGGAGAAATGCAGGGAGCAACATATGCCTCTATACATCGCGTTCGTCGACCTAACTAAAGCTTTTGATCTTGTCAGCAGAAGCGGCCTTTTTCAGATCTTAGTAAAAATAGGCTGCCCTACACATCTGCTTAACATCATCAAGCAATTCCACGAAAACATGCAGGGCACAGTGTGCTATAACGGTGCCACCTCCGAGGCTTTCCCAGTAAGTAGTGGAGTAAAGCAAGGCTGCGTGTTGGCACCTACTCTATTCGCAATATTCTTTTCCATCTTACTCCAGTATGCCTTCAAGAACAACAGCGAGGGGATATACATACACACCAGAGCTGACGGGAGATTATTCAATATTGCCCGACTTAAAGCCAAGACCAAAATAAGGAAGATTTTGCTGCGCGAGCTCTTATTTGCAGACGATGCCGCCTTAATATCCCACACAGCAGACGGCCTGCAGAACCTTGTATCCAGCTTCTCCGCTGCCTGCAAAGAGTTTGCCTACATACGTCAGCAGATGGGACAAGTTTTTGTTGATACCGTTCAGGAACTGAACAAAACGTTAGATGTGGTGAGAAATAAAGTAGCAGCCTTCTGGACGCACTGGGAATTTTTTTTTAAATAAATTATTTGAGAAATGTAATGTTCTGTTTCACATAGCATTTCATGAAAAAATGTAACAATTTGTAAAGGTACATTTAAATGTTTAATAACAATTTAATGATGTGATATTTAAATAGGTGATAATTTAAATTAAAAAAGGAAAAATAATTTTTTTTTCCATAAAAATAAATCTTAATCATAATCCTACTGAAAATAGATTTCGTTCGAGAAGGTGAAAGAAAGTTGCAAGGCACCCGGAACAACTTCTTCATTAGGTTTGTGAATTTATTGAACATTTAAGGCTTAAAAGAAATACGATTTTATTTACACTTACTTCTCTTCTGCATAGCTTAAAATAAAGATCTTTAAAAATATTTTTTTTAGTGTGATATATGTATTATCTAATTAATTAAAAGCACTAACTTTTATTGTTGTGTGTATCAATGTTTCAATACAATATTTTGTAAACGAAATAAAATAAAACATTGATACAGAAGCTAAACTGGATCCATTGAAGAGAGACCCCGCAGTGTTGACAGTTGTAGATATCGGCTATTCTCTCACTGATGTCCTGCAAGTTGCAAAAATTATCAAAGGAAAAGGTGAAATGTCTGTCTTTGCATATCAAAACATAAGTCATTACAATTCAAAACTTTTGAATTACTTTTGAGGTGTATATCATGAAACAAATTATTAATTTGAATAATTAAGCACTTCATTGCGCCGAATGAATAAATGCGACATGTTGATACAATTTTTGTCAAAAAGCTCTCCCCTTTATTTACATATAAGTAGTCAGAATTTTACTTTCAAATATAATGAATAAATGGGGAAGTATTGTAATCGTGCAAAATTAAAATTGAGATTTTGACAAATCTAGACGTTTTGCACCTTCCTGAGTCGTCAAAACCCAGTTTCGCCATCTTATCATGAAATATTTGCGTGCGTGTCTGTCTGTGTGTCTGTCTGTGCGTGTGTAAACATAGATTGAGAACCGTTTCAGTTAGGTGACTGTAACTGGTTTTCCTTATTGATGTATATGTAACTCTCTTGTAGGCGTTCTCTCAATACATAACCATGTACACAATAATCCTCTGAAGAACTTGTTTCAATAAAACAACTTTAATATGTATACTATGTACATGACATATAATGTGAGGTTATACAACGTGGAATATTCAGGCACACACATCACGTCCTTCCACCACGGAAGTTCTCTGACAACTGATCTCCCCAACCTCTTTAGCCAATGGGAACGACTCTTTCTTCCCGCGCTTTTGCTCACGTAACCTCTCCGTCATGCAATCACGCAAAACACTCATGATACACTGGTGATTCACTCATGATTCACATGTGACAGTGACGTAATTTCTTGTATAAGTATTGGATCATTCACGAGGTCTACTATCAACTTTCGAGCAATTTCGTGTAACTTGAAGTGGTGCTTACCCCAATTTAACTAGTAGTGCACATTTTTAGGTCCCCTGTAACGTGAAGTGGTGCTTACCCCAATTTAACTAGTAGTGCACATTTTTAGGTCCCCTGTAACGTGAAGTGGTACTTACCCCAATTTAACTAGTAGTGCATAATTTAGGTCCCCTGTAACGTGAAGTGGTGCTTACCCCAATTTAACTAGTAGTGCACATTTTTAGGTCCCCTGGAACGTGAAGTGGTGCTTACCCCAATTTAACTAGAAGTGCACATTTTTAGGTCCCCTGTAACGTGAAGTGGTGCTTACCCCAATTTAACTAGAAGTGCACATTTTTAGGCCCCCTGTAACGTGAAGTGGTGCTTACCCCAATTTAATTAGAATTGCACATTTTTAGGTCCCCTGTAACGTGAAGTGGTGCTTACCCCAATTTAACTAGAAGTGCACATTTTTAGGTCTCCCTTCTCAGTGGTTATTAAAAATAAATGCCTGTAACCTTTGTTGTACTGTAACTAACAATTTCCTAAATAGTCAGGGCGATCGGATGAATGGCGTAAAAATGCATAAAGGACTCACCAGACATACATTATTTATTTTAGATCGTTCCTTTTTCACAAAATAATATTCTTTTCAAATAATCAGAACAAAAACAAACAAAAAAACACATTATTCCAGCGACAATCTAGCTGTTGATCTTGAAACCAACATTTGCAATTTTTACTGTTATATTCAAATATGCGAAAACTTTATTGTAGAATTTCGTTAATTTGACAAATTTATTTTAAGTGTGGGAATTTATCCTCTGTTGTGGACAACAAAATATTTGATATCCTATACATTAGCATTGATTGATCTCTCTGTCTTTCAACTAAAGAAGTATTAGAAAATAAATAAAAGGTGGCGTCACGTGACTGCCTGTAGATGTTTATTTACAGTACGCTCAAAAGTGTCAAATATCTAAAGTGTCAAATGTCCAAAGTGTCATGGCCTCTTGACAGATTTGTGTATTTTAAAATCCTCCACTGTTAACAATTATTTCAGATGTAATATTATCCTCTGACGTGTTGTTGACTAAACTACAAGAACTGAAGAAAACGAGAACTGTCAAAACGCCACCACCACCAATGAGAGACGCAAGGTCTTCAACGGTGCCTAATGATGAAGGTACGTTTGTCTGCGGGGTCACAGTGTTTTGTATTTATATTGTAATGGCTGAAGAACAAAGTAAAAACAATTAATAAAAAAATAATAATATAAATAAATAAATGAATTATAATAATAATAAATGAAATAGAACAAATTAATAAAATACCAAAATAAACACTATTATAATAAATTTTATTTTGACTATTGAAAGCCGGATTGATGATAAATGGTTTATTCCAATAAATAATCAATGCGAATTTAAGTCGAGTGAAAAAAGATATCAATAATACGTTTTCATAATCAAAGTTAGTGTGTACCTATTCTTAGAATTGTCTAATAACAGACATAGTGAAACTTTTACGACTTGTTAGGTTTTGTATTTTCAGAAAAAGCGTATCAAAAGATATATTCTCTAACTTCTGTCATTCCTCTGTTAAATTTAAGCACACAAAAAATACAAATATTGCTAATGAGATTCGTAGAAATACTCCGTGCGTGTTTGGTGCATGAGTTTTTAATTTGTTTTACAACATAAGGAATATAATAAACTTTTATTGTCATAATGGAGTTATATCAAAAGTCCCAGCTTACAAGTTACAAGACAAAGTCTGCGATTGCGTACAGTTAGATCAAAAGTCCCAGCTTACAAGACAAAGTCTGCGATTGCGTACAGTTAGATCTAAAGCCCCAGCTTACAAGACAAAGTCTGCGATTGCGTACAGTTAGATCAAAAGTCCCAGCTTACAAGTCAAAGTCTACGATTGCGTACAGTTAGATCAAAGGTCCCAGCTTACAAGACAAAGTCTGCGATTGCGTACAGTTAGATCTAAAGTCCCAGCTTACAAGACAAAGTCTGCGATTGCGTACAGTTAGATCTAAAGTCCAGGTTACAAGACAAAGTCTGCTATTGCGTACAGTTAGATCAAAAGTCCCAGCTTACAAGTCAAAGTCTACGATTGCGTACAGTTAGATCAAAGGTCCCAGCCTACAAGACAAAGTCTGCGATTGCGTAGTTAGATCTAAAGTCCCAGCTTACAAGACAAAGTCTGCGATTGCGTTCAGTTAGATCTAAAGTCCCAGCTTACAAGACAAAGCCTGCGATTGCGTACAAAGAGCGGGAGCTTCCACTAACAGTAATTTTTCTCTACATAAAACTCATTATTTCATTAATATGTTAAAGTGTTACATTTATGTAAAGTAACTATTAGATGATGTTTACTTTAATTTATGCAACCCATATATATGTTATGTAATAAAATATCTCAACAGAGGCCATCAGACAGTTGAAAGAGAGGAACAACCAACTCCGTCAACAGACTGTGTGTAAGATTTGTATGGACAAGGAGGTGGCCGTCGTGTTTCTGCCCTGTGGTCATCTGGTGTCCTGTGCTGAATGTGCTTCGGCCATGAAGGATTGTCCAGTCTGTAGGGTCACTGTTAAAGGAGTAGTCCGTGCTTTTATATAAGTCCAACACGTGATGAATCAGTGAGGAAAACAATTCCATGTAAACGAATACAGTTTCATTTCTGATTTTATTTATATATTTGGCTTTGGTTAAGAGAAAACATTTTTTCTATAATAATCTCTATAGCTGCTATTTCTTCTACAATATTGTGAAATCTTAAATTATTATGTACTTTTCGTGTTCACGAGATTTTTTTGTTTAAATATCCCAGAGGCGTCACTAGGGTTGGTGTCACCCGGGATGGTAGCTCATGGTGTCACCCCTCACGACTTAACATATAGAACTCCTTCGAGTCTTCCAGTGCCAAATAACGGGAACATACAGAATTTTACATTTTGGTGTCACCCCTTGTGATGGTGTCACCCCTTGTGGTGGTGTCACCCCTTGTGGTGATGTCACCAATTGTGGTAGTGTCACCCCTTGTGGTAGTGTCACCCCTTGTGGTAGTGTCACCCCTTGTGGTAGTGTCACCCCTTGTGGTAGTGTCACCCCTTGTGGTAGTGTCACCCCTTGTGGTAGTGTCACCCCTTGTGATGGTGTCACCCCTTGTGATGGTGTCACCCCTTGTGGTAGTGTCACCCCTTGTGGTAGTGTCACCCCTGGTGGTAGTGTCACCCCTTATGGTGATGTCACCCCTTGTGGTAGTGTCACCCCTTGTGGTAGTGTCAACCCTTGTGTAGTGTCAACCCTTGTGGTAGTGTCACCCCTTGTGGCATGGTCACCCCTTGTGGTAGTGTCACCCCTTGTGATGGTGTCACCCGTCCGGTCTGCACTTCTCGCACCCCCTTAGTGACGCCACTTCTGAGTGTAACTTACTAATTAATTTCGTCACGGTGACCTGTAAAATAGCACACAACAAAGGAGCGTAGATGAAGATTGGAGGCCATGGTTCTAATAGATGCTATTGTTTCAAGATGGACTACCAACGAGGTATAGCACTCTTATATTTGCGCCGTCGCTCTTTCATCGTGAGCTCCTTAATGACATGTAAAAATATCTTAAAGAAGGAAAATGTTCCCAACATATGTCAGACAAGCTTTGAACTGAAGAAATAGTTTATTAATTAATTGAAAAAATTTTTTTAACAATGTTTAGGTCTTGTCTGTCATACTTTAAGAACATTTATTAATTTTTTTAAAAGTTTCGTCTAACTTTTGAACGTGACAAAAATTTAAGTGTAATTTGGCTTACTTTTGTAACTTTCAAAATTAAAGTCCATCATTATTAAAGAATTATTTAAAAAGTATAACGTGACATTTTGACTCAAACAAAATTCAAATAAATTCTCACTATATTTCCCTCTTTTAACACAATTAAATAAAGGATTCACTTGCTTACCTTTACTGTTGCAAAATGTGGAATTTTGAATTGTAGACAAAATACTTGAATGTAACATTTTATATCTTCAATAAAATGCTAAATAATGGTCAAACCGTTTATAAACTTTTATTTTATTTAAGAGCATGGCGTTTCTTCAATGTAAAAATTAAAATAATGATTTTAACATCACTGCAATCACTTATATATAACTAATAATTTTCCCATATTCACTTAGATAAGGAATCGTATTTATTCTCGTTTATTTAAAACATTTTAAGAATATTCTTTGAAAAGAGCTTGTAATAATTATTTTTTAAAATGTGTCAGTTATCTTATTGACAAACGATTGAATTTATTTTCAAAGTAGAATGTAATTGAAATTAACTGACTATTAAATTCATATTTTTTTTAATGTAAAGATAAACCATGCTATTTAGTGTTCTTCGTCATGAACCACAAAGCACATTGGTCAACTGACAAACGTTAATGACAGATTTGATGACATCTCTGTCGGTGACGTGATGTCGGTGTCGTCACTGAAAGGTCACGAGATCGGTGTGATGTCATCCGTAGATTCATCAAAACTTTCATTAACTACAGATGGACGCCTTGCGACACTATAGAATGTGAACATGATGCTAGCACTACAATAGAATGGGAATATGATACTAGCACTACAATAGAATGGGAACATGATGCTAGCACTACAATAGACTGCAAATAGCATTCCGTTGAGTTAAACAATTTATACCACAACATCACTGTGCTATAGGGAAAACTAAGACATTTGGTCATTGAAATATAAGGATGAATAAAGAAATTATATAATTTTAAACTAAATAATTTTTACGAGGAGTTAAATATTGTTATTAAATTTTTAAAATTGTTGCCTCAATAAAGTTTGTATGTATCATTCACTTACAAATAATTACATTTTAACCAAACGTTTGTCAAATATTTTCAATCGGCTTGTTATTTTTTCTTATTTATAAATAAAAACTTTATTTGTTTTAATATATTTCTTAATCTTAAAATAAACAAGTTTATTGGTTCATTTGAATTTATTTATTATAATTTTAAGTAAGTATTTATGATATATGTTTTCTGAATGGTGGCTTTCACCTCTTCATATTTTTTTAAGAGAAAAACAAATTCTTATAAAATAATCCGTAAAGTCATTTAAAGTTATGCAAAGTTATGTAATAAATTATCATTAAAAGTCAATATACTATGAGCTAGTAGTATGGGAATGACATGGGCCAAACACATTTACCGCAACAGGGACTAGGCAACTCTAATGTTTATAATAGCCCACGGGGTGCCAAGCACGTCAGCGACACTAATGATAACGGAAGTAATTTGGCCTGATTATAGATCTCTGGGAAACGGTCAGCCAAAACTGATCACAGTATGACGTCATTGATACAGGGACATCAAAAATAGTTTCATGACGAAAGTCTAGGGTAATATAAGGAGAAAATCAATGTAAAGTGAAATTTTAAAATAAACAACAACTCCATGTTCGCCCGTCACAAAGTTACACAGAAACGTCGTTAGACTTACCAAGGTCGATTTGGTTGTTTTACTTTAGTGGGGCGGGGGGGGGAGGAGGGAGAGGCAACTCTTATCATGTGTTGTACATGAATATTGATGGCAGAAATGGTAGAATAAATGAAAAGTGTTAGAAATATGTTGGCTGAATTTCAGAAGATTGTTAGAAATGAGGATGACGATTGAAAGAAAAGTGTTCGAAAATTTAAAAAGTATTTTTAAAAACTTGTATCATGATTGATAAAATCGACAATTAGAAGAATATTGAATGAGACGATTTTATGTAAAAATAAAAATACGGGAACAAAAATTTACTTGGGTGTGGGGGAGGTGAGTGTCCAACTTTTAAAATAAGCGTATAATGCTTTTTTATGACGTAAACTCCTTAGAATCACACCTACCCACTGTGACACGGAGGCGACACAAGTCTCAAGGTCTAGTTTATAAGATTGAACAAATTAAATGGTTTGCTTAGCTTTACTGTAGTGAAAGAGAAAGAAATCTTAACCATTACTCTCATAAGGAGTCTTGTTTCCAGAGTAAAAAAACACTTTTGTAAATGTATTATTATTATTATGTGGCTATGTTTCATTTCTAATAACTAGAGCAAAAACGTGTAATACAACTGAGTATGGCGGCCGAGTCTTCCACAAAGCTCCGTGTGCTATGCTAATTTTTTTATAATTCTACACTCAGGGTCACCAAAGTACGGCCCGCGGGCCGGAAGCCATTTCACCCACCCCGCCCCATGGATTCCTCAACTTGTCAACAATTCGAATCTTCAAAAATATTTCCTTACCGCAGTATGTCATCTTTTTCAAAGGTTAAAATGCAAGTATTTTTTTTTCAAATCTGTTAGATAGGTGTGAATAGACACACACAATTATATATCAGGGGGGTGAGACTGCAGCCAGGCTTTTAAATTAATAAATGTATGACATATAAACAGGGTATTAGTTAGCTTGACAGGACGTAACACAACAGCGAACGTTTCGGCAAAGAGCCTACCTCAACGAACAAAAAGTACACAAATAAAACGAATATAACGAAAGAATAAAAAAAACTTAGCTGCGGCGAAATCCAATTAGTCCAGTAGAGATATGATATCGAAACGTTCGCTGTTGTGTTACGTCCTGTCAGGCTAACTAATACCCTGTTTATATGTTATACATTTACTAAATTCTTCTTGTCTGTGTATGTTTATTGTAACCATGGTGATGTGAAAGTAGATCTACAGTTGGAGCTCAATGATTGGCCGGCTAATGACTTGAATCAGAGAATCATAAAGACGGACAATTTATTGAACTTTAACGCTTAAAAAATGAATTATTTGGAAACAAAGATTGATGATATCTTGAAACTCAAATGTCAGATAAAAGAATACGAAAAATTTATTAGCTGCTTAGGTTGTGTGATCTGGACATGTGCACATGAAGTTTGATGTGACTATCTGTCTCTTTAAGTTCGTTAAGCTTCTCTTCTTTGATACAATTTATAAGAAATCCATCTAAAGATTGTCTCTATTTATTATTTTAAATTTAATTTTTGGTTTGTTTAGCACCCTCACTGACCCACGATTGTATTATGTCATCCATCAGACCCACATTTTACAAATTTTAGTGACCCTGCTCTAGACAAATGAAAAATATGTTTATCTTTTATAGAGGCTCTCTCCACTATTAACAAAAAAAATTATTTGACACTTCAAAGCCATTTTTTCCTGAAAGTTAAAAACACAAATTGAAAATAAGCCCCTAAAATAGCCGTGACGTTCTAATAAAGTTTTCAATTCCAAGGAGGTGAACGGAACGTTCTATGGAAATAGCGATTAGGAATGTCAGACAAACCATTGAACGTATTTAAGGTTTTACCTTGGGGCCGTCCATAAATGACGTCACGCTCCTAAAGTCACACTTTTGTGACGATGCGTGACGAGGGGGAGGGAGGGGGGTTGAAGAAATGTGACGTCACATCAAAAGGGTAACTTTAAATAAAACTTCCACTGAAATATTTGGTGGCTTACAATTTATTTAATGAATTTTTTTATTTTTTTTTAATCAGGGCTTCTCAATGTGCCGGTCGGTAGGCCATCAGATGCTGGTTGGCGTAAGCTATCAAGAGACGAAAATGAAATCTAATTATAATCCTTAAGTTTGAGAACTCACAAGATAACGAATGAAATTGTTACACTGTGTCGTTTGATGTTGACATCAAAGCATTTGTGATGTAACCGCAGCTCCGTCGGCGAACTTTTTTGCCCGTTATCCCAAATAATACAAGTTTATGTGTGCGTTACCCCCCCCCCACCCCCAGACTCTAGGTACTGCTCACATGACTCGGGGATATGGGGGATCGTTGTTAGCAAAAAATGCTATCGGTGAGTTTTACAAGCATGACAAGTGTCTAAAAATGATCTGAATAGGATTATGTGTAGATATTTTAAGTCAAAACGTCACGGAATATCCTTTTTCTTTAAAAAAATTGTGGAATCTATTTGATAGAATTATAAACGTTTTAAGTTTGATATAATTGTTCGGTTTGGTTTTTGGTCAAACACCCCTGGCCATTCTAGATATAATGATAAATGAGCCCATTTTAAAGTTGTCAAGTATTCATTAACTTTATTTAATGCATCAAATTCTTGACATTGCAATTCGAGATGAGCACAAAACAACTTTTCTTCTTAGCTCAGTTTTGAAGGCATTAATTTTAAATATCACAGAAAGGATACTTGATACAGTCAAGTCACGTGGATTAAGATTATTGTCACTCGTGTCAATATAAATGAAAGTAGGGTGGATTTAGGTGTCTTCCTATAGTACGTAGGTAAGAAATCTACATAGTTGTCATATTTTTAAAAAATGCATTTTCTGGAAGGAACCGGTTCAATAATGGGCATATGTTCCAAGCGTTCACGTACACATGACGTATTTTAATATATGTAGTGGATTGTAGTGGATGTTATGTGTCCCAAATGAGTCTGCATTACCCCCAAGAATTCCTTTTTGACCCCAGATGAGTTTATTTACCCCATGTTCGCCGACCTCTTTCTTAGGGATGCCCGTCAGTCAATTGAGGGATTTTAAAAAAAATACATTTTAAAAATATTATTTTTAAATAATTTTTTTTCTAAACAAAGACGTTAACCGTGATGATTAATAGTCAATGTTTAATTTGTATTCATTAAAATAAAATATAATCTAAGGATGTTAACACAGTTCGTTTTTTGAAGGCCGGTTAAACGTTTTGAAAAAAATGCTTCACGCGGGATACGATATTACAATCTAGAACTTCACTAAATAAATAATAAATACTTAAATGACAATAAAAGTGATTTGAAACATACTTATTTTTCAAATAGAAAATAAGGTTGTTGTTTTTTTGGAAGGTGAGGGGTCAAAGCTTTGTGACGTATTTTTAGAGTTGGGGGGGGGGTCTAACTTTTTGTGACGACGCGTGACGAGGGGGAGGGAGGGGGTACAAAATCGGCCAAAATCGCGTGACGTCATTTATGGACGGCCCCTTTTCAACCACGTGATGACGTGGCCACATTGTGGTAGACAAACCACTGGAAGTATTTAAGGTTTTATCTTTTCAACCACATGATGACGTGGCAACATTTTGGCATTTAAGCCGCTAAAAGTATGTAAGGTTTTACCTTCCCAACCACATGATGACGTGGCAACATTTTGGCAGACAAACCGCTGGAAGTATTTAAGATTTCACCTGTCCAAACAGGTATTGACGTGGCAACATTTTGGCAGACAGACCACTGGAAGTATTTAAGGTTTCACCTGTCCAAACAGGTATTGACGTGGCAACATTTTGGCAGACAGACCGCTGGAAGTATTTAAGGTTTCACCTGTCCAAACAGGTATTGACGTGGCAACATTTTGGCAGACAGACCGCTGGAAGTATTTAAGGTTTCACCTGTCCAAACAGGTATTGACGTGGCAACATTTTGGAAGACAGACCGCTGGAAGTATTTAAGGTTTCACCTGTCCAAACAGGTATTGACGTGGCAACACTTTAGCACCGAATATGTGTGGATACCACCCAAGGCGCATCCATATGTAAGGCTATATCTGTCTCCACGTAATGCAATGGCTTGTTACACGTCATAATGTCAACTAATAGACTCTAGTGAGTATTAGAACCATATGGGGGCACCTGTGTCAGTGATATACAGGGGGCACCTGTGTCAGTGATATACAGGGGGCACCTGTGTCAGTGATATACATAATCTATCATTAGTGTTCATTTGATAAGGGCCAACAATATTCATAATATTAAGGAAGTTTAGGTTAACTTAGGTGGTAAGGGAAATGGGAGGGGGGGGGTAAAGGGGTGGGGTTTGGTTGCAAGCTCATAGAGAGTGGAGCGTAGGGATAGCGATGGAAAGGCTCGTCTCATTTTATGAGGAAACCTCTGTATAGGACCGATAATTAAAGGAACAATGAGGATAATAATCTATCGCATTTTAATAAAACGAGAAGCAACTTATCATTCAACAATTTATTTTATTTTTTTGTCTCCTTAATTTATACTTTGTATGCATGTATTCAGAGCGTACAAAAGCTAGTCAAAAGGCTGAAGTTTTATTTATAAAAAAATTATTCAAAACCTGTTAGGCTAAGAATATTTTAAAATTGTGTCTAATGTTATTAGTTAAACTTAAACGCAGTTATACAATCCGGCAAACGTTTCATAAAACGCATTTAATCTTTTTGTCTCCAGACTACACTTGAAAAACAAACAACAATACACTCACACTGACTCACAGACTGAAATTATCTTTTTTCAAAGTTTAAATATTTCCCGAAATGATTGTTTACAACAAACTAAAAAAATGTGTAAAAACGTCATGTGAATGCTATCGGATTTTTCCTGAATGATGACGTGTAGGATATTTTCATCTGGGAACACGACTCAGTTTTATCGGATAATTCCGAAATTAAAAATATAACAATAAAACATTTTCTCACTGCGTTGTGTATTTTTATTTGCTCAACAATCAGAATTCGATATGAAACGGTAATTAAGATCTAAAGATTATCGTCTTAATGGACATTGACATTGAGTCAACAACAAGAGATCGGTATCGTAAATAAGTCGTTAGAGATAATTATTGTTTGACTTATTATTTTTGCATGTAGGCTAAGTTGTGCAATTCTTAAAAACCCGATATAAATTAAAATTAAACGTAAGTGAGTAAAGTAAGTGAAATACAATTTTTTTATTTAGGCTGTTATGTACGCACATCAAGCCTGCAGTCTTTGATAAAAATCCATAAATTTTAATGTTTAGTTTAAAGGAAAATGAAATTTGATATAGTTTATAGATGCTATCTTATTCTTATAAAATTCAAAGATATATGAATTGTATGGACTTGTATGGGCTTGTAATTGTATGGGCTTGTATGGACTTGTATGGACTTGTATGGGCTTGTATGGGCTTGTATGGACTTGTATGGACTTGTATGGGCTTGTATGGGCTTGTATGGGCTTGTATGGACTTGTATGAACTTGTATGGACTTGTATTTTACAACTTAGTTTTTTGTCGTAAATCTTATCGCGAAATTCTTCATGCTAAACATTGGTTGGGACATTGAATTTTAAATGTTATTTTTATAATTTTTTATTAGAATACCATGCTTCAATTGTTTGCTTCAAATTCAAAATAAAAAAATTATTAAAAATTAAAAATTATTTTTTTTATAAATTATTAAAAATGTTACACGTAAAAAGAAGAACATTTCTTTTTGCAGGTATATTTTAAATCTTTATTGATTTACAGGTGCTGATGATGAAATATTATGGAGAGCTAACAGTCAAATGTACAGAAATGTTAAAAAATAAAAAAAATGATTTAAAAACTAATTTTGAACTATTAAAAGGCATAAAAAGTAGATGAACAGTATCACATTGAAAGCGAAAAAGAAAAGGAAATTCCCGAAGCCGACAATTTAGACATATGCAAGCAAGTGGAGTATTCAATTTTATATTTAAGTAACAAGAAGTTTTCTCAAAAGTATTCAGATTTGTTCTAACAAAGGTGATCTGAAATTCGGACTCACAAAATTTTGTTTTCATCTCATAGAATGTCAAAGAGGAAAACCCATCTGCATGGCGTGAATTGAGTAAAGCAATTACAACAGTTCTTGTATAAATATCCAGACACGGTAGCTATATCAACAAAGGTGCTGTTTGATGAATGTCTTGTGAACACGCGAGGCAGATGACGAAATAAAGGACGTATTGTATCATTTAAACCTTGTTAGGAGCATCAAGTCACCCACTTGTTAAATGATGACCAACATAATCTGTGATAGTGTTACTATCGTATTAACGTAGAGTGTAACAGATACCTGATTTAAAACAGTTATCATCCAAGATGAACCAATCAAAGGATGACATTTTTGGTCATCAAAGTTGCGAAGATATAGATGTTCATGTACATGTGAGGGATGAATCTGCTATAGTCAGCGGTGCCATATCAACCTATATTAAAAGCAATGAACTCCTCCACTGCACTCCCAGTTCAAACATGAAAACGGAGAAGGTAACCACGGAAAATAAGAAACAATCAAAAAAGAAAACAAAATCTATAACCATTCTTGCGTCAGGAACGAAACAAACTATGTCTCATCAAAACGGCAAAGAAAATCAAGATCCATCTAATCATGTGACAATTGTTTCAAAGAGAGCAGATTATATTTCCTTGGAAGCGCGTGTAGAGTCCTTCACAAATTGGCCAAAAGACCATCATTTAAGCAAAGAAGACCTTTCGAAAGCCGGTTTTTATTACACAAGTACGTTTTGCAAATAATTTTTAATGCTAAAAATAATGCAAACTATATTAAGCTGTAGCCTATGACTTAACTATGCATTTATTTGAAAGTAGACATCGCGGCATATACTATTATTGCTGATTTCAGAGGCTCGGTGTGTGTACGTGTGTGTGTGTGTGTGTGTGTGTGAATGTGTGTGTGTGTGTGTGTATGAATGTGTGTGTATGAATGTGTGTGTGTGTGTGTGTGTGTGCATATGCCTATAAGTGCATGGCTGTGTCACAGTGTTTGTATATGTTGCAATGAAAAAAGAGAAAATGTTTCATAATATCAAATTATTGGTCAATCAATTCCTCACTGACACCTAAACGACGAAATGCCCTCAGTTGTTTCGACACTAATATGTGAAAATTCTTCTTATCCCGGGTGTCTAACTTGGTCAACAAGCCGTAGATATTGGTCTACTGCACGTGACGGTACTTGGTCTAAGTCATTGGTCTACTGCACGTGACAGTATTTGGTCTAAGTGTGGAGAGTAGACATTGGTCTATTGCACGTGACAGTATTTGGTCTAAGTGTGGAGAGTAGACATTGGTCTATTGCACGTGACGGTACTTGGTCTAAGTATGGAGAGTAGACATTGGTCTACTGCACGTGACGGTACTTGGTCTAAGTATGGAGAGTAGACATTGGTCTACTGCACATGACGGTACTTGGTCTAAGTGTTTTAAACCTTCGTACAACCGTCACACAATAAAGAACACAATTCTATGACTTGTAATAAATAATAAATTGTGATTTAATTGTTAAGTATTTCATTTCATCACACATTCCAATTCTCGGGTCCCCAACCTAAGAGTCACGACCCCCAGGGGTCATGGGTGGGTCGCGAAGTGTTTTCCGGGTGGTCGCCAACTTATACATTCAAATAAAAAAATATTCATTATAATGCAATTTTTCACTGCTAAATTCGTTGTCGTACATATAAATACATTTAAAACCGAATGGCGAATAGAGAAGTTATAAAACATTATTGAAATCCCTTTTTAAATTGCATGTGGATCACGGGTCACATGGATTTTATAAAAAGGGGTCACCACCCGAAAAACGTTGGGAACCTATGTACTAATTCATGTATGTATGATGAAGTCGAGACAGCTTCAGATGTTCACATGTGTCAATCAAAGTTATAATTCAATCTCTTGTTTTGTTGGTGGGTTGGCTGTCACTGTCAATAAAGGCGTCAATTACAGAGCGCAAAATTAATAATAGGAAGATTTTGCAATTCTGACCATGACAGCAATGCCATCCATTGTTTCAATACAAACTCAAATCCAGAAAGAAATGGCTATTTTCTTCTCCTTGTTTAATTATGTTAATTTAAATAGAATATAACATTTTATCATCATGCATATGTTCTGATTAATTTATTTTTCAGATGGCGACTATTAAAACAACTTTGTTTACTATAACAGCTTACTTTGTTTACTATAACAACTTACTTTGTTTACTATAACAGCTTACTTTTTTTACTATAACAACTTACTTTTTTTACTATAACAACTTACTTTGTTTACTATAACAACTTACTTTGTTTACTATAACAACTTACTTTGTTTACTATAACAACTTACTTTGTTTACTATAACAACTTACTTTGTTTACTATAACAACTTACTTTGTTTACTATAACAACTTACTTTGTTTACTATAACAACTTACTTTGTTTACTATAACAACTTACTTTGTTTACTATAAAAACCGTTTATTTTCTAGGCTATAAGGACCGCGTCAAATGTTTTGATTGTGGAAAGTGCCTGGAAAACTGGGACTTCTCTCATAACGTTTGGGTGGAGCACGCAAGGTGGTTTCCGGTATGTGCTTACGTCTGTAAACAAATGGGTCAACAGTTCATTGACGCGGTGTATGAACTGAACAAAAAACATGAAAAGGTTTGCATTGACCGTTACAAAATATTATTGCTGCAGTTTATTTTATTTTATATGTTTTCGAAACTGAATTACATCGATTCACATTTTTCTTGTTACTAAATAAAATTCATTGCAGGAAACGAACTAAAATATTTGGGGTATGTGTTTTTTGTTTTGTTTTAAATAACAAATTTTCATGACGTCAAGCCATTATTAAAAATATATGTGATAGATGAACGTTTTTACTTTCTTTATTAAACCTCAATTATTAAAATAATTTACAAATAACTAGCCTTACACTTACAACTGACAGTTCAAGATTTACTTGCTCATTGGTTGAGTGGAAACAGTTAGCGATGACCTCAGCATCGGTCAATGTGGATGGCTGAGATGACCCAAGGTGGTCAATGTTGATGGCTGAGATGACCCAAGGTGGTCAATGTTGATGGCTGAGATGACCCAAGGTGGTCAATGTTGATGGCTAAGATGACCCAAGGTTGTCAATGTTGATGGCTGAGATGACCCAAGGTGGTCAATGTTGATGGCTGAGATGACCCAAGGTGGTCAATGTTGATGGCTAAGATGACCCAAGGTTGTCAATGTTGATGGCTGAGATGACCCAAGGCGGTCAATGTTGATGGCTGAGATGACCCATGATGGCTGCCTCGTCAGGAAAGATTAAGTTATAATTATAAAAGTTACAGAAAGTGTGCTTTAAATTTAATTTAGAAAAAACACTACTTTTGAAAATAAGCGATTGTAAAATCAATCCTTTCCCAAAGGCCTGCCCTGGTAAATGCTCTATTCAATTTGTTTACTGTCGGTTCAATTGTTGAACATCGCTTAGAGAGAATATATAATAAAACAATAACACTCTCTTTGAGACGTTATTGTTATTATACTGGTCAGGATATTTCTTTAGATTATATTAATATTGAATCATTAGTTATTTGATACCTGTATCTAGCACAATGGACATGGTAATATGCTTTTTATCAATGGGGTTAACGACTAACTCTCCTCTATATTCTTCGTTTAAATGAGTGACAGTTTGGCAGTCATATTGAGTTATCATTCCTAAAAATGTTTAACTAATTTACCTACCTCCTCATCTTCTCAAAACCAACCCCCCCCCCATCTTTTTCCCTCTACACCTGAAGATTTCCTATGAAATGGTCGAGGACGCATTAAATTTCAAGCTGAACAAAGGTAGGTAATTTCATAATTAGAGAATTATAAATGTTAATTTATCATAATGTTGCAAACATACAACAGTTTTTTTTTAAATAGCTTCTGATATCTACTTTCAAACAAATAAATAGCAAATATAATATAAACTGATTGTAATTCTTATATTTTTTAAAAGCTTAAAAGATAAAATTTCCACAGGTTCTACTAAGGCAGGAAATCGAACTTCTAAGAGCACGTCCACACACAAGAGAGACACTGTGTGTGAAAACGTGGTGATGAGAGGAGGTTGTTGTGCTGTTTCATTTAAACTGCAGATTTTGACCACACATGTGGTTCATATAATGTTTTTAACTCGAAATTGTGATGATGTTTAGTACCAATGTTTAGTACCGATGTTTAGTACAAATGTTTAGTACTGATGTTTACAACATTTGAGTTAAATTTTAGTTTCCTTTAAATTTTTGTTATTTAAAAAAAAATATTCATACAAATACATAAAAAGACAGTGTGCGAATGCCTAAGAAAGTTTAAAAACATTAATAGAAATAGTGAGCGAAGCCTTGATTGTTCAACATAACTAATACATTAATTAAGATCAAAAGGCAAAGAGCATTATTCATGATTTGATGATCACAGTTTAAAGATTAAAGAACAATCTCACATATTCAGTATTATTCACAATTTTTAAAAGAGTCTTACCTGTTGCTATAAGGTCTTGAAAAAGTGGAGGATCCCAATCATGAAAATCTAAATATAGTTTTGACGTCAGCAAAAGATTCGTGTCATTCTACTAAAAAAGGAAGGCAGGAAACCTTCAAAGCCTGGCCTAAGAATCATCCCTTGAACCCTGGCCACCTGCCTGCAGCAGGATTTTACTACGAAGGTTCAAATGTTTACACTTTAATTTGTTAATATTTACCACAATTAGCATTTAGATTTGTAAGACCCAACCACATTAAAAAAAAATCTCGAATGAAAAATAGTTTCTTTACCAAATTAATATGGTTTGGTTTATTTTTTATTAAAATAAAACATAAACATTTTTTAAGCATTTTAATCTAATAGGGTTTTGAGCTGCGCATACTTATTATATATTATTATTCAACAATTTACATGCCCGCCCTAAGCTGGAGATATAAAATCACCGCTCTTTTAATTGTTTGTAGACAAGAAATATTCTTGTAACCTCTCACAA
The DNA here is from genome assembly GCA_944989445.1 of Ampullaceana balthica. Classification (NCBI taxonomy): domain Eukaryota; kingdom Metazoa; phylum Mollusca; class Gastropoda; family Lymnaeidae; genus Ampullaceana; species Ampullaceana balthica. The sequence continues at coordinate 380,097 of CALYLW010000068.1, read as the reverse complement.
GTAAAGTTTAGAAATAGCCCATCGTTGTTGTCAGAATGTAGTCAAAACAAACGGTTATAATGAAACATCCAAAAACATTAAATAATGAACACAAATATTATTACAGCTAGTAAATATTCATTGAAACCATTTTTTAGAAGAAAAATGTCAACTTGAATAATTTCGTGTTTGCATTTGTTTCATTTAATATTAGGACCTGCTGATTGTACACGCTGCTACCATTGTGGTGGGGCATTAAGAAACTGGCGTTCATCCCATAATGCCTTTGTTCTGCACGCCAAGTGGTTTCCTAATTGTACTCACATACGACTGGTCATGGGGCCGGAATTTGTGGACAAAGTCCACAAGTGGAGCAGAAATGCAGAGGTACAAATATGCACATAACTGTGTCACTATCTTCATTACAATACTTGCTTTCATCGTAACCACGGATATCTTCGCCTATATCCCCAGATCCCCATTACAAACCGTATTAACATCATCACATCACCATTACAAACCTCATCAACATCACCACATCACCGTTACAAACCGTATCAACATAACCACATCGCCATTACAAACCTCATCAACATCACCACATCACCATTACAAACCTAATCAACATCATCACATCACCGTTACAAACCGTATCAACATCACCACATCACCATTACAAACCTCATCAACATAACCACATCACCATTACAAACCTCATCAACATCACCACATCACCATTACAAACCTCATCAACATCACCACATCACCGTTACAAACCTCATCAACATCACCACATTACCATTACAAACCTCATCAACATCACCACATCACCATTACAAACCTCATCAACATCACCACATTACCATTACAAACCTCATCAACATCACCACATCACCATTACAAACCTCATCAACATAACCACATCAGCATTACAAACCTCATCAACATCACCACATCACCATTACAAACCTCATCAACATCACCACATCACCATTACAAACCTCATCAACATCACCACATCACCATTACAAACCTCATCAACATCACCACATCACCATTACAAACCTCATCAACATCACCACTTTACCATTACAAACCTCATCAACATCACCACATCAACATTACAAACCTCATCAACATCACCATTACAAACCTCATCAACATCATCACATCACCATTACAAACCTCATCAACATCATCACATCACCATTACAAACCTCATCAACATCATCACATCACCATTACAAACCTCATCAACATCATCACATGACCGTTACAAACATCATCAACATCATCACATCACTATTACAAACATTATCAACATCATCACATCACCATTACAAACCTCATGAACATCACCACATCACCATTACAATAAAATGATTTATTTTATCACAATTTACAGAACAACTCATCTCTTTACTTAAACACTAGTTACATCTCACTGAACTTATATTCTAGTGAGATTGCTTCAAGTTTTCCTCACTAAAAGTATCTGAGAAGACATTGACGTTAGAGAATCATGTTGATTTTGATCTCCCTTGATTAAACATGGATACATAATTTACGACCCTCACAAATATATTAACGTCTGACCGCACCTCTTTTACACAGCAAGCTGAAAAGGACAGAAAAATATTAAACATAAATTCACATGCATGTAAGAAAGGATGGGACAAATGCATTTATTATTGAAATAAAACATATCATAAACCCAAGTCAAAAAATCGGCGCTGACCTTTTTCAAAAGCCCAACTAACTTGTCCTTGTTTGATAATTACAAAATATTAAACTTTCTGAAATGCACACAAAGTATTTTAAATAGGGGTTGTAGGGCGCCAACGGCGCCCCCTTTGTTTTTTGATTTATAATTAACCATCATCAAATCCTCTTTTTACATTGTTCCCTTTTCCAAAATTAAATTATGAGCTAAAACAATGACGTCATATAATTTTTTTTACAGCGCATCTTTAATTTGTACACCTTTTGATGCATTGGTGCAGTATTTGGTGCGCTGCTTTCTAAAATTAGTAGCGTCACGGACAGACAGACATGCATGACAGACAGACGTGACGAGGATTGCAAATTATGTATATTGATAATTTTAAAATGAAGATCGATTCTAAAGACAGATCACAGGCTGCTATGCTTTCTCTGATTTTGAATTGAATATTTCAATATAAATGATTTAACTTTAATTATTGTTTTTAATACATTGACAGAGTTCACTGGCTTCGCTGTTTTCTTTGTTGAGTCCTAAAGAAATTGAAACCGTCACAGGTGGGAAATAAACTGTTTCATATGGCTAATTAACATTAATTTAACAAAATTACACTTATAGTGACATACTTCTTTAATCTAACGGATTGATAAAAATGTGCGTATACATTTCAAACAATTTCTAGATTAAAAAAATGTTGAGAAATTTTCTATTGACAGAAAACCTTGTTAGATAAATATGTTAATGTATTTCTATAGATGTCTAAACCAGGGGCGTCCAAAACTTTTGCATGGCGGGCCATATTCCTTGAAGTTAAGATATTCGCGGGCCGGATTAAAATAATATTATACAAATGACATAGGTTGAGAAGTTTTATGAAAAATGTTAATGTGAAGGTTGAAACAGAGATGTTGAATGCAGTAAATAGGTGAGGTCAGGCTCAATGCAACTGACCTTAATACGTATGATATCATGTAGTTGAGGATCAATTGGTCTCGTCTTCACGCGGTTCTTGTTAAAATGTATAAGTGTCTGTTTACAAAAGTATGTCGAGCCAAACAAGCTGAGCATTTTGTTAGAAAATGTTCGAATCTCCTGGAATCTCTCTTTATCCAGCTGACTGTAAAAGTCAATGACAGAAAGCTGTCGTTGCCGGCAGCGAATTTTAGAATCCCTTTGCAACTCATTGAGTTCCAGCTGCTGATTGCCTGGAGCTTTTCAGGGTCAAGGGAGATAAGTGAAGAATAAAAACATGATTCTCTCTTCAATAGTTGCAAAGTCCCTGAAAGCGTCTTTGAGATTCATCAGCCAGTTATGTGATATCTGCAACATACCTCTGCCTTTGCTCATTGAAGTTTCTGTCTGGAAAACTTTTCATGGTTTCCTATAGTGAGGGAAATATGTGTTATTAGGCTGCTTTTGAGACAGATATGTGAATATAATTGGCTTACCACTGCATTGTTCCCTTGCAGATTTGTGTTAAGATCTTTTAGATGTCTTGTCAAATCAACTAAAAATGCTGAGTCTGCCAGCCAATCAGGATCATATGTTTCTGGAATCGGATGTTTCTTATTTTTCTATGAATTGCCCAGTTTCTTTTTCAAGTGCGTAAAAGCGCTGAAGTGCGTTCCCCGAATGAGCCATCTAACATCATTGTGATATACAAAATCTCCGTATTTTCTTGGATGCCAAAAAGAAAATGCTGAAACTGGCGGCGAAACAGAGCTTTAGAGCGAATATAGTTTATAGATTTTATCACTGGCTTAATGGCATGATCGCATTTAAGATGTTTGGCACAAAGAACTTGTTGGTAAATGATACAGTGAAGTTTAAAAGCGTTGCTAACCTTTTTACTGACTATGTTACAGACACGTTTTGCTAGTCCATTGTGCTCACCAATCATGGCAGGAGCACCATCGGTAATAATTACAGATATTTTTTCCATAGTAGTTTATAAACATTGGCAGCAGAACAAACGAAAGCGGATAAATGTTTCCCCCTTGTTTGGTCTTTAAGACTGTGAAGGTCAAAGAATTCTTCACTCACATATGTCATCAACTTCTTCTCTACTTTTCCTTGTAGCGGCGTGCTTCGTCACCAATTTTCCTTATATTTTTTTATGTGCCTTCTCGATTCTAAACAAGGAATTAAAATGTCCAAATAACATCAACGTCAATTTAACATAATTAATTTAAGCATGAAATTTTAACATTCACTAAAAACATGACTGAATTTGAATATGATATTAACCTTTTGCATTTTTAATTTTTAAAAAAAATGATTACCTATAAATTTGTTGCAATCTTTTTTTGCCGATCGTAGCAATAACGTTATTTACAAAATTTAACTTTAAAAAAAATTGATAAAGATTGAGTTACTGATTATTTTATATAACTTTGTTTAATTTTAAGACTGTCGAGTTAAAATGAGACAATAGTATTTCAAGAATTTATAAATAATTAAATGTCAACGAACAACGTCTGATTTTTAAAAAAATCCATTTCCACGTTGTTAAGAAATAAAACATCACCAATTTTCGCCATCATATGTCGTACTCAAAATTGTACACAATTTCGAATTTTCTTATAAATATGATTTATTTACAGAAATAGTACGTCAGAAAATTCATTATTTCAGATGAGGCCGCGGGCCAGTAAAAATTTCTTCGCGTGCCGGTTTTGGTCCAAGGGCCGGACCTTGGACACCCCTGCTCTAAACCAATTGACAAAGTATTTTCACTACTTGAAAATATAATAAAATTGATGTTCTATATTTTACTAATAGGTTCAATATTACATGCCTTGTTCGTTGTGGTATACACCGTAATTTTACATTAAATATTGATTTTCGAATGGAAATTTCCCAACAAATGTTATAACTAAATACTTTTTTCGATGGAATGAAAAGTTCAAAGTTTATTGCCGAATATTTGTTGCTTATAAGGAATGCGTTTTTTTCTCGCTCTCTTTAAAGCTGGTCCTAAGAAAGGACGCACACACGCTGTTGAAGAACTTCTGTGCAAGATTTGTCAGGAAAGTCAAGTGAACGTCACATTTCTTCCATGTGGACATTTGGTCACGTGCGTTCAGTGTGGTGCTGGAGCGGACACATGTCGGATGTGTAACAAACGAGTGGAGGGAAGGGTTCGGACCAACTACACACAAGTTGAGACATTTTGTGGTGATCTCATGGATTAACTTCAATGATATTTTTCTTTGGTGCAATATTTGAATGTGTATAAATTTTATTGAAATACTGTGATATAACCAAGAGATGAGCGTAGTATTATCCACTGTAACAAAGATTAAATCAGATTTAAATGAAGAATATATTCATTGACAACGAGAATAATTATAAAATTTAAAAATGAAATAAATAAAGGTAAAAAAGGATTTTTAAAAAGCAAGTGTTACTAAGTGGACTAAAAAGAGGAAAATAATTTAAAACGTGTACGTCCAAGTACTGTGATTTAATATGACTAAAAACGTTGGGCGGGTGTTTCGTATAAAAATTAAAGATTTATAATTTAGAAGGCAAAAGAGAGATCTATAAGTGAGAGAATGAGTGAACTGCATATGTAAAACCTCATAAGCACCCGCCACACGAAAGCAAGTATATGATAAAATATAGATAAACTAAAAAGTTCAAAAATTTAATAACGGTACATTCGATCAATCTAAAAACTTTGATACAATGCATTGTCATCCAAGATCTATCTGTGGTAAAATATTGAGATCTCTAGGACCATCAGAAGTGGTTTAATTGGAGTATGAGTTTCCACCCAGAAAAGTGTCAACTGTTAAGAGTAACAAAGAAAAAGAAACAAATAAATTCAAAATATTTATTCATGGAAAGGAACTAACCCAAACTAAAGATGCAAAATACATAGGAGTCATAATAAATGAGAAATTATCATGGAATCCCCATGTCAATGAAGTTATTAAAACATCAAACAAAACCTTAGGCTTTATGAAAAGAAACCTTTACAAATGTAATAAAGATATAAAACTAAAATGCTATCTCACTTTGGTGAGACCTGTACTAGAATATGCATCTTCTGTATGGGACCCATCCACCAGAAAAAATTGATTAACTAGAACAAATCCAAAAAAGAGCTGCCAGATTCATCACTGGAGAATATTCAAAACTGACTAGAATAACACCATTAGTTAAATCATTAAACCTTGAAACACTATAGGATAGAAGGACCAAGAGCAAAGTAGTAATCATAAATAAAGCAATTAACTCTAATTTAGAAATACAACACAAAGATAACTTAATACAACCCTCAGATAGACAAAAGGATAAAAACACCTTTCTTATTCCATATGCGAGAACAAACTCATACACATTTTCGTTCTTCCCGTCCGGAATTCGGGCGTGGAATGGGTTGCCTGAAGAAACCAGGAAAGCCAACACTTTATCAACATTTAAAACTCTAATAAGAATGCAGGACTAAACACAAACCATAGATAAGCGTAGAACGCAATAATCTTCTGTATAGAAGGAGCGTCTGAAACAGATAAGATAAGATAATTGTACGTTGGCAGATTTGAAAAATTGTGGACAGACAAACAAACAAATCCACAGGAACGAAAGCGAGTTAATAGAACGTGATTAAAAATACAAGACTAGACATAAAGCATGAATAAGCGTAGGACGCAATAATCTTCAGTATTTTTTTTAAAAGATCGTCTGTAAGATAAGATAAGCAGATTAATAATAAATATTTGAAAGTTTCTTATCAGAAAACAACTCAATATTTAGCAATAAATTATACCATTTACAAATAATGCACTTTAACCAGAGTATTGACCTTATTGATGTCTGTTTTGAAGTGTCTGTGTTAAAATCCATATCAGCCTAAAAACATATTTCATTTTGTTCATAAAGAAACAATAACAGCTGATTGAGCACTGATTAATCTTTGAATGTTTCAACTTAATGCATTTGATTTGTTGTCTAATCATTCCAGTGTGTTCAGTCCAATTAGCATTAGAATGATTTATTTATACTGATTATTCATTTCAAATGTATACAATGTTTCCAATTTAATTTAAATAAACTGATATATTTTACTTACATTTTTAAAAACTCTAATACGTTCTTAAAATTTGATACCTATATTTAGGGGTCTACTGTTAAGTCTCTATGTTTAGGTGGATTGTACCTTGCTCTCCGCTACACACAACATACACAAGAGATGACACAAGTCTGTGTAACGATGCAATGTTTATTCTACTATAAACAACTGTACAACTGGCTGTCTTGCCTTGACATAAAATACATCTATATATAACGGCTGTATGCTCCAGCATGCCCTCGGTCCGACCCGACCGCTTCTGGGCGACGTTAAACTCAACTCTGTTTTACTGCTACCCTGCAGCTCCCCGGTCTATCCTGACCGGTCTGACCGCACAACACTGTGCGAACTACCCAGATGTCTGCCACTCCTGCCCTCGTCTCGACTACTCTCTTATAAACCCCCCCAACTGGTCTCAACTGACCCTGGCGTGTCCTCTGGTCATGTCCCTGAAATATCCCGTGTGACCAGAAGCTCACTCAGACATCACTAGACATTATTCCCGTGATAGGAGTTCATACCCGTAAACAACGCCTTGACCCGACTCCAACACTGGCTCACAACAATCTCACAACAATCATTCGCAACAATCATTCGCAGTGATTCTCATACCCTGACATATCCCCCCTCTTCCGTTAGATTCTACCTACGGTAGAATCTCACAATACAACAAAGTCAGGGCATGGAATCACTGCACATTACAATTACAATAATATAATACATAATGAAATAATATCTTTCAAAATAATTTTATACACAACATGGCATGAAAAAAAAACACTAGTATATACAACACAGAGCATAAATCCACTTGGTCGTACCTTTATACGACTTCACTAACCCGCAACTCGTACGTTATCATTATCTTAATTCTCAAAGAACCAACCTTCGACCTACTACTGGTCATAACACCTCACATATTAGTATCCAACAATTGACCATTTTTACGCTAGATTGTTTTCTATTTACCAACTGACTCTACTGGTTCCTCATATAAATTCCTTAAGATATTTATTCCAGGATTACCTCCAGCATGAGATAATGTTATAGGGATAACTACTTATCCAGACTATAGACATTTCAGCCTGATTGTATTTAACCCATTACAATCAATTATATAACAATCATGTGCATTTAGTAGTCGTAATCAACATAATTCATCATAATACACATAATCATGAACAAAATCATTATCATATCTCATAATTTCATAAATATATATATATATATATAATAATTACATCTCCTTATAATGAAATTTTGCCCGAGGTCACCCGGAGCCAAAAATTATAATAAAAACATCAGCACGAAAATACAACCATCTCATATTTATTTACAACCATCCGTAAGTACTAACTAACCTAAGTACATAATCGTTATGAAACTTTACAATCATGTTCATATAATAATAATACTGGCCCGAGGTGACTCAGACCTCAATTTCTACTTAAATTAGTCCCCCTGTATCCCCTGGTCGCCGTAACCCGACCGAATTTTGATGTAAATATCTAACCAATCTAGCTGCCATATCTGCTTATTGCCGAGATAAAAAATCTGCAATAATGTTATCTTCACCTTTAATGTATTCCACGTTGAAATCGTATTCCTGTAACATCAAAGACCACCTGGAAACTCTTGAATTTTCAAATTTAGTCGTGTTCAAATATTTTAACGCTTGGTGGTCACACTGGAGCGTAAATCTTGCCCCCATTAAATAGTAGGATAATTTCTGAATTCCCCATATTATTGCCAAGCATTCCCTCTCTATTGTTGAGTATCTTGTTTCCCTGTCAACCAGTTTACGACTAATATATTTAACCGGGTGGAGCATATTGTCTCTCTTCTGCATCAACCATGCCCCCAATCCCTTCGTTGACGCATCTGTACGAACTATAAAGGGTTCCTTAATGTCGGGCAGAACCAAAATGGGGTTATTTGTTAAATAGTTTTGGATTGTGTCCAATGCTTGTTGGCATTCCTTAGTCCAACATATATTATTAGGTTTACCTTTCTTTGTAAGGTCCGTCAATGGGGCTGTTATCGTTGAAAAATTAGGTATAAATTTATTGTAATACGCTATTAGGCCAACTAGTCCCCTTACTTGTCTCTTATTTTTGGGTCGTTCTATTTCCAACACTTTGTTTATATTGTTCATGTCCGGTTTTAAGATGCCTGCTCCAATTCTATGTCCCAGAAATTCGATTGATTCTTTACCTATTTCTAACTTAGATGGTTTAATGGTGAACCCTGCCTTTTTCAAAATCTCTAAAACCTCTCGAGTAACTCGTATATGTGACTCCCAGTCGTCTGTGTATACACAGATATCGTCAAAATAAGTAACTACCTCTTTTACTCCTTTGAATAATTTCTTAACAATTTTATTGAACGTTGCCGGTGCGGTTGCCAATCCGAATGGCATAAAGTTATATTGATATGCCCCGTCTGGGCCTTGAAAAGCTGTGTATTCTTTGCTTTTCTCCTCAAGAGGTATTTGCCAATATCCCTTTGTTAAGTCTAGTTTCGTAAAGTATTTGGCTTTATTCATGTGTTCTAGAAGTTTATCCTGGTTAGGTATAACTTCTGCTACTTTTTTTGTAATTGCGTTCAATTTTCTATAATCCACGCAAGTCCGAATCGATCCATCTTTTTTCTTAATTAAAACTAAGGGAGAGCAATATGGTGACTGTGATTCCTCGATTATACCTAGTTCTAACATCATACTAATCTCTTCTTTTAGACTTTGAATCATATGTATAGGTATTGCATAAGGTTTTACGTTAATGGGCTTAGAGTCTAATAATTCTATTTTGTGCGTACCCGCCGATGTTTTCCCTGGGATATCTGAAATGATTTCTTTGTACTCTTGCACCATATCGTCAACTTGTCTTTTCTGTTTCTCCGTTAGTTCCTTATTAATGTCAATGCCTGAATTAACCTTGACGTTGATTAACGGAATTTGCTTAATGTCTTCCCTATTTACATCTTCCTCTTCTTCTTCGGCTATCACTGTGGCACTGGCACCATTAATTGTCTTTTCATTTTTCTCTGCTGCCGATAAGTTCGCATCTGTGTTATCCATGTTATTTTCGACAAATTTTGTTAATCTGTTGAGGTGATAAACTATACGCTTATGTCCCTTCGCAATCTCTACATTAAATTTCGATAATTTTCTCGTGACGGTGAATGGACCTTCTGAATACAGAGCGAGTTTATTTCCTTTTTTAGGTTTCAACACGAGCACTTTGTCACCAATTTGTATATCTTTCTCTCTAGCCCTTTGATCATAATATTGTTTATATTTATTTGCCTTTCCTTTCGTGATTGCCTCTGTTTTTATATAACCCTGATTTTATTCTGTTTTTGAGGTCTATTATATATTCATATGTTGTTTTACCTTCCTCTGTCGTATTTTCATTTGTTAGTATTTTCCTTAAAATTGACATTGGTCCTCTCACTTTCCGCCCGAAGAGGAGTTCATAAGGAGACATTGCCGTTGTCTCGTTCGGAACTTCCCGATATGCAAACAAAATTGCCGGCAAAAATCTATCCCAATTGTTGGGTTCCTCATCTGCCACTTTTCTTAACATGCTTTTTAAGGTGCCATTTAATCTTTCCACCATCCCGTTAGACTGTGGGTGGTAAATAGAAGAGTGACTGGATTTTATGTTAAACAATTCACACACCTGTTTGTACATATCGGAGGAGAACTGGGGCCCGTTATCTGACAAGATCTCTTCCGGGAATCCCATTCTAGAGAATATTGTTAATAGGGCCTCATAAACGTCTTGTGTTGTTATATTTTTTTGTGCAATAGCTTCAGGCCAACGAGTAGCCATATCTACCAACGTAAGGATATATCTATTCTTATTATCACTTAATTGTAATGGCCCTACGATATCAATAGCAACCTTCTGAAATGGTGTTCCGATCACTTCCATTTGACCTAACTCTATGGGTTTTATGCTCCCCGGTGGACGTGCTTTTTGGCAAATAGGGCAAGACTTAATGAATTCCTTGATATCTATGCTCATACGTGGCCAGAAATACTGAGAAAAAATTCTGTATTTGGTTCTTCTGACTGACATGTGTCCGGCTAATGCTGTTGTATGAGCCGTTTCTAAGACTAATCGTCGGTATGGTTTCGGAATCACCAATTTTTTTTCAACACTGTTATCTATTTTAGAAATAAATATCCTGTATAGTATATTATTGTTTATTTCAAACGTTATTATTCCTTGTTTGGTGTTTTCCACCCTCTGACTTTTAGCTTTTTGCCATAGTTTATTTAATCCACCATCCTTTGCCTGCTCTTCAGCTAAATTGATGTGTTCAAATATTTTTGGAATTGTACTAATCACAGTTTTCATTTGTGGTCCTCCCCCTTTATCTCGTTTATTCTGGGCCCTGGTAACTACGTTACCGTGATGGAATGGTGTGTCCTCGTCGGATCTAACATTTCCTAAAATCACATCTGTTACCGGATCTTCAAAAAGGGCGGACAAAAATCTACCGCAGAGGTAAGGGGTTTTAATGTCTACTATAGCAGTTTCAAACGTTTTTATTGTCCCATCGATAAGTTTAACTGTAAAGGTCTGATCAGTCATGTATTTTTTTGGTATTAAACTCTTTCTGCACCCTACGATTGTACAGCCGGTGTCTCTAAGAAGAGAAGCTTCCTTCCCTAACAACAAGCATTTTTCGACATTTAACCTACCCGTGGACTTTCTAAAAATATCGCTCATACTTCCCCCCCCATTGTGTATTGCGAAACTGCCCCCTTTTTCTAGGTTTATACCCCTGCCACTGTATAGTACGGCCCTGTTTGCAATCTTTGCTTAGTCACCTATCCTGGCTGTACCATGGATACTTATTTCCATAGCTATATTTCTGGTCTGAGCTTTTATACTGATTTCCCTTCGCATTTGCAGGCATCCTATTATTGGCCCATTTCTGTCGACAGTTGGCCATTATGTGACCCCTCTGACCACAGTTAAAGCATGTACCCATTACTAGGCCCTCCGTCGAGCGACTTCTAGACTTGCCTCCATATTCACCCCTATATTCCGCCACACCCCCTACCAGTGGCTGTGTATTGACTTTCCGACTTAATTGTCCTTGTCCTGCCGACTTTATATGGTCAATTTGTGTCAGTACGTCCTCACATTTGGGGGCATTATTCATTAGGATGCATTTAATAGCCTCTTCATTCATGTTCAATAATAACTTGTTTCTACATAATAAATCCCTCAACCCCTCAAATGTTCTCTCTGTTTTTGTACTGGCCACCCAATTGTCTAAACTTCTAACCAATTTTGAGTGAAATAATCTAAAATTATTACTCTCCGGTGCTAGACTATTCCACGCTTCCCTGTACTTCTCCCCATTAAATCCTGCATGTTGCAAAAGGAGTCGCTTGACAGTGTCATAATCATGCAGTTTTGTCCTAACGTCTTCCGTCATTAAGAATGATTGTAACTCAACCGTTAGCCTTACTTGTAGCTCTATCAGCCATTGACTTTTTGGCACTTTCGCCTGAGCCACTACATGTTCGAATGTCGCCACATATTCGTCGAGTTCTTGGGACCCGTCGAATTTTTGCAAATTTTTTAATATTTGTCGAAGGTCTTTGTTTTCTCTCGAGTGGCCTGTCATGTCCAGTTCAGTTACGTCTTTCCTTTTAATTCCTGCCAATTTCAATTCGTGCTCCCTTTCTTTCTGTCTCTGTTTCTCGTCATACTCTCTCTGTTCCTTTACCTTTTGTTCGTCTTTCTGTCTCTGTCTGTCGTCATAATCTCTCTGTTCCCTTAACCTTTCCTGTGTTTGAAAATCTTTCCATTGCTCTCTCACATATCCGTCTAGTTCCTCCCCTCTGAGTGCGAGTTTTTCCCCTTGTTTTTTAAACGACTCTAATTTCTCGTCCATGTTTATACCCTTACTACTGCTTCTAGTTTCCATTCTACTTCTACAATAACTTACAACTTACTTAATCTAGCTTCCCTTATTGTCCGTTTATATCTGACAGGTATGCTATATCTATATATATTATCTAACAGATCAATCTTGCTATAGCACACTTCCCCAATTTAACACTATTTTATAAGCAATTAAGTACGTACTTACTGTGGGTTATATTTCAGACATAATATCCATATACAATGAAAGTCCCATTACACAATAAATATCCATTCGTAAGAAGTTCACAAAGTCACACTTTTTGCAGTTTCCTTGTCACTTAGTAATGTTTTTCTCCACCTTCAATATCTTCTCGAACTTGTCCCGATTTGAACTGTGGTGCTGTGGGTCGTCTCGGCTCCTCAGGGTCCCACTGTAGCTGGGGCGGGATGGTTGGTTCTGCAACTTGACCTCCCGGTACAGTTTGTAATTGTTTTCTCTCGTAGTTGGCACCGTCTGGTTCCGACGTCGTTGTTTTGCTGGTTCTGGTTCGAGGTATCTCTTGTAGTTGGTCTTCTGGCTGGTAATGTTCCGTACTGGGACTTGCTAGGCCTCGTCTATCAGAAAATCCGCTGATACGTTGATCGTTGCCCTACGATGGAGACAGTAGTCTGTATCAGAGGCGCTGTACTGAAAAGTACAGGCGCACATACCGCTGTGCTGATGTGGTTCCGTCCCATCTCTCGTAGTGTTTGGCGGTGCTAGGCAATCCAGAGACAATTCGGGCCCCCATGTTAAGTCTCTATGTTTAGGTGGATTGTACCTTGCTCTCCGCTACACACAACATACACAAGAGATGACACAAGTCTGTGTAACGATGCAATGTTTATTCTACTATAAACAACTGTACAACTGGCTGTCTTGCCTTGACATAAAATACATATATATATAACGGCTGTATGCTCCAGCATGCCCTCGGTCCGACCCGACCGCTTCTGGGCGACGTTAAACTCAACTCTGTTTTACTGCTACCCTGCAGCTCCCCGGTCTATCCTGACCGGTCTGACCGCACAACACTGTGCGAACTACCCAGATGTCTGCCACTCCTGCCCTCGTCTCGACTACTCTCTTATAAACCCCCCCAACTGGTCTCAACTGACCCTGGCGTGTCCTCTGGTCATGTCCCTGAAATATCCCGTGTGACCAGAAGCTCACTCAGACATCACTAGACATTATTCCCGTGATAGGAGTTCATACCCGTAAACAACGCCTTGACCCGACTCCAACACTGGCTCACAACAATCTCACAACAATCATTCGCAACAATCATTCGCAGTGATTCTCATACCCTGACATCTACCGATATGCCTTTTTGCCGATATTGCCGATACCGATATTACCGATATTTTTTTTGCCGATATGAGTATTTGTTATGACAAAAACCAGCGGTCATATTTGATGACGTCATTCTTAAATTTATCACTCGTAATTATTTATCTTTAATATTAGGGGACTACCGATACGCATTTTTGCCGATATTACCGATATTTTTTTCCGATATGAGTGCCGATAGGGTATTTGTTAGGACAAAAACCAGCGGTCATATTTGATGACGTCATTCTTAAATCTATCACTCGTAATTATTTATCTTTAATATTAGGGGACTACCGATAGGCATTTTCGCCGATATTACCGATATTTTTTTTTCCGATATGAATATTTGTTAGGACAAAAACCGGCGGTCTTATTTGATGACATCGATCATTCTTAAATTCATCACTCCTAATTATTTATATTTTATATTAGGGGTCTACCGATAAGTATTTTTGCCGATATTACCGATATTTTTTCTCCGATATGAGTGCCGATATGAGTATTTGTTAGGACAAAAATAACAGCGGTCATATTTGATGACGCCATTCTTAAATTTATCACTCGTAATTATTTATATTTTATAATTAAGGGGTCTACCGATATCCAGTTTTGCCGAAATACCGATTTTTTTTCCCGAAACGAAGTTTCCGATGTGTTTACAAGTTCCAGTTCATGACCTACATAGGACTCATAACAAAACGAACCGTCCTTTATAAAAATGTACAAGCATATTAGGTACTCCTTTTGAAACTTCAACCTTGACTCATAATTATTAATTCTAACCAATAGTTTAATGGCTTTTGCACACGGACACCTTTTATGAATGAAACAATGAGAACAAAGTACAATAGTAATATAGTGAAAATGAGGCTGAAGCTTGAATGGTTGCCAATGACAACACGTCTTCACACGGTACATTTTGTTATTCCATACGAAACGAAATGTTTTAGACATCTGCGATTCTGCGTGCATCTTTGCTATTAGAGCAATTACGTGAACATAATGTTTACATGTTATCCATTTATTAGAGCAATTACGGTATACTTGGCATCGGCACTATTTACACAGTATTTCTGAGTATACGAAAATCGGCCGATACCTAAACAATATCATATAGAATGGGACTGCAATAAAGCTTTTAAATAAAATACAAAATACACAAACAAATTGTGCAATGAAAACAATAAATTTGAGCTTTATTTTTAGACTGATACGACAGTAAACGTTTCGGCTAATGCCTTCATCAGTACAACATAAAATACATTCTTACAATACTTACATAAGTAATAATAACATTCTTAAAAAATATTGTATTTTAAAATATTTATGTTAAATAAAAAGAAAGGAAAAACAAAAACAAACATGGACACAGGATATAGCAAAAAGGGGGAAGTATCCAAAGTTACAGTAAAAACCACAACGGGAACAAGATTATGCAGTTAAGTAAAATTATGAATTTGGTTAATTCCATATGGAGCCAACGTACCAAATCTTTTTATGAGTCTATTTTCCATGTGGACTCTATCATGGGTATTGCTTGCATATAAAATACCAGTTACTGCAATATCTGATATGCCGTTATGGTCAACACTGTTAAAATGTTTAGAAACAGGACATTGAGCCTGTTTATTTATATTATACAGGTGTTCTCTAAACCGATCTCCAAGACGACGACCAGTCTCACCCACGTAAATTTTATTACACCTCTTGCAAAGAATTGCATAAATCACGTTGCGACTTGTGCAAGTGAATCCATCTTTTATTAAGAATTTTTCAAGAGGGAAAGAAATGTTGTTAATTTCCATCACATATGGACAAGTATTGCAACGGTTACGGTTGCAACCTTTTGTTCCAATATATGCTTTCATTGTGGGAAGGTGACTTCTTACAAGAATATCTCTGAGGCTTCTATCTCTCCGGAAAGCAAAAAGAGGAGGTTTTTTGAAGACCTGCTGAGTTAGAGGGTCAGCCATAAGGATTGGTCGGTTTTTGAGAATCACCTGGCGAGCTTTAAAATTATGAGGATGAAAAGTTAAAATAAATTTTGATCGATCACATTGATCAGAAACAGATGATTTAAATGTATCCTGTCTGGTCATGCCTTTAATTCGATTGACAGCGGATATTAAAACTGTTTCCGGGTATGACCTTCTTCAAAAAACCTCCTCTTTTTGCTTTCCGGAGAGATAGAAGCCTCAGAGATATTCTTGTAAGAAGTCACCTTCCCACAATGAAAGCATATATTGGAACAAAAGGTTGCAACCGTAACCGTTGCAATACTTGTCCATATGTGATGGAAATTAACAACATTTCTTTCCCTCTTGAAAAATTCTTAATAAAAGATGGATTCACTTGCACAAGTCGCAACGTGATTTATGCAATTCTTTGCAAGAGGTGTAATAAAATTTACGTGGGTGAGACTGGTCGTCGTCTTGGAGATCGGTTTAGAGAACACCTGTATAATATAAATAAACAGGCTCAATGTCCTGTTTCTAAACATTTTAACAGTGTTGACCATAACGGCATATCAGATATTGCAGTAACTGGTATTTTATATGCAAGCAATACCCATGATAGAGTCCACATGGAAAATAGACTCATAAAAAGATTTGGTACGTTGGCTCCATATGGAATTAACCAAATTCATAATTTTACTTAACTGCATAATCTTGTTCCCGTTGTGGTTTTTACTGTAACTTTGGATACTTCCCCCTTTTTGCTATATCCTGTGTCCATGTTTGTTTTTGTTTTTCCTTTCTTTTTATTTAACATAAATATTTTAAAATACAATATTTTTTAAGAATGTTATTATTACTTATGTAAGTATTGTAAGAATGTATTTTATGTTGTACTGATGAAGGCATTAGCCGAAACGTTTACTGTCGTATCAGTCTAAAAATAAAGCTCAAATTTATTGTTTTCATTGCACAATTTGTTTGTGTATTTTGTATTCTAAACAATATCAAAGCACATGGCACACTGTATCGTGGCTGCACATATTAATACTAGGACTCTTTTGACTATTTCAATACTGGTATCGGGGTCGATATATTAATTTGTCGAGATATTGTAAACCTAAATGATAGTTTTTTTGTTTCCGTTTTTTTTTGGGTCAAAATGTCACTTATTATGAAATATCGGTGATGTCAATATCGGGACCTTTACAGGCTACCGATACCGATATTGCCGATATCCAGATATCGGAACGGCCAGCCGATATATCGGTAGACCCCTACCTATATTGTAATATATTACTCACAAATTAAATTAATAAAACGGGTTGGTAATAGGAATAAAAATACTGAGTGCAGAGTTTTTTGGTTAGAGGTTGGATTGTTTAAGTTTGTTGCCTATACATGTATTGAAAAGATGCTAAGAAGCACATAAACTCCAACGTAATTGCTTTAGTTATCCGAAAAATCTGGGTAATTTCGTTTTTAAAGTAGTTGTAATTAAATCGATAAAATGCAATCTATATCTATCTATCTATATATATAATTCTCTTCGTGGTCGGACCCTGCAAGACACCAAGCTGCAAGTATGTTCAACAGATACTAATTTTAGAAAGCAGCGCACCAAATTACTGCACGAATGCATCAAAAGGTGTGCAAATTATATATGCGCTGTAAAAAAAAATGACGTCATTGTTTTCGCTGATATTTTAATTTTGTAAAAAGGGAACAATGTAAAAATTTATAAAATACTTTGTGTACATTTCAGAAAGTTTAATATTTCGTATTGATCAAACAAGGACAAGTTAGTTAGGATTTTGAAAAAGGTGGGCGCCGTAGGCGCCCTAAAAAAGTGCATTTTTTCAAAATAAATAGAATTCAGCTGAACACTTCCGTCATTTTTTACGGGTGATATGCCGCGGGTCTCTCCAGAGTTCCTTCTTTTCATTCACTCACAGTCGTTTACCCAAACCCACCCCATTTTGACAACTGTGTCATTCAGGAAGTCTTCACCCGTCACTAAATCATTAGCTGCGTATGCTACGCCGCGGGTCAGCTAGTTTAAAATATTCTTTCTAACGATTTAACCCGGTGTAATAGGCCAGATTATACCTGTGTATGGTGTAACAGGCCAGATTATACCTCTATATGGTTTAACAGGCCAGATTATACCGCTGTATGGCGTAACAGGCCAGATTATACCTGTGTATGGTGTAAGAGACCAGATTATACCTGTGTATGGTTAACAGGCCAGATTATACCTGCACATGGTGTAACAGGCCAGATTATACCTGTGTATGGTGTAACAGACCAGATTATACCTGTGTATGTTCTAATCAGCGGCTGGATAGCGAAGTCAGTAGTGCGCTCGCCTCATAAAGGGATCGAGCCCACGCACAGCTGAAATATAAATGATACGCTAACAAAGTCCTCCGCTGATCCCTAGAACGGAATTGGGACACCCACCAGGTATAAACAAGCCACGACTAAGCTCTAATGGAAACATTAGGGATCCCCTACGACCATCGGTCATGGGACTTACTCTTTTACTTTATGTTCTAATCAAGGGTTTTAATAGTTGGGCTCTTACACCGGCTCAAGACGTACGTATCAAGAGAAGGGCAAATAAGCCACCAAGGGACTCACCAGGCGTCCATAGCAAACGGCCACTGTGATGAGAATGGTCCTCGACTAGTTTTATCTATTTTGCCCTGGATCGCCAGCCTCCAGTAATTGATATCCCACATGAGCAGCGCTAGAAATTATCATCTTCACAGTTGAAATGGCAAAATTTCAACATTCGTATGACTACAGCATTAATCGTGCACCCTTGAGAACAAGAAGATGAA
The DNA here is from genome assembly GCA_944989445.1 of Ampullaceana balthica. Classification (NCBI taxonomy): domain Eukaryota; kingdom Metazoa; phylum Mollusca; class Gastropoda; family Lymnaeidae; genus Ampullaceana; species Ampullaceana balthica. The sequence goes on along the minus strand of CALYLW010000068.1, from coordinate 361,248 downwards.
TTGTAGATCTGAACTAATCTTAGATATTTACGTCGTTAATAAGACAACTTGGTTTCATTCTTTTCCCGGGAGTAAAAAATAATAAACAAATGCTAGACTTTCAAATATAACCTAAAATGTCCGAATTAAAAAGATTTAAAGAAAGAAGAAAAGATAAAGTTCTTTTAATAAAACGATATAATTTGCCATTGTCACGCAAGTCAGTCAGTCTGTCCTGGCGCTACTAATTTTAGAAAGCAGGGAAAACCAAATAACTGCACCAAAGCATCAAAAGGTGTGCAAATTAAATATGCGCTGTAAAAAAATATTATATGACGCCATTGTTTTCGCTCATATATTAATTTTGGAAAAGGGAACATTGTAAAAAGATAATTAGATGGTGGTTAATTATAAAATAAAAAAAAAGAAAAGGGGCGCCGTAGGCATCCTGCAACCCCTATTATAAAATACTTTGTGTACATTTCAGAAAGTTTAATATTTCGTATTTATCAAACAAGGACAAGTTATTTGGGCTTTTGAAAAATGTCGGCGCCGTATGCACCCTAAAAAAGATGCATTTTTTAAATAAAATAATTAGATTTCAGCTGAAAACTTCCGTCATTTTTGACGGGTGTACGCTAGTATATAATAATAAAACTATATAATTTGCAATTGTCACGCAAGTCAGTCAGTCTGTCCTGGCGCTACTAATTTTAGAAAGCAGGGAAAACCAAATTACTGCACCAATGCATCAAAAGGTGTGCAAATTAAAGATACGCTGTAAAACATATTATATGACGTCATTGATTTAGTTCATATAGTAATTTTGGAAAAGGGAACAATGTAAAAAGAGAATTTGATGATGGTTAATTATAAAATTTAAAAAAACACCCTGTAACCCCTATTATAAAATACTTTGTGTGCATTTCAGAAAGTTTAATATTTCGTATTTATCAAACATGGACAAAGTTAGTTGGGCTTTTGAAAAAGGTCGACGCCGTAGGCGCCCTATAAAAATTGCATTTTTTATAAAATAAATAGATTTCAGCTGAAAACTTCCGTCATTTTTGACGGGTGTACGCTAGTAATAATATATATGACAATAAAATAATGTAATAAATTATATAGCGCAGTACCCCAACGAGTTGCTTGGCTGACAGCGCTTCACATAAAAATAGTAACGCACACACCATTTCCCGTTGCATTCAATGTAAAACATTCATATCCTAACTTCAACACATAATGAAATGATGGTGTACATTAGCTAGGTTTATAATTTAACAAAAAATGTTTGATATTTTTTAAATGAAATTTGAAAGTTAACTTTGAATATCTCTTCAATAATATCAGGGATAAAAGTTAGTTTTCAGAACAAACAAGTGGGCATTGTCTGTTACTTAAAAGACAGCGTACGTATATTTTGAAAATTTACCCCAAAAGATAACTGTTCTGTTAGTGTCTAAATGTTATATATATATATTTTTAAAATCCTCATTTTGTAGATCGCACCATTCTTCTCAAATCGGGAAAACGGGACTGATAATAGGCAAGTCCGCAGCTATGAAAACCAAGATTGAACTATTCAAAAAGTAATCTCTGTTCTTGTATTGTATAACAGAGTTCCACTAATAGAATAAACTGCGATGCTAAAAACAAAAGACTGGAGTCAATTAACTGAAGGCAACTCCAGGTTGATTTCAATTGCAGTCATCTATTTTGGGAGTATTAAGCTATTTTCCTGGTAAAATGAAAATGAATATGAATACGTTTTTAATACACTAAATTTTTAAGGCTTAAAAACAAATTCTAAATAAAAAAAGATCAAATTTAAATTTATCGGCTTTGAACTAAAAAGAAAAAAAAATGTTAAATCAATAAAACTGAGAGGATAAATACACTTCAAATAATATAGATATAGAGGACTTTAGATATAGAGGACTTTAGAATAAGGGAATTTCATAAAATAAACAAAATAATTTAGGTTTATTGTTAAAAGGGAATATGTTTATTGAATCATGATAAAGCATTAAAAGTTAACAAGGTTTAGGAATAAATAATTTAAGACTTTTTCTAGGACCATAAATCGAGAAGATCTTATCTTCTTACTTTTATGTAGAGTGCTAGAAGCAAGGACACTTTGGTGAAACATGACAGGGACTCTCAATGGCTGTTTTGACCGGTTTCTACCACTGAGCTTGTTGGTTATTTCCAATCTTATGAGGCCATCAAGACGTAAGAAGCTCTGGCAATGCATAAGAATTATAATATTTATATCGTAAATATGGTAATGAACTATACATCACATATCTTATAGAATGAAATTTTACAAATATTGTTCAAAATATCCTCATTTGTATTAGGCAATCAAAAACTTGCAAAATAAAAGTTTCGATCATAGGTAGTGGCGTAGCGAGCAAGGGGTCCAATTCCGTTAGGTAATACTTCTCAGGTAATTTCATTTAACAAGGATCAATATAATTTTATAATGAGAATCACAGTAGTTTTAAACAAATCAAGATAATTTTAAACGAGAATCAAGATAGTTTTAAAAGAGAATCAAGATAGTTTAAAAGTCCCTTAGTGAATGTAAGTCAGTTTTTTTCCGTTAAAAAATACATGTAGCCTTCAAAATTTGTAGTACCCTGATACATCGTTTATTTTACTAAACCTACATGTGGAAGTAAGTCAGCAGTCCTGATGCTTTTCTTTGGTCTCCCCGGGAAATTCTCCTTGCAACTCTACCCCCCCCCCTTAACAAGAGAACCTAATATCTACCGGACCCTCCCCCACCCCGAACGGTCACCTCTGAGGCGGCCACCAGGGCGCCCAAGAACACGGTCGAAGGTGCCCCAGACTTAAAGTGACCTCAGACTGAGGCGGCCACCAGGGCACCCAATAACACGGTCGAAGGTGCCCCAGACTTAAAGTGACCTCACACTGAGGCGGCCACCAGGGCACCCAATAACACGGTCAGTGGCGTAGCGAGGGGGGGGCAGGGGGGGACATATGTCCCCGGGCGCCACGTTAAGGGGCGCCAAAATGAGTATTAAAACTCATTATTTAATTGTGTTTTGATGTAAACTAATGTATCCCAAATACGTTTGCAAGATTGAATTTTGGAGCTCTGAAAATTTATTCATTACAAATCAATTGGCAAGCATGATTTTGGCGCCCCCATTGAGCGTTAAGGGGCGCCATTCTACTCATAAATAAATGACACATCCACAATGTAGGACTGCTAGTGGCGATTTAAAAAAATAACTGGGAGAGACTGGGAGAGAGAGTAGGGGAGCAGTAAGAGACAAGGCGATTCTATTAATAGAACGGACAGAGACGACACTAAAAGCAACCAAAATGATCAAGACAAGAAAAAGGAGTGGCTTAAAACAGTGGTTCTCAACATGTGGTCCGTGGACCACTAGCTGTCCGTGAAGATGTGCCAGGTGGTCCGCGAGCAAAGCATGAAATTTACGCACTGTATGATTCATCAAGAAGGACTAACAAGTAAAAGAATTAACGCAGACTTAAAATATATTTTTGATCTGGCCTAAATAGTTTTAAATTTTATCAAGGCTCGTCCATTAAATTCTCGTCTCTTTGATTTCTTATGTTCGAATATGAATCTTGAACATTAACAGTTACTGATGTGTACTGAAGTTCGCTGGTTATCAGAGTGTTTGAATTACGTGACGACGTAAGAGAGTTTCTTGAAGAAAAACTCAAAGCTTGTTGATCATTTGAACCATAGTTTATGCTTGCTGTTCTGGCTTACTTGGCTGAAAGTTTTGAAGAACTCAATAAACTTTCGGCAAGGAAAGCAGACACATTATATTACTCTCAGGGTCAAAGTGTCTGCTTTTACGAAAAAGCGTGATCTTTGGAAAAGAAGATTATTTCAAGGTAACTTTGAGATGTTTGATCAATTATACGAAATCACAGAGAAACCAGAAAATGTTGAAATAAATAAACAACTATTGATACATTTGATTTCTGGTCATATTCGATCAATTCAGGGCCAATTTTTATTCTACTTTGGTGATTTTTTACGTTCGGTGGTTTTTCGTGGGTCCTAATCTCGCACACATTGTCTCATCAAATAAAATTACCAACATCGTAATTAAACCAATTCATTGAACTGACTAGCAATACCACTTTGAATATGTTGCATCAGAAAGTGGGCTTAATGAAATTTTGGAGTTCTCCGAGCTGTCTCAGATAGCTTTTAAAATACTTTTACCCTTTGCAACTTTGTGAAAGTGGATTTTCTGCATTGCTTTCAATAAAAACAAAGCATCGTTCGTAATACATAAACTAATATAGCAGTCTTTTTAATACAAACTACTGTTTATGACTTAAAGTGTTTTTTATAGTTAGCAAGTAGAATTAAATAAGAAGACTATGAGTCTAATATAAATGACATTTGTTATTTACAAAAGAAAGCCATTACAATACTGTTCTTGGAGCACGCAAAATGTAGCATATTAGTATAATTTTACTAACTAATATGTATTCTACTTATAGCTAACAATAATCTTCTGTATAGAAGGAGCGTGTGCAACAGATAACAGTCTAATTATATTTGACTTTCCAGCTCAGCAGTAGCACAATTTTTTAGTAGTGGTCCGTAGCTAAGACACACATTTTTCAAGTGGTCCTTGAATCTCAAAAGGTTGAGAACCACTGGCTTACAGAAGGTCTCTCCTCTCAAGGGATTGTGTCGGTATGTCAAAGCAAGTTGGATTCCTTTTATATGAAACATCAGACACCGCCTCTCTTTCCTGTCTCTCTGTGATCAAACTTGATCAGTATGATCCACTGTTAGAAAAGCACTTACAAGATTCCCGAGAAAATCCAGGCTCAGTATCTTATTTATACAGGAAATACAAAATGAATTTATCCACCTACTTTCATCGACTGTAAGGAATCAGCTGTTGAATGAAATCAGAAAAAACAAGTACTACGGTATCTTGCTTGACTCAACACCCGATCTAAGACACCGGGAATAGCTTTCTCAAGTCATCAGATTTGTGGATGTTGATTTTCAAACTAAAAAAGAAACCATCAAAGAATCATTTTTAGGTTTTATCCAGATACATTCCAAAGACGCAGCAAGCATTGAAAGAGTTATCGTAGAGAAACTTGAATCTAATAACATACCTCTAGCCGACTATCGGTCACAATGTTATTACAATGCTGCTGTAATGACTGGGCATATATCCGGCCTTCAGCAGCGAATATGTGCCAGAAATCACAGAGCATTGTTCATCAACTGTGACAACCACAGCTTAAACTTACCAAGAGTACACTCAGCTAAACAGGATCCAGTTGTTATCACGTTTTTGGAACAGTGGAAAGCATAAATTTGTGTTTTCTCTCGTTCAAAAATTCGTTGGGAAGAATTAAAAAGAGTTGTGCCAATCACAATGAAGAGGGAGTCTGAAACACGTTGGAGTGCACGATCAGAAGCTGTTAAAGCAATTTATGAAGGACTAGATTTCACTAGATGAACTGGTAGAGCTGTTGGAAAAATTATCAAAACATACAAATATGACGCCTGACACCAGAAGTGATGCAGAAAATTTGCTGGCAGGTATATTAAACTTTAAATTCCTAGTTTTGTTAAATTTCTGGAACATCATACTTGGGAAAATTGATCGTGTCCAGAAACGGTTGCAGAATCCTACTGTGAATTTCAAGGAAGCAGCATCTGATCTTGAATCGCTTGACCAAGAAATTGTCAACATTCGTGATAATTTGAGCCAGGTTGCGGTAAATAATGGAAAGGAAGATGCACAAGTTTGGGAATCGAGGTTGACAGAAAAATTAGACGACATCGGAGGATGCCTGGAGAATTAAGAAGAGATGCAGGACTTTCTGCAGAAGAAGAATTGCACGTGATATGAACAGCGTAATTGATAGACTCCAACAGGAGATATCAATACGGTTTTTACGTCTAAAAAAAGTCGAAACAAATTTGGATTTTTACTAGACGTCAAAACTCTTCTTGCTGAGACAAAAGTCGATACACTTCGTTAAAATTGCTTAGATTTTGCTAATTTATACGACATTGACGTCAATGGTCATGACTTGTGCACATAAATCAGTGACTGAAAAATGCTTCTCAGTACCCGGACTGAAGTTCTATCGGAAACTCCTTTGGATGTTCTTGGTTTAATTGTTTCATATGGATATGACTTTATTTCTGAGTAAAGCGCATTTCACTTCAAATACTTCTAACAATTGCTGTTTCAACTGAAAGCTGTGAGCGGTCCTTCAGCAAACTGAAGCTTATTTTGTCTTATTTACGTGCTCAATTGGAAAAGATAGTCCGAGTGATCTTGCACTCCTTAGCACCAAAAGAGAAACACTTGAGAATATTAATTTTGACAACGTGATTGACGAGTTTGCGACAATCAAATTAAATCAAGGAGAATCAATATTTTGTAGACTATGTCTAATCGTATAATTAGTAGAGTATTTTTGTTTTCAAATCAATTGTTTACAATCGTATAGATAATTATTAGTCTGTATTCTATTTCATTAAAATTCCAGAAGCTTCGAAAATGAACTATATAAACAGTACAATTTCAAATTTTTCTTCGGGGCTCAGTGAGCACCCCAGAATCTTTCGGTCAGACAAGGGGCGCCGATTTTGTGTCATGTCCCCGGGCGCACATGACCCTAGCTACGCCACTGAACACGGTCGAAGGTGCCCCAGACTTAAAGTGACCTCACAAGGAGGTGTAGACCTCGGCGACACGTCAGCTTGGCATACGAGTCTTATTGGTTAAGGACTGCCGCTGGGCGGGGGATCATTAATGGGCCTTCATAAGGGTATTAATCCTATTGGAAGGTTTCCTTTAAGCTGGCATCCGTAAAGTTCTTCGCGGTACTATATGCTAATCCGTACTGGCACTGCTAGCCCTAATCCAGTACCACTCACTAGACGCTAGTGAGGGAACGATCGCTTCGGAGAACCCGACCCTCAACGGGCACTATGGTTTTCATCATCGGCATTGCATCTAATGCTCTGTCTAATATCCTTACAGCGACTGTAATCATATGTTAATTACTAGCACCTAACACTAACCGGACTTCGGCGTTGCCCGCCAGGGTTTGTTTGTTTCTGGCTGCTGTTGATCCGCTTGCCCTACACATGGTCCGAGCCACGGAGATGTCAACCTTTCCCTTATTACTAGAAAGTACCTGAAGATCTAATCACTCCAGATAACACACGAATCGCTGATAATCTTTGAATTTATTCCTCATGCTTAAGTTTGGTTAAACTTAATTTCAACAATGTCTTCACATTGTCAGATAATTAAGAATAAATAAACAATATTTGTCATCCAATTGTAGTGTATCGTAACTTTCTCATTTAAAAGAATTATATCGTAACTTTGACATGTAACTAGTATATCGTAACTTTGTCATCTAACATTATGGTATGGTAACTTTGTCATCTAATGGTATTATATCGTAACTTTGTCATGTAACAGTAGTATATCGTAACTTTGTCATCTAACTGTAGTATATCGTAACTATGTGTTTGGTGGAGGTGACTACATTGTGGCCCTGCCACCTGTCTTAACAAAGGCCGACCCAGAAATAACTTTCTATATCGCACTGTGGAATGAAGAGACGGCCGAGGTACTTGTTAACACACACTGTCGTAGTTGTTTTTACTCTCACACATAAATAAGGTATTAACATTTTTTTAAAATAAAAAAAATCATTTATTATGAAGTTTGATAGAAATATTTGCCAAGTTATATTTCAAGTTAAACTATTTTTAGTAGATTAAAGTATAAAGTCGTTAGAATCTGTGGTTTGAACTTTTCATAAATCTATTTTTGTTATTTATATTTAGGTTTTATCCGAAGAAATTTTTAGTTATAAGAGCAGGATAGGAAGAAAAATACATTAATTTTTTAAGAAGTTAGAGTTGTGCCATGAACAAAATGTTATTTTGCTTAGAATAAATATTTTAAACTCAAATTCGATTTCTCTTTCCTGAACAGTCAAACTATTTTCGTTTCTTGTTTTTTTAAATAGTGTTTTAATATATTTAAACTCTGCTTTAATAAATATCACACAAGTGATTGCAGGATAATAAAAGCTTGCAAGGATCACTCTAGTAATAATAATCTATATTTTTAGATACGATTCACACTGGCAGCCTCTGTGATAATGGATGTACATGTAAACATAAGAGAAACCACCCGCGTTCAGATGGATATAACTAAGTGAGATCTGTTATATATATATATATATATATATATATATATATATATATATATATATATATATATATATATATATATACATATATATATTATTTTTATTTTATTTTTTTAATATATTATATATGAAATACGATAGATACAGCACACTAGTAGGATTTATTGAAATTAATTATATACACTTTATTGCAAACTTAATGGTTTTATAACTGATTAATTTTCAATGTTCATGTAGTTTTGTTTCCATGGCAAGTATAACAAAAATTTATCATGTGTAAAACGATAAAATAAAACAATTAAGGCAACTCGAAATCTTTGATGTAAGTGATTTCATCTCCACCCCAAAATGAGTTTCCAAACGTGTTACCACGTGACCTTAATTTGTTTCATTCAGGCTGTCACCAGGGACTGAAACCAAGATGGGAGCTTTTTACATCTTCGACCTCGCAAAGCGAAAAATGTTCTCTATCTGTTTGGTGTACTCAGCCCGAGGAATGGCACCGCAAATACTGGTCCCAGTGCAACCACTTAGAGGAGCCTCCTACTTCGTAGCAACTATAACGTAAAGATACTTAAATCCTAGTTTACACTTCCTGGCAACTATAAAGTAAAAATAGTCAAATCCTAGTTTACACTTCTTGGCAACTATAAAGTATAGATAGTCAAATCTTAGTTTTCGTTGGGAAGAATTTGTGACACTATTTTAGATCAAGTTAAAAGTTTTTTTGTATTTTCAAAATTAAAAAAAATAAATTTTGGAGCTCCGTGAAAAAAAAACTATTTTTGTCCCGAAATGACCCCAACTTGAATGCCGTGGAGTGGTAAGTTGAAGTAATGTTAATGGAAATGTTCCTCCAACCTAACATGTTGATTTGTCAAAGTGAGTTAGGGCCAGCAACCCAACATGTTGATTTGTCAAAGTGAGTTAGGGCCAGCAACCTAACATGTTGATTTGTCAAAGTGAGTTAGGGCCAGCAACCCAACATGTTGATTTGTCAAAGTGAGTTAGGGCCAGCAACCCAACATGTTGATTTGTCAAAGTGAGTTAGGGCCAGCAACCTAACATGTTGATTTGTCAAAGTGAGTTAGGGCCAGCAACCCAACATGTTGATTTGTCAAAGTGAGTTAGGGCCAGCAACCTAACATGTTGATTTGTCAAAGTGAGTTAGGGCCAGCAAACCAGATTTACTCATATTTTCACATTTTTACACAACAATAATAAATGAACTCCAAAGTGTTGCCTTAGATTGTCGTCTTGATAGCAATATTTCCAACATGGTAGACATCTTTTAATGTGTTGCATATTTTTATAGAACCTGTGTGGGATGATGTTGTATTTTATCCTCATTCAATCCATATAATATCGAAGTATTTTCATTGTGCTAGGTGAAATATCTTTCTTTTAAAGTTTACATTAAAGAAAAACTTTAAAATCTGAATATTTTGCCTTAAATTGGTTTTATTGACTTGACATCATAAAATATAAACAGACAATTTTTATTTCCTCTGAGCGGCTTTCTAATCATCATTACGCCTAATGCATACAAACTATCTTTGCTATTGACATGAACTTCTGTAGGTAGGCTTTTAGGGTCGAAACGGACATGGAAGACTGTACAGTAGTTTTAGCTAGACAAATAGGGATAACAATATTGAGCGTTTAAGCCGCTGGTCTACGCAATTTGTTTTGTAAAGATCTGCGTTATTAGTCTTAAAATGTGTAATAAAAAAATAACGATCTCTTATAAGAAAATTATTACCATTAATTTTCAAAGTTTGTTTTGTTAAATAGTTCAAAAACTATTTATAGATTCATTTCTATCTAAAGACGATATGAAAAAATGAGAAGATTCCTTATTCCACCTCGGTAATTTGTTCACTTACTGGTGGGCGACTGTTTGTTGGTTCTTCAAGTTTTCTTTCTTGAATGACGTTAAAATTTTGTTTCAAATTCATTCCTCTTCGAGCATCAAGTGATCAATACCAATTACTATCAGATGCACATCGTTTCTTTCGTTCAATGACATTACAGCTTTACTTCTATGGTAACCCTGCGAATAACGATGAGGACGACAGTGAATTTCCTGTACATCGACAACGTAAATCAACATGGACCCCTCCTTCCGATCAATCTAAAGCGCTCGACCTTTACATTAAAAGTACGGAAAACCAAATCAAAAACCTTCGCCAAACTCCTCTGAACAAATCAAATTTATCGAAAGAAGAATGGCGAGCACTTCTCCAACTGAAAAAAAAAGCCAAGACATTGTAATCAAGCCGGCAGATAAAGTTGGAGCTGTGGTTGTGTTGGATAAGATACTTCATATTGAGGCCTCCAAACAATTAAATAATTCAACTTTTTACAACCCAAGGACAAACGATCCTATTATTTCTAATAATGAAATTGTTAAGGAGACCATTGAAGAACTTATAGATTGTTGTCAATTACCATCATCTGCAGAAAATGTACGTATTTATGACAGTGATATTGGTAAACCATGATTATAATTACATGTATTACCAAAAATACACAAGCTGAGAAAACCTGGAAGACCAATTGTCTCCGCCTGCTCTTGTCCTACTGAATTAATTTGAGACTTTTTGGATACTGATTTTCAAACTATTGGTGTAAATTTACGAGCATATAATAAGGACAATAGCCATATGATAAAATTTCTGGATTCCTTTATTTTACCTAATGAAGATCATTTACTATTTACAATGGACGTTTCCTCATTGTACACGTCAATTCCTCATGCTGATGGCCTCTATGCAATCTCATTTTTTCTAAATAAGAAGGCGAATCTCAAGATCCCCGCAAGTGCCATACTACGATTGACTGAGCTGGTCCTAAATTTAAACTCGTTTGAGTTCAACGGGCAATTTAAAAAAAAATCAAATTAGTGGAGTTGCTATGGAAACGAAGATGCGACCAAGTTATGCATGTATATTTATGGGCCATTTAGAACACATATGGAGTGCAAATTACAAAGATAGTACTACAGAAGATACATTGACGATTGTATTGGAATAAACAAAATGGAATGCAACAATTGCAAAGATTTTTTGACTTCGTTGGTAACTTCCATTCTTCAATCAAATTTACTTCAACCACCCATAGGAGTGCCGTCAATTTTTAGGACATACAAATTAAATTGACAGAAAATTAAATATTAACATCAATAATTTACAAGTCTACATACATCCATAGTTTCCTTATGTATACATCGTCCAATCCTTACTCTTTTAAGAACTCTATTACATTTTCGCAAATATTGAGACTTAAAAGAATTTGTAGTGAAGAGGCAGACTTTTTGGAGAAAAGTAATGAAATGCTTGATTTTTTTCGAAGGAGGTCATACCCGGAAACAATTTTAATATCCGCTGTCAATTGAATTAAAGGCATGACCAGACAGGACACATTTACATCAGCTCTTTCTGATCAATGTGATCGATCCAAATGTATTTTAACTTTTCATCCCCATAATTTTAAAGCCCACCAGGTGATTCTCAAAAACCGACCAATCCTCATGGCTGACCCTCTAACTCAGCAGGTCTTCAAAAAACCTCCTCTTTTTTTTCTTTCCGGAGAGAAAGAAGCCTCAGAGATATACTTGTAAGAAGTCACCTTCTCACAATGAAAGAACATATTGGAACAAAAGGTTGCAACCGTAACCGTTGCAATACTTGTCCATATGTGATTGAAATTAACAAAATTTATTTCCCTCTTGAAAACTTCATAATAAAAGATGGATTCACTTGCACAAGTCACAGCGTGATTTATGCAATTCTTTGTAATAAAATTTACGTGGGTGAGACAGGTCGTCGTCTTGGAGATCGGTTTCGAGAATACCTGTATAATATAAATAAACTGGATCAATGTCCTGTGTCTAAACATTTTAACAGTGTTGACCATGACGGTATTTCAGATCCACATGGAAAATAGACGTATAAAACGATTCGGTACGTTTGCTCTATATGGAATTAACCAAATTCACAATTTTACCTAACTGCAGAATCTTTTTCCCGTTTTTGTTTTAACTGTAACTTTAGATACTTCCTCCTTTTTCCTATATCCTGTGTCCTTGTTTGTTTTTGTTTTTCCTTTAATTTTCTTTTAAATAAATATTTTAAATTATTTTATGATATAATATGTTTTAAGAATTTAAATATATGTAAGTACCTATTTTATGTTATTGTAATGATGAACGTATTAACCGAAACGCCTAATGTCGTGTTAGTTAATAAAGTTCAAATTTATTGTTTTCATTGCACAATTTGTTTTTGTATTTTGTATTTTAAAATTTTGTTTGCAGCCCAAATCCTCTGATAATCATCGTAGGTTCCACCGACTATCTGTATGCTCAAATCAAGTTCAAGATGTCCAATGATTATGTCCTTTACTACTGGGGCAAATCTTTGAGCAATGGAGATGAGTTGACTGTTCCGATTCCAGGGTAAGGGGAACACGTTAAATTCAAGTAACTAGACACAGAAAACTAGTTAAATTCATTTAACTAGACATAGACAAATAGTTAAGTTCAAATAAGTAGACATTGACAATTTTTAAAGTGCAAATTGCTATAGAAAATTCTGTTTCAGTCACACTAACGCGTTTGTAATAGGCTTAACTCTCTTGCCCAACACATGACCACAATGCATTAAAAAATAAAATAAAAATAAAGTAGTTTCAGGAAAGTGTAAACACTTGCGTCAAAAAGTTACACCCCAACAATAGATTAATCTTTTTTGACGCAAGTGTTTACACTTTCCTGAAACTACTTTATTTTTATTTTTTTTAATTATTATTTTTTTTTAAAATAAAAAAACAAAAAAAATAATTAAAAAAATAAAATAAAAAATTAAAAAAATTAAAATAAAGTAGTTTCAGGAAAGTGTAAACACTTGTGTCATAAAGATGAATCTATTGTTGGGGTGTAACACACCTTGTTTATTGACGAAAATGGATGTAAGGTATTTTCGTTGTTTAAATCAACAATATTTTTGTAGGGGTTGGAATTGAAGACTACTTAGGCTCCGCATTTCTATCAACCATCGATATAAGAAATAAAACAGTCAAAAATTAGTGAACTTTTGTATAGCTTTAATTAGTAAATAAATGTTTTCAGTGATGGGTGAGTGAGTTTGTGTGTAGACTTCCTTACACAACGGTTTTTACTAGTCTTATATTAACTTGCTTTGTAAGTTTAATCCAAACCGTCCCAGTATTTGTTTATATTTTTTTCACGTGCCCAATTCACGCGTTGACGTCACTGTTCACACCCCTTACCGTCCCTGCGCCCAGTTTTAAAACCAGGGGAGATAATTGTGTTTCAGTCTGTAAATGTCACGTTTAAACATAATCACTACTTTTAGTTATGTCTCATATATAAGGGATATTTAGTCAAAAGGTATGCTGGCTTTGCACTTAATGTAAAAAGAGTAGAGTGAAACGTAGAAAATTAGTGCATTTTTAATATAAGACTAGTTTTTAGAAAAATGTACGCAATATTCATTATTTATGATGGTGTTGTTCTTGTCATAGATATCAAAGTGCTATTTTTGGAAGGTGCTCAGAAGAGGATGAAGTGACTGATTTTTCTGGTAATTTCAGTCTGAAATAAAGTTCTTATAAAAGCTGCCAAATAGTTATTTTTTTTAGAATTTGAAAGTTGTTTCCTAATAATTTTTTGTAAATTCATTTTAAAAAAATGTATATTCTGTGCCAGATGTTGATTTAAAAGAGAGAAAATAAAGACACAATCGGTAATTATCTCCTTCGTCGGAGCTGCAGTTTATCGTTAACTTGAAAAACCATAACAATTAAGGAGACAAAATCTTTTTGTGTTATATTAAATTATACATATCTATATATAAATATATATATAAGCTGGCGATAACATTTTTTAATTGGCCCAGTTTTACAGAAGTGTTAGATCAAATTAAAAAAGCCATATAATGTATTTATCAATTTATTAATTTTGTGTGTGTTAAGATTTAAAAACAGAAAACTTATTTCAATATAATACTAATTTTAGGAACTTAGATAACTGCCACCATCTAATTTTGGGAACTAAGATAACTGCCAACATCTAATTTTAGGAACTAAAATAACTGCCAACATTTAATTCTAGGAACTAAGATAACTGCTAACATCTAATTCTAGGAACTAAGATAACTGCTAACATCTAATTCTAGGAACTAAGATAACTGCTAACATCTAATTCTAGGAACTAAGATAACTGCTAACAGGGCTTTCTCCGTGCTTGGCGGCAGCTGTGGCGGGGAATCTGAAGTGGTGCCATGTGGAGAGCGAGGCCGGAACTACGACGCCGTATTCTTAGGTAAGTCAGCTTCTCTCTGGCTGGTTGGCTCAACCATAAACGAGGTTGACCAATAAGTAACAACTTTATGACTTATCAGGTTGAAAGAATATAGAAATGGTTTTAAAAAAGTGTGTAAGTAAAACTGACATTATGCTACAAAACAATATGTTGTTTTAAAGCGTCCAATCAGGCCCACTCACTGCCCTTTTTTATATAACTTTTTTGTTCTACCCAGCCATCGCACACCGCTATATATACATTTCTTTTACATGTGATGTCCTGTTTCATAGATATCAACTTGTTTCACTGTGGCTCATTCCTTTTCCTTTCACTCGATTCACATATCTCTCAATACTTCACAGCTGCATCTCTCTAATTGCCCTGATACACATGTCATTCTATTCTACTCTGGTACACATGTCATTCTCTTCTACTCTGGTACACATGTCATTCTATTCTACTCTGGTTCACATGTCATTCTCTTCTACTCTGGTACACATGTCATTCTATTCTACTCTGGTACACATGTCATACTCTTCTACTCTGGTACACATGACATTCTCTTCTACTCTGGTACACGTGTCTTTCTCTTCTACTCTGGTACACATGATATTCTCTTCTACTCTGGTATACATGATATTCTCTTCTACTCTGGTACACATGATATTCTCTTCTACTCTGGTACACATGTCATTCTATTCTACTCTGGTACACATGTCATTCTCTTCTACTCTGGTACACATGATATTCTCTTCTACTCTGGTACACATGTCATTCTATTCTACTATGGTACACATGTCATTCTCTTCTACTCTGGTACACATGTCTTTCTCTTCTACTCTGGTACACATGTCTTTCTCTTCTACTCTGGTACACATGTCCTTCTATTCTACTCTTCCTATCTTACAGATCAATCGCTCCCACGCGAGTCTTATGGTATAGAGTTTGTGTTCCTCCACATCCCAGAGAGAGAAGTACGGACCGTGATGATCATTGTAGCTGGTTATTCCAACACTACCGTGAACGCCTCGCGAAAGGCTGGCCGAGTATATCAGTATTATCTTGAAAAGGAAGGAGATTACATTGTGGTAGGTTTGAAACAAATATCTGCCTTCAACATTGGAATAGTTCGAAATTTAAGGCTGAAGCCAAACTCAAGATTAGGTTGAAAAAAAATCATATGTATAATAATGTTAAAGAAATGTCTCGTATACTAGCAAACATTGAAATTTAAAGAAACGTTTTTATTGCAATATGTTGCGTTTACCTTTTTCACAATGTATCTCGAGGCTCAAGAGGCTATGGCTTTAAAAACCAATGTGTTTTAATGGCATAGGAAACATCTATTTCAACCTTAAGTCTCTCTTTAGTTTTAGGATTGTTTATAAATTACAAGATTATAGACAATTATTTGTTTGAAAATCGACATTATATTCGGCATGAGTTGAAACTGTGACGCTTTCGTATAGTATGTGTGTGCATGTGATTTTGTGTGCATGTGTCTGTGTGTGCTCGTATGTGTGTGTTAGTGTGCATAGACCTGTGCATGCCGATGAGTGTGTGTGTGTCTGTGCGTGTGTGTTTTGTCTTGTGCTTGCTAGTGTGTAAATATGCTCTTCAAAGTCTCATTTACAGACATGGTGCCTAAGATCATTTACATATGGAATTAAATACTTTTAGTAATTGAAAAAAATCCTTTTAGCTGAACTAGTAAATAGATCTAGCAATAACTTAAATCACAATGATTAAAATTGATTAGTAGGCCTACTATTGAAAATGAACAATCTTGCTATTTCAAAATTGTGATCAATCTAAAAAAATAACTTTTCTTATCAAACTTATACAAGTAAAACGTATTCATTTTTGAGAACAACAATATATATGTAGGTCTTATTATTAACTACCCAAAATAAAAAATCCAAAGGATCGCACAAATAAACCACTATAACTTGATAGTCTCACACGAAATATTATGTGACTTATGCACGTTTGCCTTCATATGGACACCAAAAGGCAAAAGAAAACTAGGAAGACCAAAAGAAACCCTAGGTAGAACAATCAAAAGAGAAAGCTCAACCATGGGTCTAAGAAATAATCAAGACCTAATACAATTGGCGACGGATTGTCGTAAATGGAAATCAATGACTTCGGCCGGAGAGGAACTAACTAACTAACAAACTAACTATGCACGTTTATCACCAAGGCCTGTGATAGAAACATGAACACATTGAACATGCCTACAGCAGAACAACTTTTGTCAACGTTTCTTTCCCATCTAATAATTACATTTTAACAAAATTAAGATGTTATTCATGATTAAAAGGAGTCATACATATCATACATATCATACACATCATACATATCATACATATCATAAATCTGTAAATATGAATGTACGTCTGTGTGTTTGGACATCCCACACTGTAAATTGAAGAGGGACATCCCACACTGTAAGTTGAAGAGGGACATCACACACTGTAAATTGAAGAGGGACATCACACACTGTAAATTGAAGAGGGACATCCCACACTGTAAATTGGAGAAGGACATCCCACACTGTAAATTGAAGAGGGACATCCCACACTGTAAATTGAAGAGGGACATCCCACACTGTAAATTGAAGAGGGACGTCACACAGTGTAAATGAAGAGGGACATCCCACACTGTAAATTGAAGAAGGACGTCACACAGTGTAAATGAAGAGGGACATCCCACACTGTAAATTGAAGAGGGTCATCCCACACTGTAAATTGAAGAGGGACATCCCACACTGTAAAATGAAGAGGGACATCACACAGTGTAAATAAATTACTTTGACATTTTAAAAATAAACTTTTTGTTCTCTTCAGGTGAAGTCCAGAAAGAACTTTCCCTATTGGGTTGTCAGCAACCAACCAATTCAACTCGTGTACGTCCTCAAGACAACCTGTATCAAGGGGGACTCAACTCTGGACACTCTACCCGGCTCATTCTACGCCAGTTTTTGTGTTCTCGTTCCCAACGCTCTTTTCTATAAGTTTTATTTTATCATGTAAGTTTAAAATAGCTTATTTGCCGCTCATTGCCACGGTCTTTCCATTCAGTCTCTTGTAGAATCTTTTAAAATACAATGTCAGAGAGTAATCAATAGCTGACGCTAACATCCCTCCGGCTCCGTCTTTTACCACCCCCCCTGATATTTTATATCGAACCCTCTATATTTAATGCCCACATCTCACCCTCCCCCCACACCCCCACCAAAAACCTCATTCGTTTTTTTATTCATAAAATCTTTCCTCAACTTCCTCTTTCATTGACAATGTTATGGGGGGGGGGAAGCGGGCATATAAAGGGAAGGCCTAACATTATATGCTTGATGACATTATCAACAGAATAAATTTATTACACATCTATAAGATTTTTATTAAATAAAAATTTTCAATTATTGATAATTTAATTTTCTACTCTTTAAAAGTGATTTATAGAAGAAAACAAGAGCTCTGAATTATTTAGTAATCTCACAAATTATTATTATTAACTAGCAACAAAGCCACCTTAGAACCCTTCCCAGTTTGTAACGGAGTCAAACAGGGCTGTGTACTGGCTCCAACACTCTTCGGTATATTTTTCTCGATGTTACTGCGTCATGCTTTCGAGGACTGTTTCGAGGGTGTAAACATCCATTCCAGTACGGATGGAAATCTATACAACATCAGCCGTCTCCGTGCGAAGAGAAAAGTGAAAACTGTTTTAATTAGAGAGTTGCTCTTCGCGGATGACGCAGCCTTTACCTCACATTCAGAGATAGGTCTCCAACTTTTGGTCAATACGTTCTCAGAGGCATGCAAGAATTTTGGTCTCACGATAAGCCTCAAAAAGACCAACATTATGAGACAAGGAACAGACTTCTTCCAAGCAATCTCCATAGAGGGAAACACCTTGGATGTCGTCGAGGATTTTACCTACCTTGGCAGTAACACCACAAGCACACTCTCCACGGAAAAGGAAATTGAAACCAGAATCGTCAAGGCTGCATCATTAATGGCTAAGCTGAATCAAAGAGTGTGGAACAATGCATACCTCACTGATAGGACGAAAATCACTGTGTACCAGGCCTTCGTTCTCAGCACACTCCTCTATGGCAGCGAGTGCTGGACGACCTATGCCAAACAAACAAAGCAACTCAACAGCTTCCACTTACGATGCTTGCGCAGGATTCTGTACATCAAGTGGGAGGACAAGATCACGAATTTCGAGGTACTCAGAAGGAGTCATATGCTGAGCATGCACCCAATCCTGAGTGAGAGGCGTCTGCGGTGGTTGGGATATGTCCGCAGGATGAGCTCGGCGCGCATTCCAAGAGCCTTGCTTTACGGCGAGCTGGCAACTGGTATGCGCAAGAGAGGACGCCCCTGCTTGCGCTTCAAGGATGTCTGCAAGAAAGACATTACTCTGGCGCAGATTGACCATAAAACGTGGGAGACTATTGCTGAGGAGCGCACCTCCTGAAGGGCAAAAATGCGCGAGGGCATTCAAGTCGCGGAAGCTTCTCTTACAGCCAGGAGCGAGGAGAAAAGGGCCAGGAGAAAGGTGAAGGGGCTAGAGGAGCAGGAAGAAACGCCATCATCCCATGAGGATGGACGGATACCATAGATAGAGATAGCAACAAAGCCCGTCCAAGGACGCTAATAAGTGTAGGGTGACCTGTGAAGTTCATAGTAGGACATCACAACATTACCCAACTCCGTCTGTCCAAAGACCATACCTCCCGCCCCACACCACCGGTCTGTCCATAGACCCTACCTCCCTTCCCCCCCCCCACACACACACCGCGTTCTGTCCAGAGTTATAATAATTAGCCCGTAAAAACAAAGCTCTTGAATACAAATCCCAACGCACACCGCTCAAAATAAACTCTCGGTAAAAACAAAATTTCACCAAAAATACCTCGTTTTCATTGTCGTTCAGTATATAAATAAGATTTCATTTTTCTCCGCGAGTGATTGGCTGTAGGAGTCTGTCTGAGTTTGAGAGACCAATCGCTATCGATGACCGCACAGAACATTGCCTTTTATTACATATGATTATTATATAGGATTATTATATAGGATTATTATATAGGATTATTATATAGGATTATTATATAGGATTATTACATAGGATATTGTAAATAAACAATAACAGAAATTGTTTTTTTTAAATTAAAGCTCACTTAAATTTTGTTAACTAAATAAATAAATAATTGATTCAAAGCAATGGTACCGACGGTTATGATATTTTCAATCTGCAAATGTTTTAAACCTACCTTCACCAGTATTACCTACCTTCGCCGGTATTACCTACCTTCACCGGTATTATTTGAGCATGTTGATTACATAGTAAACCTCTTTTTAATAATAAAATATGCAATATATGGACATTCAAAGCAAGTACCACTAGTTTACTTAGTTATATTTGCATTTCCATTCTTGGTGAAATTGAATTATTGTTCTAGGCTCTGATATGTAATGTAAGAGTTTCCAAATCTTAAATTTGTAATAATCGCTTTTTAAATTTAGTTTAAGATCTAAAATAACGTATATGAAATTAAATATTTTCGTACCGTGTAATTTTCCCTTGACTAGATTTAAAATCTCTAATGTGCAATATTGTCAAAGGTTGTTGTTAAAGATAGTATCTCTAAGTTATATCTAAAATACAAATATTGCCTTGTCCTTATTACAGTGCACCAAATGATCTATTCTCCTTTGATATTGTTCAGCTCCCTCTATTATATGTTTACATAGCTATTGTTCAGCTCCCTCTATATTATGTTTTCATTGCTATTGCTCAGCTCTCTCTATTATATGTTTCCATAGCTATTGTTCAGCTCCCTCTAATATATGTTTACATAGCTATTGTTCAGCTCCCTCTATTATATGTTTACATTGTTATTGCTCAGCTCCCTCTATTATATGTTTACATTGCTACTGTTCAGCTCCCTCTATTATATTTTTACATTGTTAATGTTCAGCTCCCTCTATTATATGTTTGCATTGTTATTGTTCAGCTCCCTCTATTATATGTTTAAATTGTTATTGTTCAGCTCCCTCTATTATATGTTTGCATTGTTATTGTTCAGCTCCCTCTATTATATGTTTCAATTGTTATTGTTCAGCTCCCTCTATTATATGTTTACATTGTTTTTTTTCAGCTACCTCTATTATATGTTTAAAATTCTATTGCTCAACTCCCTCTATAATATGTTTACATTGCTATTTTTCAGCTCCCTCTATTATATGTTTAAATTGCTATTGCTCAGCTCCCTCTATTACATGTTTACATTGCTATTGCTCAGCTCCCTCTATTATATGTTTACATTGCTATTGCTCAGCTCCCACTATTATATGTTTACATTGCTATTGTTCATCTCCCTCTATTATATGTTTACATTGCTATTGTTCAGCTCCCTCTATTATATGTTTACATTGCTATTGTTCATCTCCCTCTATTATATGTTTACATTGCTATTTCTCAGCTCCCTCTATTATATGTTTTCCTTGCTATTGCTCAGCTCCCTCTATTATATGTTTACATTGTTATTGCTCAGCTCCCTCTATTATATGTTTACATTGCTATTGCTCAGCTCCCTCTATTATATGTTTCATTGCTATTGCTCAGCTCCCTCTATTATATGTATAAATTGCTATTGATCAGCTCCCTCTATTATATGTTTACATTGCTAAAGCTCAGCTCCCTCTATTATATGTTTTCATTGCTATTGCTCAGCTGCCTCTATTATATGTTTAAATTTCTATTGATCTGCTCCCTCTATTATATGTTTACATTGCTATTGCTCAGCTCCCTCTTTTATATGTTTAGGTAAATGTATAATATAAAAACAGGGTATTAGTAGGCCTGACAGGACGTAACACAACAGCGAACGTTTCGGCAAAGAGCTTTCCTCAACGGACAAATAGTACACAAATGAAACGAATAAAACGAAATAAAAGAAAAAACACTTAGCTGCGGTGAAATCCAAGAAGTCCAGTAGTCTACTGTTGTATTACGTCCTGTCAGGCCTACTAATACCCTGTTTTTACATTATACATTTACCTATTTAAAAGCCTGATTGCAGTCTCACCCCCATTACTCTATTATATATTTACATTGCTATTGCTCAGCTCACTCTATTAGATGTTTACATTGCTTTTGCTCAGCTCCCTTTAGTATATGTTTACATTGCTATTGCTCAGCTCTCTCTACTATATGTTTACATTGCTATTGTTCAACTCCCTCTATTATATGTTTGCATTGCTATTGCTCAGCTCCCTCTATTATATGTTTACATTGCTATTGCTCAGCTCCCTCTATTATATATTTTCATTGCTATTGCTCAGCTCCGTCTTTTATATGTTTAAATTGCTATTTTTCATCTCCCTCTATTATATGTTTTCATTGCTATTGCTCAGCTCCGTCTTTTATATGTTTACATTGCTATTGCTCAGCTCCCTCTATTATATGTTTACATTGCTATTGCTCAGCTCCCTCTATTATATGTTTTCATTGCTATTGCTCAGCTCCGTCTTTTATATGTTTAAATTGCTATTGATCAGCTCCCTCTATTATATGTTTACATTGCTATAGCTCAGCTCCCTCTATTATATGTTTACATTGCTATTGCTCAGCTCCCTATATTATATGTTTACATTGCTATTGCTCAGCTCCCTCTATTATATGTTTACATTGCTTTTGCTCAGCTCCCTCTTTTATATGTTTACATTGCTATTGCTCAGCTCTGTCTTTTATATGTTTAAATTGCTATTGATCAGCTCCCTCTATTATATGTTTACGATGCTATAGCTCAGCTCCCTCTATTATATGTTTACATTGCTATTGCTTAGCTCACTCTATTATATGTTTACATTGCTATTGCTCAGCTGCCTCTATTATATGTTTACATTGCTATTGCTCAGCTCCCACTATTATATGTTTACATTGCTATTGCTCAGCTCACTCTATTACATGTTTATATTGCTCTATTTCAGCACACCGTATGATTTATATGATAACCGTTACTCCGCCATAGTCATACAGAGTAACGCAATTTATTTCCTTCTATTGGACGGCGCGCCCATAACCTCGTAAGTCAAAGATTACGCAATCAAACACAAGTAACATCATTTTTGGGGAGGGGGTGGAAATATTGTTTTATTTTTTAGACTTACAGTGAAAGCCCCTTTTTTCGGTATGTCCTAAAGTAAATATTATTTCAATTTTAAAAAGTTTACAGTATTTCTACGGTTACGTTGGTTCATTTCAATTTTGCCATAAAAGAAGACACATTTTTTAAGAAAGCCATTGGTCAAAAACAAAACTCAAAAATAAAGAGAGTGGTTTAGTTTCATGAAGAATTGCATAATGATAAAATATTCCAGCCCAACAATTCCATAATGATAAAATATTCCTGTCGATCCATTGTATAAGGAAAATAAATCCATCTCTTTCTGTAAAATATGTATACCTAACAGTATAGAAATAACTTTTTATGTAAAATAATTTATGAAACTACGTTTTATTACTGTTATATATCACATACATTGAGGACATGTTAAGAAAGAGTTATTTTATTACATGTATTATCATTATTCACGTATTTTACAACATATTTATCTGATTCATGCATGGTAAACAAGTTGTTTGGATTAGTCCATATGAAATTCACATTGTTGCATAGAAACACAAATAACTCGCTATGTTCTGCCCATTGATACATATATTAAAAAACTTCACCAAATTTTTGGGGGGAAATAATCACGTGCTATTTCTTATCAAATGCAGATGTGGCCAGTTTTTTAAAAACTGAATATATACATGTTTACAATAAAACCATACCGTGACGAGGTGACAAGAATTTATATCTAGTTTCACTCGTGTCAACATGTATGTTATAGTTATATCTAGTATCATTCGTGTCAACATGTATGTTATCTTATTTGCAAATACATATTCACGATGTCAATGATTTCTTTTTTTCCCCCCCTTTTTTCAGCAGGTGAATATTGCATGTTGCCAACAAATTTGGCTACAAGGGAGACCACACAAGTTTTGTAAACATAATTATTTAATTTTGAACAATAATAAGTTTAAGATAACTGTAAACGGCAATTAGTCTTCGTATTGGAGACAATATTTGCAAAACGGCTTATAAAATATTTCAAACCCAGAGGCCTTATAATGGTCTTAGTTTAACTAGCATCTAAGTTGGTTAGCTATTAAAGAATTACGTCATCTAACAACATATAACATTAGACGATTCGTTTATAAACCAATAGTAATATTTGATTTACTAATTTACATAGATGAAATTGATTATAATACCTGTTGTTATATATATATATATATATATATATTAATATTTATTAATGAGAGAGAGAGAGATAATAGGTTTATTAATGCAGCTTATAAATATATTGAAATGTGTGTAATAGAACTTATAGGTCAAGTAACAAGACTTTAACACACTGTGTTCTGGTTAACAACTGTCTTTAATCACTCTATACAATCACTCTATACAATCACTCTATACAATCAACTGTCTTTAATCACTCTATACAATCACTCTATACAATCAACTGTCTTTAATCACTCTATACAATCAACTGTCTTTAATCATTCTATACAATCAACTGTCTTTAATCACTCTATACAATCAACTGTCTTTAATCACTCTATACAATCAACTGTCTTTAATCATTCTATACAATCAACTGTCTTTAATCACTCTATACAATCACTCTATACAATCAACTGTCTTTAATCACTCTATACAATCAACTGTCTTTAATCACTCTATACAATCACTCTATACAATCACTCTATACAATCAACTGTCTTTAATCACTCTATACAATCAACTGTCTTTAATCACTCTATACAATCACTCTATACAATCAACTGTCTTTAATCACTCTATACAATCACTCTATACAATCAACTGTCTTTAATCACTCTATACAATCACTCTATACAATCAACTGTCTTTAATCACTCTATACAATCAACTGTCTTTAATCACTCTATACAATCACTCTATACAATCAACTGTCTTTAATCACTCTATACAATCACTCTATACAATCAACTGTCTTTAATCACTCTATACAATCAACTGTCTTTAATCACTCTATACAATCAACTGTCTTTAATCACTCTATACAATCACTCTATACAATCAACTGTCTTTAATCACTCTATACAATCACTCTATACAATCAACTGTCTTTAATCACTCTATACAATCAACTGTCTTTAATCACTCTATACAATCAACTGTCTTTAATCACTCTATACAATCAACTGTCTTTAATCACTCTATACAATCAACTGTCTTTAATCACTCTATACAATCAACTGTCTTTAATCACTCTATACAATCAACTGTCTTTAATCACTCTATACAATCAACTGTCTTTAATCACTCTATACAATCAACTGTCTTTAATCACTCTATACAATCAACTGTCTTTAATCACTCTATACAATCAACTGTCTTTAATCACTCTATACAATCACCTGTCTTTAATCACTCTATACAATCAACTGTCTTTAATCACTCTATACAATCAACTGTCTTTAATCACTCTATACAATCACTCTATACAATCAACTGTCTTTAATCACTCTATACAATCACTCTATACAATCAACTGTCTTTAATCACTCTATACAATCAACTGTCTTTAATCACTCTATACAATCAACTGTCTTTAATCACTCTATACAATCACTCTATACAATCAACTGTCTTTAATCACTCTATACAATCACTCTATACAATCAACTGTCTTTAATCACTCTATACAATCACTCTATACAATCAACTGTCTTTAATCACTCTATACAATCAACTGTCTTTAATCACTCTATACAATCAACTGTCTTTAATCACTCTATACAATCAACTGTCTTTAATCACTCTATACAATCAACTGTCTTCAATCACTCTATACAATCAACTGTCTTTAATCACTCTATACAATCACTCTATACAATCACTCTATACAATCACTCTATACAATCAACTGTCTTTAATCACTCTATACAATCAACTGTCTTTAATCACTCTATACAATCAACTGTCTTTAATCACTCTATACAATCACTCTATACAATCAACTGTCTTTAATCACTCTATACAATCAACTGTCTTTAATCACTCTATACAATCAACTGTCTTTAATCACTCTATACAATCACTCTATACAATCAACTGTCTTTAATCACTCTATACAATCACTCTATACAATCAACTGTCTTTAATCACTCTATACAATCACTCTATACAATCAACTGTCTTTAATCACTCTATACAATCACTCTATACAATCAACTGTCTTTAATCACTCTATACAATCAACTGTCTTTAATCACTCTATACAATCACTCTATACAATCAACTGTCTTTAATCACTCTATACAATCAACTGTCTTTAATCACTCTATACAATCACTCTATACAATCAACTGTCTTTAATCACTCTATACAATCACTCTATACAATCAACTGTCTTTAATCACTCTATACAATCAACTGTCTTTAATCACTCTATACAATCAACTGTCTTTAATCACTCTATACAATCACTCTATACAATCAACTGTCTTTAATCACTCTATACAATCACTCTATAGAATCAACTGTTTTTAATCACTCTATACAATCACTCTATACAATCAACTGTCTTTAATCACTCTATACAATCAACTGTCTTTAATCACTCTATACAATCAACTGTCTTTAATCACTCTATACAATCACTCTATACAATCACTCTATACAATCAACTGTCTTTAATCACTCTATACAATCAACTGTCTTTAATCACTCTATACAATCAACTGTCTTTAATCACTCTATACAATCAACTGTCTTTAATCACTCTATACAATCACTCTATACAATCAACTGTCTTTAATCACTCTATACAATCACTCTATACAATCAACTATCTTTAATCACTATATACAATCAACTGTCTTTAATCACTCTATACAATCACTCTATACAATCAACTGTCTTTAATCACTCTATACAATCACTCTATACAATCAACTGTCTTTAATCACTCTATACAATCACTCTATACAATCAACTGTCTTTAATCACTCTATACAATCAACTGTCTTTAATCACTCTATACAATCAACTGTCTTTAATCACTCTATACAATCAACTGTCTTTAATCACTCTATACAATCAACTGTCTTTAATCACTCTATACAATAACTCTATACAATCAACTGTCTTTAATCACTCTATACAATCACTCTATACAATCAACTGTCTTTAATCACTCTATACAATCACTCTATACAATCAACTGTCTTTAATCACTCTATACAATCAACTGTCTTTAATCACTCTATACAATCAACTGTCCTTAATCACTCTATACAATCAACTGTCTTTAATCACTCTATACAATCACTCTATACAATCAACTGTCTTTAATCACTCTATACAATCACTCTATACAATCAACTGTCTTTAATCACTCTATACAATCACTCTATACAATCAACTGTCTTTAATCACTCTATACAATCAACTGTCTTTAATCACTCTATACAATCAACTGTCTTTAATCACTCTATACAATCACTCTATACAATCACTCTATACAATCAACTGTCTTTAATCACTCTATACAATCAACTGTCTTTAATCACTCTATACAATCAACTGTCTTTAATCACTCTATACAATCAACTGTCTTTAATCACTCTATACAATCACTCTATACAATCAACTGTCTTTAATCACTCTATACAATCACTCTATACAATCAACTGTCTTTAATCACTCTATACAATCAACTGTCTTTAATCACTCTATACAATCACTCTATACAATCAACTGTCTTTAATCACTCTATACAATCAACTGTCTTTAATCACTCTATACAATCACTCTATACAATCAACTGTCTTTAATCACTCTATACAATCACTCTATACAATCAACTGTCTTTAATCACTCTATACAATCAACTGTCTTTAATCACTCTATACAATCACTCTATACAATCAACTGTCTTTAATCACTCTATACAATCAACTGTCTTTAATCACTCTATACAATCAACTGTCTTTAATCACTCTATACAATCAACTGTCTTTAATCACTCTATACAATCAACTGTCTTTAATCACTCTATACAATAACTCTATACAATCAACTGTCTTTAATCACTCTATACAATCACTCTATACAATCAACTGTCTTTAATCACTCTATACAATCACTCTATACAATCAACTGTCTTTAATCACTCTATACAATCAACTGTCTTTAATCACTCTATACAATCAACTGTCTTTAATCACTCTATACAATCAACTGTCTTTAATCACTCTATACAATCAACTGTCTTTAATCACTCTATACAATCAACTGTCTTTAATCACTCTATACAATCAACTGTCTTTAATCACTCTATACAATCAACTGTCTTTAATCACTCTATACAATCAACTGTCTTTAATCACTCTATACAATCACTCTATACAATCAACTGTCTTTAATCACTCTATACAATCACTCTATACAATCACTCTATACAATCACTCTATACAATCACTCTATACAATCAACTGTCTTTAATCACTCTATACAATCACTCTATACAATAACTGTCTTTAATCACTCTATACAATCAACTGTCTTTAATCACTCTATACAATCAACTGTCTTTAATCACTCTATACAATCACTCTATACAATCACTCTATACAATCACTCTATACAATCACTCTATACAATCACTCTATACAATCAACTGTCTTTAATCACTCTATACAATCACTCTATACAATCAACTGTCTTTAATCACTCTATACAATCACTCTATACAATCAACTGTCTTTAATCACTCTATACAATCACTCTATACAATCAATTGTCTTTAATCACTCTATACAATCACTCTATACAATCAACTGTCTTTAATCACTCTATACAATCACTCTATACAATCAACTGTCTTTAATCACTCTATACAATCAACTGTCTTTAATCACTCTATACAATCACTCTATACAATCAACTGTCTTTAATCACTCTATACAATCACTCTATACAATCAACTGTCTTTAATCACTCTATACAATCAACTGTCTTTAATCACTCTATACAATCACTCTATACAATCACTCTATACAATCAACTGTCTTTAATCACTCTATACAATCACTCTATACAATCAACTGTCTTTAATCACTCTATACAATCAACTGTCTTTAATCACTCTATACAATCAACTGTCTTTAATCACTCTATACAATCACTCTATACAATCACTCTATACAATCAACTGTCTTTAATCACTCTATACAATCACTCTATACAATCAACTGTCTTTAATCACTCTATACAATCACTCTATACAATCAACTGTCTTTAATCACTCTATACAATCACTCTATACAATCAACTGTCTTTAATCACTCTATACAATCACTCTATACAATCAACTGTCTTTAATCACTCTATACAATCACTCTATACAATCAACTGTCTTTAATCACTATATACAATCAACTGTCTTTAATCACTCTATACAATCACTCTATACAATCAACTGTCTTTAATCACTCTATACAATCACTCTATACAATCAACTGTCTTTAATCACTCTATACAATCAACTGTCTTTAATCACTCTATACAATCACTCTATACAATCACTCTATACAATCACTCTATACAATCACTCTATACAATCACTCTATACAATCACTCTATACAATCACTCTATACAATCAACTGTCTTTAATCACTCTATACAATCACGCTATACAATCAACTGTCTTTAATCACTCTATACAATCAACTGTCTTTAATCACTCTATACAATCACTCTATACAATCAACTGTCTTTAATCACTCTATACAATCACTCTATACAATCAACTGTCTTTAATCACTCTATACAATCACTCTATACAATCAACTGTCTTTAATCACTCTATACAATCACTCTATACAATCAACTGTCTTTAATCACTCTATACAATCACTCTATACAATCAACTGTCTTTAATCACTCTATACAATCACTCTATACAATCAACTGTCTTTAATCACTCTATACAATCACTCTATACAATCAACTGTCTTTAATCACTCTATACAATCACTCTATGCAATCAACTGTCTTTAATCACTCTATACAATCAACTGTCTTTAATCACTCTATACAATCACTCTATACAATCAACTGTCTTTAATCACTCTATACAATCACTCTATACAATCAACTGTCTTTAATCACTCTATACAATCACTCTATACAATCAACTGTCTTTAATCACTCTATACAATCACTCTATGCAATCAACTGTACAATCAACAACCTCGGTTGCCCCTTGAACCGTCTAATTATAGTCAGCCGATTCTCCCAGTTCACGACCACGCACGCTTACAGTTCACATCACCAACCACGTGTTTCATACTAGTCAACTCGCACGCTCATACCAAGTCAATACAACAACACAACACGTCTCTCACACAGTGTCATTACACATTTACGTAATCTTACAATAAATACAAGTTTGATGTAATAAATTTAATGACATTACTTTTAAGCTGCAAGATTTGACTTTTATTGAAAATACTGGTTATGCTCTAAAGTCTAAATGGTTATGCTCTAAATGGTTATGCTCTAAATGGTTATATTCTAAATGGTTATGCTCTAAATGGTTATGCTCTAAATGGTTATATTCTAAATGGTTATACTCTAAATGGTTATACTCTAAATCCAATTCTAATTCCATAGCAGTCCATTCCTCAATGTTAATAGTTGGCTTCCTCTAGGCAGGTGTATGACGTTGAAGGTCACAGCTCATGGGTCATAAAGCATGTGAGACTGAGGTCCAACTTCAGCAACATTCACACCACCACGTCTGCTGTATTCGGCTGCTACGTCTATGGGTTTAACGGGCCAAATTCTTACCTCCACGTGGCGGGGCGGATTAACCTTCCGACGAAAGTGGGTCCCACGAAATTGCACAATCATTTTTCAGGCTATTTTAATAATTATAAAATCACACATTAAAGCTGAACGACTTTTACTGGTCTCAGCCAGAGTATAGAAAAATAAATGGTGTCAGCTAGAGTATAGAAAAGTAACTGGTGTCAGCTATAGTATAGTAAAATAACTGGTGTCAGCTAGAGTATAGAAAAGTAACTGGTGTCAGCTAGAGTATAGAAAAATAACTGGTGTCAGCTAGAGTATAGAAAAATAACTGGTGTCAGCTAGAGTATAGAAAAGTAACTGGTGTCAGCTAGAGCAGTGGTCCCCAACCTTTTTAACGCCGCGGACCACTAAATGTTTGATAATTTTACCGCGGCCCACTAACCTGTGTGTGTGTGGGGGGGGGTTATGGGTGGGTGGGGGTAGGGTTTGCGGCTGCGTTGATTGTTTATACAGGTATTTAAGATTGTTTTCATTTGATAGTTTTAATCTAATTGTACTTAAACATGCCTTCAAAATAAAATACAGTTACACAAAAAGTGAATTAAACATTATTTAATAGTTTAATTTACTAGAATGTAAAATCAATGAGAACCCTGAGCTTGTTTTTCTGCAACGAGACGGTTCCATCTGGGGGTAATGGGAGACAATGACACCCGAAGTGTGCTGCTTATGTCCATTTTATTCCGTTGTTTTGTCTTCGTTGCTGTCACTGCAGAAAACCCCGCTTCACTCAGATAGGATGTGCAGATGCCGACACAAAGGGACCATTTTAGGTGTCCTCACATATAACCATCCAATGACTTGAACAGTTCAGCTCCCGTGGTGTTGTTTGACAAAAGATAGAGCACATAACTTATCCTCATATGCATCCTATCCTCATGATAAATCTATATCTCACATAAACAAGTAATATTGCCTTGTTGTCGATGTCTGTAGATTCGTCAACCTGGAGTGCGTACCACGGTGATGAATTAATCTTCTCCAACAATCGTATCTCAATAACTTCGCTATTTCCTATTTGCGCCTAGTTACAGTGGTAGCCGACAATGGCACATGTGCTATCTTTTTAACAGCAGCCTATCCTAGAAGTTCACGGCAAATGTCTTAAGAAGAGGGCAAGATCATTCTTCACCAATAGTGAATGGCTTTTTAGCCTTAGCAATGCGGTTATCCGCCAAATATGAAGCTCGCACTGCGTTCTCATTTACTGATGTGGTGGCCCTGAGAAATTTCTTCTGTCCGTCATGTTTCAGTTTTTTTCCTTTCAAAATACTCCATGGGCTTATCTTTTAATCCAGGATGCTTGGCGTTCAAGTGGCGAAGCAGTTTTGAAGGTTTCATCGCCTCATTAGAAAGCCGGTCACCGCAAACTATGCATAGCGGTGTTGGTATGTTGGAGTCAACTGTCTCAATATATCCATATTTCAAGTAGGACCCATGGTATTGTCTGTTACGAGTTATATGCTTTTTAGATGTTAAAGGCTCTTCTTCACTCTCTTCATTGGGCCTTTTCTTTTTACCAAGAAAACTTTTTAACGATGCCTGTTTCGAACTCATTTTTTTCTAATTAGTAGGTTTAATATGAGTGTTCAGTGACCGATCTGTAACCGGAACATAAAACATCATAAAGGTCAATAGTAAATGTGAAAATTTATTATTTCACTTTAATAACATATTAAATCTTCATAAAATTTATATATTATCCGTATAAGTATAATCACAAATAGTTGTTTATTGGAAGTCATTCACGGTGTTTTTTTTAAATTGTTTTTCTTAACATGTGAATTTCATTGACGCTATAAGTCTAAGCATTTATTTAAAATTTAAGCATAAAAATTAATCAAATAATTTAAACTTACTTTATAGCTGTTTTTGACACAAGTAGCCTAACACTTGGAATAATAGCGATAACGTCACCAGAAGACACTTTCGAATCCGGTCGTTGATGAGATATCAATGAAATTTAGGAACACAAAAACGAAATAGGAAAAGAATCGGAAATAGAAGCATTAAAGTAGATCAGCTTGCCAACATGGGTGACCCATCAAAATCGCGCACCATAAAAGAGCGCATACATAAAAGTGCCGTGATAAGAACGCCGACTTAAGAGCGCCGACTCAGAGCGCAAAGATTGATTGTAGGCGGTTATCCGCTCTGCGCTATGTGTCATTGATGTTCTATGGACGTGGTGCCGCCAAAACGGGTCACAAGCTTTTTCCATATTGTGTATGGAAAGACGCACAATCACTAGAGAAATACACCACAGTAAAAAAAAATTAAATAATTTAATGTTCGTTTGCTCGCGGACCACCAGGCATATCTCCGCGGACCACTAGTGGTCCGCGGACCCCAGGTTGGGGACCACTGAGCTAGAGTATAGAAAAGTAACTGGTGTCAGCTAGAGTATAGAAAAGTAACTGGTGTCAGCTAGAGTATAGAAAAGTAAATGGTGTCAGCTAGAGTATAGAAAAGTAACTGGTGTCAGCTAGAGTATAGAAAAGTAACTGGTGTCAGCTAGAGCAGTGGTCCCCAACCTTTTTAACGCCGCGGACCACTAAAAGTTTGATAATTTTACCGCGGCCCACTAACCTGTGTGTGTGTGGGGGGGGTTATGGGTGGGTGGGGGTAGGGTTTGCGGCTGCGTTGATTGTTTATACAGGTATTTAAGATTGTTTTCATTTGATAGTTTTAATCTAATTGTACTTAAACATGCCTTCAAAATAAAATACAGTTACACAAAAAGTGAATTAAACATTATTTAATAGTTTAATTTACTAGAATGTAAAATCAATGAGAACCCTGAGCTTGTTTTTCTGCAACGAGACGGTTCCATCTGGGGGTAATGGGAGACAATGACACCCGAAGTGTGCTGCTTATGTCCATTTTATTCCGTTGTTTTGTCTTCGTTGCTGTCACTGCAGAAAACCCCGCTTCACTCAGATAGGATGTGCAGATGCCGACACAAAGGGACCATTTTAGGTGTCCTCACATATAACCATCCAATGACTTGAACAGTTCAGCTCCCGTGGTGTTGTTTGACAAAAGATAGAGCACATAACTTATCCTCATATACATCCTATCCTCATGATAAATCTATATCTCACATAAACAAGTAATATTGCCTTGTTGTCGATGTCTGTAGATTCGTCAACCTGGAGTGCGTACCACGGTGATGAATTAATCTTCTCCAACAATTGTATCTCAATAACTTCGCTATTTCCTATTTGCGCCTAGTTACAGTGGTAGCCGACAATGGCACATGTGCTATCTTTTTAACAGCAGCCTATCCTAGAAGTTCACGGCAAATGTCTTAAGAAGAGGGCAAGATCATTCTTCACCAATAGTGAATGGCTTTTTAGCCTTAGCAATGCGGTTATCCGCCAAATATGAAGCTCGCACTGCGTTCTCATTTACTGATGTGGTGGCCCTGAGAAATTTCTTCTGTCCGTCATGTTTCAGTTTTTTTCCTTTCAAAATACTCCATGGGCTTATCTTTTAATCCAGGATGCTTGGCGTTCAAGTGGCGAAGCAGTTTTGAAGGTTTCATCGCCTCATTAGAAAGCCGGTCACCGCAAACTATGCATAGCGGTGTTGGTATGTTGGAGTCAACTGTCTCAATATATCCATATTTCAAGTAGGACCCATGGTATTGTCTGTTACGAGTTATATGCTTTTTAGATGTTAAAGGCTCTTCTTCACTCTCTTCATTGGGCCTTTTCTTTTTACCAAGAAAACTTTTTAACGATGCCTGTTTCGAACTCATTTTTTTCTAATTAGTAGGGTTTAATATGAGTGTTCAGTGACCGATCTGTAACCGGAACATAAAACATCATAAAGGTCAATAGTAAATGTGAAAATTTATTATTTCACTTTAATAACATATTAAATCTTCATAAAATTTATATATTATCCGTATAAGTATAATCACAAATAGTTGTTTATTGGAAGTCATTCACGGTGTTTTTTTAAATTGTTTTTCTTAACATGTGAATTTCATTGACGCTATAAGTCTAAGCATTTATTTAAAATTTAAGCATAAAAATTAATCAAATAATTTAAACTTACTTTATAGCTGTTTTTGACACAAGTAGCCTAACACTTGGAATAATAGCGATAACGTCACCAGAAGACACTTTCGAATCCGGTCGTTGATGAGATATCAATGAAATTTAGGAACACAAAAACGAAATAGGAAAAGAATCGGAAATAGAAGCATTAAAGTAGATCAGCTTGCCAACATGGGTGACCCATCAAAATCGCGCACCATAAAAGAGCGCATACATAAAAGTGCCGTGATAAGAACGCCGACTTAAGAGCGCCGACTCAGAGCGCAAAGATTGATTGTAGGCGGTTATCCGCTCTGCGCTATGTGTCATTGATGTTCTATGGACGTGGTGCCGCCAAAACGGGTCACAAGCTTTTTCCATATTGTGTATGGAAAGACGCACAATCACTAGAGAAATACACCACAGTAAAAAAAAATTAAATAATTTAATGTTCGTTTGCTCGCGGACCACCAGGCATATCTCCGCGGACCACTAGTGGTCCGCGGACCCCAGGTTGGGGACCACTGAGCTAGAGTATAGAAAAGTAACTGGTGTCAGCTAGAGTATAGAAAAGTAACTGGTGTCAGCTAGAGTATAGAAAAGTAAATGGTGTCAGCTAGAGTATAGAAAAGTAACTGGTGTCAGCTAGAGTATAGAAAAGTAACTGGTGTCAGCTAGAGCAGTGGTCCCCAACCTTTTTAACGCCGCGGACCACTAAAAGTTTGATAATTTTACCGCGGCCCACTAACCTGTGTGTGTGTGGGGGGGGGTTATGGGTGGGTGGGGGTAGGGTTTGCGGCTGCGTTGATTGTTTATACAGGTATTTAAGATTGTTTTCATTTGATAGTTTTAATCTAATTGTACTTAAACATGCCTTCAAAATAAAATACAGTTACACAAAAAGTGAATTAAACATTATTTAATAGTTTAATTTACTAGAATGTAAAATCAATGAGAACCCTGAGCTTGTTTTTCTGCAACGAGACGGTTCCATCTGGGGGTAATGGGAGACAATGACACCCGAAGTGTGCTGCTTATGTCCATTTTATTCCGTTGTTTTGTCTTCGTTGCTGTCACTGCAGAAAACCCCGCTTCACTCAGATAGGATGTGCAGATGCCGACACAAAGGGACCATTTTAGGTGTCCTCACATATAACCATCCAATGACTTGAACAGTTCAGCTCCCGTGGTGTTGTTTGACAAAAGATAGAGCACATAACTTATCCTCATATACATCCTATCCTCATGATAAATCTATATCTCACATAAACAAGTAATATTGCCTTGTTGTCGATGTCTGTAGATTCGTCAACCTGGAGTGCGTACCACGGTGATGAATTAATCTTCTCCAACAATTGTATCTCAATAACTTCGCTATTTCCTATTTGCGCCTAGTTACAGTGGTAGCCGACAATGGCACATGTGCTATCTTTTTAACAGCAGCCTATCCTAGAAGTTCACGGCAAATGTCTTAAGAAGAGGGCAAGATCATTCTTCACCAATAGTGAATGGCTTTTTAGCCTTAGCAATGCGGTTATCCGCCAAATATGAAGCTCGCACTGCGTTCTCATTTACTGATGTGGTGGCCCTGAGAAATTTCTTCTGTCCGTCATGTTTCAGTTTTTTTCCTTTCAAAATACTCCATGGGCTTATCTTTTAATCCAGGATGCTTGGCGTTCAAGTGGCGAAGCAGTTTTGAAGGTTTCATCGCCTCATTAGAAAGCCGGTCACCGCAAACTATGCATAGCGGTGTTGGTATGTTGGAGTCAACTGTCTCAATATATCCATATTTCAAGTAGGACCCATGGTATTGTCTGTTACGAGTTATATGCTTTTTAGATGTTAAAGGCTCTTCTTCACTCTCTTCATTGGGCCTTTTCTTTTTACCAAGAAAACTTTTTAACGATGCCTGTTTCGAACTCATTTTTTGTCTAATTAGTAGGTTTAATATGAGTGTTCAGTGACCGATCTGTAACCGGAACATAAAACATCATAAAGGTCAATAGTAAATGTGAAAATTTATTATTTCACTTTAATAACATATTAAATCTTCATAAAATTTATATATTATCCGTATAAGTATAATCACAAATAGTTGTTTATTGGAAGTCATTCACGGTGTTTTTTTAAATTGTTTTTCTTAACATGTGAATTTCATTGACGCTATAAGTCTAAGCATTTATTTAAAATTTAAGCATAAAAATTAATCAAATAATTTAAACTTACTTTATAGCTGTTTTTGACACAAGTAGCCTAACACTTGGAATAATAGCGATAACGTCACCAGAAGACACTTTCGAATCCGGTCGTTGATGAGATATCAATGAAATTTAGGAACACAAAAACGAAATAGGAAAAGAATCGGAAATAGAAGCATTAAAGTAGATCAGCTTGCCAACATGGGTGACCCATCAAAATCGCGCACCATAAAAGAGCGCATACATAAAAGTGCCGTGATAAGAACGCCGACTTAAGAGCGCCGACACAGAGCGCAAAGATTGATTGTAGGCGGTTATCCGCTCTGCGCTATGTGTCATTGATGTTCTATGGACGTGGTGCCGCCAAAACGGGTCACAAGCTTTTTCCATATTGTGTATGGAAAGACGCACAATCACTAGAGAAATACACCACAGTAAAAAAAAATTAAATAATTCAATGTTCGTTTGCTCGCGGACCACCAGGCATATCTCCGCGGACCACTAGTGGTCCGCGGACTCCAGGTTGGGGACCACTGAGCTAGAGTATAGAAAAGTAACTGGTGTCAGCTAGAGTATAGAAAAGTAACTGGTGTCAGCTAGAGTATAGAAAAGTAACTGGTGTCAGCTAGAGTATAGAAAAGTAACTGGTGTCAGCTAGAGTATAGAAAAGTAACTGGTGTCACCTAGAGTATAGAAAAGTAACTGGTGTCAGCTAGAGTATAGAAAAGTAACTGGTGTCAGCTAGAGTATAGAAAAGTAACTGGTGTCAGCTAGAGTATAGAAAAGTAACTGGTGTCAGCTAAAGTATAGAAAAGTAACTGGTGTCACCTAGAGTATAAAAAAGTAACTGGTGTCAGCTAGAGTATAGAAAAGTAACTTGTGTCAGCTATCAATGTGTTTTAAGAATGCCGCCCTA
The DNA here is from genome assembly GCA_944989445.1 of Ampullaceana balthica. NCBI lineage: Eukaryota > Metazoa > Mollusca > Gastropoda > Lymnaeidae > Ampullaceana > Ampullaceana balthica. The sequence goes on along the minus strand of CALYLW010000068.1, from coordinate 323,542 downwards.
AAGACAAAGTATACTTGAAAAATAAGTTATATGCCTACTAATATAGAAATAGATAAATTTTAGATTTTTTTTAAAGTTTCATAATTTATGCTCAGTTGTTTGAAACGCTTTAATAATACACCAGGAACTTTTGAATATTACCTAAGATGAGTAATAAACTATTGAAATATTACCTACAATGAGTAATATAATATTGAAATATTACCTACGATGAGTAACAAATATTGAAATATTACCTAAGATGAGTAATAAACTATTGAAATATTACATATGATGAGTAATACAATAAATTACCCAGGTATATTTGGTGACATGTTGATTTTACGGAAACATTTTATTGTAACAAATCGAAATATTCAAAACTGACAAGAATAACACCATTAGTTAAATCATTAAACCTTTAAACACTTGAGGATAGAAGAACAAAGATTAAAGTAGTAATAATACATAAAGCGATTAATTCTAATTTAGAAATACAACATAAAGATAACTTAATACAACCCTCAGATAGACATAAGGATAAAAACACCTTTCTTATTTCGTATGCAAGAACAAACACATAGACATGTTCGTTCTTTCCGTTCGGAATTCGGGCGTGGAATGGGTTGCCTGGAGAAACCAGGAAAACCAAAACTTTATCAACATTTAAAACTCTAATAAAAATGCAGGACTAAACACAAACCATAGATAAGCGTAGGACGCAATTATCTTCTATATATAGAAGGACGGTGTGCAACAGGTAAGATAAGATAAGATGAAGCAATAGACATATGCTGTTATAGGGGCTAGATATTAAAAGATTAAAGAGAACTTTCGCGTGATAAAAGTGTGTTTTCTCTATCCTGGGTTTTGCTTGAGTAGGAAATCGTATAGTTAATCATCTGAGTTCTTGCGTTAAGTAACTTGAGTAGAAGAACATTTCACAAATACCGCTAACATAGATAAAGTGTTTTATTTCAGTCGCCGCATTAGTCTGTACGTCACATCCTGTTGAGAGAACGACTTTTAAGTAGCTCAGAAAATTAAATATATTCTTGAACATTATTCAATATGTTTTTAACTTTCATTACTGATATGAGTTTTACATAGACTTAGATAATATATATTTTATTTTTAAAAAACGGAAGAGAAAACAATTGTTGCCTAAAAAAATAAGCTTTTCGGCTGTTTAACATAAATGATGACATTGGTTAGTTTACAGTGCTTGGAATTCGGTTTATAAGTTTGTTCTTATATTGACCTTATCACTACTCATTTTGTTTATTTGTATTTATATTCTAAGGAAAAGCCGGAGGAGAAAGACGACCAATACAATGTTGTTATGAATAATATGAAGTTCGGAGTTTACAAGCCTAAAAGTAGGTCACTAAAAGTAGACAACAATATCCTCATCGTGGGGCTGGGAAATCGAAACTCCGCTTTGCTGGTAGTGTTTACAGTTTAAGAAATCATTTCGACTGGTCCTGTTATATTTATTTTGTTATTTGCCCTCTGTACACAGTTATATTTACCACCGTATCATTAATCCTGCTTAGACGAATCCCCAATCTTCAATCACCAGCCAAACATTTCGGCTCACTGCAGCCATAAATAAGCAAATCAACTTCTTTCTTAACCATTGTATTTAGCCAATCTTTCCACGCTACACATACCCTGAAGGAGTGGCTTTCTCTCTTTCTTTAGTTTTTAGTATCCCATTGTCTTAGCCGTAAGTTAGCAGTTATCAAAGAGGTTTTAAAACAATAAAGCGGTGTGTACTTTCATGTTTAATTGTAATTTATACATTATTTTTTTGTGTTTCTTAGTTGACGGACACTGGACAGATTGGGAAAATGGTGACGTGCGATGTAACAATACCTGTGATGTTAGACTCAAATATATAATCAGGTAGAGATATACTATAGAATATACTATAGAGTATACTATAGAATATACTACAGAATATACTATAGAATATATTATAGAATATACTATAGAATATCCTATAGAATATACTATGGAATATACTATAGAATATACAATAGAATATATTATAGAATATACTACAGAATATACTATAGAATATATTATAGAATATACTATAGAATATCCTATAGAATATACTATGGAATATACTATAGAATATACAATAGAATATATTATAGAATATAGTATAGAATATACCAAAAAACAGTAGTTCCTAACCTTTTGGGGTCCACGCACCCCTTCAGATGCCCAAAAATGTTCATGCACCCCTTCGTGAAACTTGCAGAAAATGCATAATAAGCTATGTTTATTTTAGGAACTCAACAGTTTTGATAATAGGCAACAGGGAATTTAGTGAGAGATCTGCTGCTTCTTATGATCTATAAGCGATTTAAATTTGCGGATTGTTTTGGACAAAGCAACTCTCATGTCATCCTCTGCATTCAACTTATTCCTTTCCTTGGTTTTAATCGTCAAAGGTGTGGAGAATCCTGCTTCACTGAGATAGGTTGTGGCAAATGGAAGGAGAGTCAGTACTGTCCTCTTGCCTAGATGTGGGTAGGAATCTAGCTGGGCGCACCAAAATTCAATCAAGGTATTGCAACTGAAGGCACTCCTCAGTACTTCTCTGGTTCTCAAATCAATCAGGTCATCTTTAGCAAAGTCACTGTCATCAATGTTGTCCAAGTCACAGCGAAAAGGATTGCAAATCCAAATATCTTACCTAGCAATGTCTTGACAGAAATACCCATCAAAGGACCTTTGAAATGTTGAAAGGTGCTCTGAAATTTCCCCTTTGATGTTGTCAGGCAGTGATCCCTCAAAGCTTCCTTCTTCACCAGATATTACAACTTCATCCAAGCGTGGAAAGTTGACCCATTTGGAATTTTCTAGTCGCCGTTGGAAAAGAGGCACTTCGTTAAGAAAGGCTTGCAATCTCTCAGGAGCAACCATTACAGTCACAGCAGGTCCTTGGAGAGATGTGTTCAACTCATTCAAGATGGTGAAGATGTCAGGCAGGTATGCCAAGTAATGAATGAAATTTGGAGAGTCAAACTTGTCAGCAAGGTTACTCTCTTTTTCTTGCAAGAAAATGGCAAGCTCCACTCTCAGTTCTACTAACCGAGAAAGTATCCGTCCCCTGGACAACCAATGCACCTCAGTGGGGTAGAGCAGAACTTCATTCTCAGAGCTCACCTCCTGACAGAAAAACTTGAAGAGGCAGTGGTTCAAGGCATGTGAGCGGATAAAATTTACAACTTGGACTGCAGTAGAAAGAACTGACTTCAAGGTTGGAGGTAGAGTTTTGCATGCCAGTGCCTGCGATGAAGAATACAGTGTGTAGTGACAATATCTGGAACTTCTTTCTTTACCAGTGTTGAAAATCCTGACTTATTACCGAGCATGGATGGAGCACCACCTGTACAAATTGAAAAAATTCTTGAAGTCCAGTCAAACTGGTTTTCAATGAAGAATACCCTGACTAGCTGCAGCACATCAGCAGCTTTGGTAGTAGCTAGCAATGGCTTGCAAAAGAGAAATTCCTCCTTCAGCAATCCACTGAGAACATATCTCAGAAATACAAGAATCTGACTGTATTGTGCTACATCAGTGGATTCATCCAGCTGCATGCTAAATGGAAAAGGACTGCTTCTCATTTCGCACAAGACTTGATCCAGAAAGTCTGCACCCATGTCACTAATCCTGGAATGAATACTGTCATTGGACAAAGGAACTTTCTCAACCTGCTTCCTCTGCTGGTGACCACACATCAGTTCCACCATCTCCGAGCACAAGGCTTCACCAAAGTTTCTTCAATGGTTTGGGGCTTCCTGTTCTTTGCAATGCGATATGCAACATTGAATGATGCCTCCAGTGCAGGTTTATGTGACAAAGAAAATCCAAGCTTGGGCAAGGTACCTGAGGTTAAGAAGCGAGCTCTCTTCTGCTTGAAGACCTCAAATCTGTCCTTGGAATTGGATGGATGGACTTTCTCCAAGTGCTCTCGGAGTCTAACAGGCTTCATGTTGTCGTTGCACAGGATTTTTCCGCAGAGGAAGCACTGACGCTTTTTTGTGTTCCGTCTCTCACTCTCTTTTTTTTATTAACGATTTTGAGGGGGTGATGATAATCGGAAAGTCGTACCAGTCATAGGAAAATTTTTAACTGACAAAGTTGATGTTTTTAATGACCGTAATTGGATGCTCAACTAAACATTTTAGGTTTCATGGACGAATATTGGCTTACAATTAACGTTTTTAAGACCTTTGCAGTGTACCGAGCAATAAAAGTGAAGGGAAAAAATCCCAACGTTTACATCCGCTAAAAACAGTGAGAGGATCACCGGAAGCCATATATCGGACGTATTTGATGACAAAATTAAATTATTTTTAGAAAACTGTGACGTAAAACACGAAATTCTGAGGACACTTAGAGCGAACCGTTCATTTTGCGAAAAAGGTTTTCTGTCAATTTTCGACATGCGCAGAACGATGCGCGAAAAAAGGTTGTATATGGGCGCCCTTTGACGCGGCATGCCTTGCTTATGGTTTACATTTTCAGATTATCAGTTTTTCTTTCTTTTTTTCTTTTCTCCTTTTTTTCTTCCTCTTTTTCTTTTTTTTCTCTGAATCGTTCATGCACCCCCTGGAACCTGCTCATGCACCCATTGGGGGTGCATGCACCACTGGTTAGGAATCCCTGATATATAATATACTATAGAATATACTATAGCACTGTAACATTGAAGTTAACCAAGGATCATCAAGACTATTACTACTACACGTTATACGAGAACTAACACACAGCGCGCGGTGATGTCCGGGTGTGAATAGTGGTCGAGTGTTACTTTTTAGATTTCAGGAGGAAAGATGCCGGACGAATAACCGGTCCTCAAAATCGATTCTGGTTTTATTGTTAGAATTACAGATTTTCTGCTAAGTACATGCAGGTCTAAAGCATTTGAATAAAATTACCACATTGAAAACAAATTAGATGTTTTCTAAAATGTATTTCGTGTGCTTCGGAAGTTTTGGAAGAGGAAGTACAGCAGAAAAGAAATTTACTGAGCTGTCGGGCATCGCACTAGAGAGCCGGACACACGCCGCGGTGACATCACACGCACTTTGCTGTCACCTTCAGACAACTCGAGGCAAACATTAAATACATTCTTTTGTTAGTTCTCGAAAATTGAGGAAAAATATTGACTTGACTGTAAACCTTTTTTTAAAAAAAAGTTTAAGCTGTCCTCAGAAACGAGCGGTCTTAACAAACTTATTACTTTAGACATTGCAAACATGGGTCACCGGGTTCGTTAAAGATCAGTGGGTCTAAGCAGGTATACACCATTAAAGATCAGTGGGTCTAAGCAGGTATACACCATTAAAGATCAGTGGGTCTAAGCAGGTATACACCATTAAAGATCAGTGGGTCTAAGCAGGTATACACCATTAAAGATCAGTGAGTCTAAGCAGGTATACACCATTAAAGATTGTAGCAGAAGACTTTTATGGTGTGAAGCAAAAATTAAAAAAACAACAACAGAGTTTTTAGTATTGTCAATAATATTTTTGAAAACATTTTTGTTTCTTTGAAACTTGGAACATATGCAGAGGCTGCAACAACCCGCCTAGGATGAATGGTGGCGAGATATGTCTGGGCTCATCTGAACTACAGACTGAGGATTTCTGTGCTAATCATTACTGTCTTCAACGTAAAGTTGATGTGTTTTATATTACATGCATTATATGTTGTTGTGTTCAATAGTGTCTTAATTATTTATATGTTGTTGTGTTCAATATTGTCATAATTAATTATATGTTGTTGTGTTAAATAGTGTCTTAATTAATTATATGTTGTGTTCAATAGTATCATAATTAATTATATGTTGTTGTGTTCAATAGTTTCATAATTAATTATATGTTGTTGCGTTCAATAGTATCATAATTAATTATATGTTGTTGTGTTCAATAGTGTCATAATTATTTATATGTTGTTGTGTTCAATATTGTCATAATTAATTATATGTTGTTGTGTTAAATAGTGTCTTAATTAATTATATGTTGTGTTCAATAGTATCATAATTAATTATATGTTGTTGTGTTCAATAGTGTCATAATTAATTATATGTTGTTGTGTTCAATAGTGTCATAATTAATTATATGTTGTTGTGTTAAATAGTGTCTTAATTAATTATATGTTGTGTTCAATAGTATCATAATTAATTATATGTTGTTGTGTTCAATAGTGTCATAATTAATTATATGTTGTTGTGTTCAATAGTATCATAATTAATTATATGTTGTTGTGTTAAATCATTTCATAATTAATTAAATGTTATTTTAAATAGTGTCATAATTAATTAAATTGACTTAAAACTATATCTTTTAATTTACAATGAAAAAATAACACAAAAAAACTTTTTTTAAAAAGAATGAAGCCCAGCTGCAGTGAGGAGTATAGAATCTCGCATCACAAAGCAGAAAATAATTTTTTAGTCACAAACTAAGTAAGCACACTCAGAACGCAAAGTTTTATTGATATTTATTGTGATCGATTGTGGGATTTAAACTGAGATATAAAATTGGATCAACTAACACAAAAGTTCTTTCCCCCTGTGTGACTACTTAGTTTGTGACTAAAAAATTATTTTCTGCTTTTTCATGCGAGATGTTTCAGTGGCTAGGCGACAATGCCAGGGATTTGATTCATTTTGTGTTGTAATTTTTTCAAGTAAAGTTGATAGGATAATATTTTTTTTCTTGTTTAAGTGACCAGACTGGTATTGAATAATACATTTGATTCATAATTATATAAATACTAGTGTATTACCCGTCAAATATGACGGAATTTTTCAAAATAAATATATTTCAGCTGAAATAGTTTTTGTAATTGTCCCTTTTGCCGGAAAGCCGTATAGTAAATAATCAGAAAATGTAGAAACAAAGAGAGAAAATTTAAATCTCATTTCCATATTGAACAACTAAGGATTGTAGGGTGCCTACGGAGCCCACTTTTTTCAAAAGCCCAAGTACCTAATCCTCGTTTGATAAATACGAAATATTAAACTTCCTGAAATGTACACAAAGTACTTTATAGTTATAAATCCTCAAATCCCCTTTTTACATCGTTCCCTTTTTCAAAATTAAAATATAAGCTAAAACAATGTATCATATACGGAAGAATCTTTCATTTATAATTATTTTGCACACCCAATGCATGCCTTGTATTAAAATATAAGCTGAAACAGTGATATCATAGCGTTACGGACACATGTATTCAGTGAGTGAGTGAGTCACTTGGGCTGTTATATTGTTTATTTTATGCGGACATTCGAAAAGAGTTATTTTTAGTGCAATAATCTTTTTTCAAGGCCTTTTTTTTAGCGCTGTGCAAACAGCTTTTCGAACGAACGAACATACAAAGCAAATCATGTATTTTTTAAATATCAATTGACTAGCGATTTCAAATCATACAACAAATATGCAATCTAAATCTAAATTTCTTATTTATTATAAATTATATCCACCAAACTATTAACTGATTCAGCCATTGTATTTCTTTGTCCTGCACAGGGTGCCCGAAGTTCACTTTCGGGTCGCAGTGTGAAAGTTGTCGACAGTGTGAACCAGCCTGTGATAATATCACAGGAGTCTGCCAGTCTTGCAAAGTTGGATTCAAGTTCCCAGAGCAGAGGTGTAAGATAAGTGAGAGTCATTTTAATTCTAAGAATAACCTCATTACTTAGTGATTTCTTTATAATGGCCTGCTCGGCTCGGGGCACTTTCAAGGAATGGTGATTAAAGGTTTTAAATTTCGTTCTTTAAAGTACAATAAAACCAATGAAGGTGAATAAACAAAATATTTCATTAGTGGCAGTATTTGGGGCAGCAGTGGCGTATCGAGAAGGGGGGGGGGCAAGGGGGGCGAATTCCCCGGGCGGCACTTTTTTAGGGGTGGCAAATTCCTCGTTGTTAATTAGTTTCGAAGAATGACAATTTTAACAATAGTGGAAAGTTTGATCAAAATAAAATGAAACAAAATAAGATATTGAGAAAATTAATAAATCAACTATCGTAAAACATGTAAATGTTTTTACTTCCAAAACTTCAAACTCCATATTGCATGTACATTATTCTGATAATTATGCTACTGAACTTAAATAGCAAAAGGCTTAGGTAGTATGATCTGCTGGTAAATTAATGAGTTGTTCAAATTTGACAGCCACTCCTGTTGTAAAAGCGAAAACGTCTGTATACGATCAATCTCAGACATGAACCAATCAAATGCTCCGGGCGGCACATTGATTGGCGGCGGCATGTTAATAAGCTTTTTAAAAGCCAAGGGAAAATTTTTTTTAAAAATACATATGGATCTATAATAAAATATGTGAACTTTTCTAATTCCAAAACTTAAAACTTCATAACGAGTCCAAAGTATTGTGACACTAATGCTACTGAATGAAAAACCAAAGGGCTGAGATAGCATAAAAAATGACGCAGGTATGCTGGCACCTGTAATCATGACGCTGATCTGCTTTCATCTGTAATTGATTCAAATTTGTCACCGGCTCTTTTCGTAGAAGCGAAAATTGTTGTATTGTTAACTTCAAAAATCAACATATAAAACTTCAACAACATACATGGACTTAATTGATATAAATACACGGGACTTAAAGGAAGACTCAAATTTTGCGCAAACAGTTACAGTTCTGTACGTTCTGCTCCAGCTGAAACAAAAATTTCAACTATTTTTGGAACACTAAAACAGTGTTACTCATTCTTTTCCATGTTCACACAACATTGGAACAATCTAATTGCTGCTATAGACATTGCATTTAACAGATTTCAGGATTTAAAACAGTGGATACACAAATGGAGCCATTTTGAGGTTACTTTGACAGCATTAAAAACATCAGAGGCAGATGAAGGGCTAAATACACGGACAGACACAGGAACTTTGCTAGTCACATTGAAATATTTTTCTTTTATATTTTGTTTTAAGCATTTGAAATTGTGTACTACCTTGAAACATGTAATTTACGAAGACAATATGGCCCCAAATTATAGTGCTAAATATGCTTTGCAGAGGCTACTTACAGAGAAACTAATGTAATACTTAAAGGATGCTTTGACTTTTCTAAAAATTGTATGTGTATATCATATCATTTTAATTAAACCTTCTAGTCAAAGAACGAAAGAACAAAATTTGGCGATCAAAGCGAATATGTCGCCATATTATGTGGAAACAAAATGAAAATAAAGTTCTATTCATCATAAGATGAAATTACTGTAGACATTCATGTAACGTTTTGTCAGTTACAGAATTCAGAAAACAGTTATGACTTTCGTACACCAGATCATCTACTGGACTTTGAATGCCAGCTGTGAGAGAAGCTTCTCTAAAATTAAGTTAAGAAATAATTGATTTCTATCAATAATGAATACACCATAATAGAATAATCTATGGCTATTATGGCTATTGAGCATCGTATTGCTGATACATGTAATATTATTACATCTGAGATTGTGCCACGTCGAAAAGCAGAAAACATCAATTTTCAATCAAGAAATGAAAGCTTTTCTATTTACTTCTAGCTAAAAGATTCATATTATCCTAATTATACATTCTAATTAAAGTTATCTTTTATTTACATCATCAACATATTTTTCGAAGGGGGGGGGGAGGCGGCGCGGCATGGATGGATTGTGCCCCGGGGGCACATACCCACGCTACGCCGCGGGGTGGCAGTATGGCTGGCAGTATCAATGGCCGTATTGATGGCAGTATTGTTGGAATATATGTGGTAAATTTTGTGTTAATTTTAAAGCTGTAGTAGTAAATGTGTTTCTGTGGTCCGCCAGAATGCGCACCAGGCGAGTTCGGTAAAGACTGTGAAGGGAGCTGCCAGGTCAAATGTGGGGAGAACTGCCTGGACACACTCACAGGGAAGTGTCCGAATGAGATGGTAGTTGTGGTGGAAGAGAATACAACGAAGCTAGAAGTGGCACCTACCACATCACTAATGCCTCCATCGATAGGTACCTTAAAGACAGTTATAAGTGGAACCTACCACCATACTAATGCCTCCATCGTTAGGTATCTTTACGACATAAAGCAACATTTTTGGCATTTGCTGCACTAACCACCAACATTAGGTACAGTCAGCGCTAATGACTTCAACATTAGGTACAGTCAGCATCAATGACTCCAACATTAAGTACAGTCAGCATCAATGACTCCAACATTAGGTACAGTCAGCAACAATGACTCTAACATTAAGTACAGTCAGCATCAATGACTCCAACATTAAGTACAGTCAGAATCAATGACTCCAACATTAAGTACAGTCAGCATCAATTACTCCAACAAAAGATGCAGTCATCACCAATGACTCCAACATTAAGTACATTGAGCACCAGTTACTCCAACATAAGTATATTGAGCACCAGTTATTCCAACATAAGTACATTGAGCACCAGTTACTCCAACATAAGTATATTGAGCACCAGTTACTCCAACATAAGTACATTGAGCACCAGTTACTCCAACATAAGTACATTGAGCACCAGTTACTCCAACATAAGTACATTGAGCACCAGTTACTCCAACATTGAGTACATTGAGCACCAGTTACTCCAACATTAAGTACATTGAGCACCAGTTACTCCAACATTAAGTACATTGAGCACCAGTTACTCCAACATTAAGTACATTGAGCACCAGTTACTCCAACATAAGTGTAACTATTAACTTTTTATATGTAACTCTTTAGTAGGCGTTCTCACAATACAGAATCTTGTGCACAATAATCCACTGAAGAACTTGTTTCAACTAAACAACTTTAATATGTATACTTTGTACACAGAAATATAATTTGAGGTTATACAACGTGGAAGTCTTGAGGCATACACACATTCCGTCCTTACACCACGGAACTCCACTGACAACTCCTCGCCCAACACTTTCAACCAATAGGAATGCTCCTTTCTTCCCGCGTTTCTTATTTACGTGACCTTACGTCACAAATCATGTTAATCACACGTGGCATTCCCCCCATCCTTCAAAAAAAAATGTTTATGAAATACAACATTTTTGGTCTTCATAAAATCAAAGTAATCTATATCTATATTCAAATTTCAAATATTTATCATCAATGAACATTCATTGCCTTACATACAACATCTGGACATAAAATCAATAAGAAAAAATCTGTAGGACTGCAACAGTCTAAACATAAAAAATAATGAGAAAAAAATCTGTAGGACTGCAACAGTCTACCTGTGCTAAAAAAATTGAAACTGAAATTTTTTAACACATCTGTAATTTTGTGCAATTAAAAGATTTTTAACAATCAATATTAAAATTAACTAATAATCCAGTGGAATTCAAACACTGTTCCTTGTCCATTGTTCAAAGAATAAAAATATTAATATAATTACTGTCTCTGGTTGTATCATTTAGGAATTCACAGACTAATATTAATGCAGTCTCTGCTTTTATCATTTAGGAATTTACAGAATGTCTTTTTAATACAGTCTCTGGTTTTATCATTGAGGAATTCACAGAATGTCTTTATTTATTGTCATTCTACTTAATATGTCTGCAACCACATTGTCCTTTCCCTTCACAGGTTTAATGTCAAATTTGTAGTCGGCTAATAGCATAGCCTAGTTCAATATAGTCATTCTTCAGTTGACGAGTATGAATTCAAATCGATGGGCTTTGAATGTTTCTTCAGACTGTTAAATGTTCAATAATTCACCAACCATGACTTCGATCATGTTCATTCATAATTTCAATTCCAGCATTTTTAATAAGTTGCTTAGCTTTTGAAATGCCATTTTTGTTTCCAGATAATTCAATAGAATTTGGACCAAATGAGTCACTGTCAGAAACTTTTATCTGAAAAATATTGTCTGTATGTGTAATGTCTATGATTTTGCTTAATACACAACCAATTGTTCTTCCTAAGTCAGATGATTTTACACAAATGGTTTCAGATTCACTAGTACCATCTCTTTCTCTGTTACTATGGTCTTCTTTTCTTTTATCATATATGTGATTGTCAATAATGGCTACAGTGTCAATAGTTTCTTTTTGTGCTCGATTTAACTTTATTATTTTTCTATCATTCATGTCTTGGTTTTCATTCTTTCTCCATGGTTGATCATAATTTCTTTTTCTGGAATCAAAATTGTATTTGCCTCTCCATGATCTTCTGTTTTCATTATAATCTCTATTTATGGAATTATGATTATATTTTTCTCTCCATAATTGTCTACTTTGATCATAATCTTTATGTCTGGAATTATGATTATATTTTTCTTTCCATGCTTGTCTACCTTTGTTTTCAAAGTGATCTTGTCTTGATTTTTCTTCTGTTTTCTTTCTTATAGGGCTGCCATTAGGTGACACCCTATTTGGTTGTCCTTTATTGTGGTAACACTGCTTCGCCATATGTCCTGGCTTGTTACAGTACCAGCAAATAGACTGTCTGTTGCCTTGGTTTGGCAGACTCTGGTTTCTCATACCTTGCCTTTTTTCTTGACTTTTAATTTGTATTGCTGCAAATATGTCTTGTCTCTTATCCATTTCCACATTCGGATGAGATTCTTTGAATGTTCGTAATGCATTTGTTAGCTCTGTATGAGTACGAACTTTCTTATCAGTTAAATATGTGAATAGAGTTGGTGTTGCATTTTCTAAAAACTTGTCAATTAACACCATGTCCAGTATGGCCTTTAGATTGCTCGTATCTATTGCTGTAAGTTCCAGTCATTTTGTTAGTTTGACTTGTGCTTCATGCACTATGATCTGTGGATCTTTGTCCATCTTGATTCTCATTTCATGAAATTCTCTTCTATAATCATTTTCTGACTTTCCAAAATGACATAGAAGTGCCTTTTTGACATTCTTATATATGCTTTTGTCTTCTTTGGCTATACTGTTATAAGCTTCAAATGCTTCTCCAGTTAGTTGAGTCATCAGTTGTGCTGGCCAATCTTCTTCATTATAGCCTTTCATAGCCATTATGGATTCGAAATTATCCAGATAAACATCCATTTTTTCTTTATGGCTATCATATTTTCTTACTTTGATAGTATCCTTTGGTGCTGACCTTCTATTTGTTTCATCACCAGGATTTTGGCCTCTACTCTCTAGCTCAATTCGTAATTTTAAGTTGTCATTTTTAATTTTTTCAAGTTCTCTTTTAATTATGAGTTTTTGCCTCTTTTTTTCCTCAGCCTCTTTTAGATTTTCTTTTTCTTCAGCTTTTCTTAGCTGTTCTTTTTCTTCAGTAATTCTTGCTTTTTCTTCAGCAATTCTTTGATTTTCTTTTTGTCTCAGCTTTTCTTAGCTGTTCTTTTTCTTTAGCAATTATTGCTTTTTCTTCAGCAATTCTTTGATTTTCTTTTTCTTCAGCTTTTCTTAGCTGTTCTTTTTCTTCAGCAATTATTGCTTTTTCTTCAGCAATTCTTTGATTTTCTTTTTCTTCAGCTATTCTTAGCTTCTCTTTTTCTTCAGCTATTCTTTGATTTTCTTTTTCTGCAGCTATTCTTAGCTTCTCTTTTAATTAGGCTATTATTCGCCTCTCTTCTTCACTGGCTATTTTTAGCTTTTCTTTAACGAAATCTCTCATTTCTTGTCCACTTAGTCCCATCTCTTTAGCCATTGCAGTGAGTCTTTCGTAGTAATCCATGTTTAGTTGTATTGAATAATATGAGTCCAGCAATTTGGTAAAGAATTTAGGTATATATTGATAAAGTTATGAGTCTTCCAAATGAAAAATCTTGAGTTCAAAATGTTAAGTTCAAATAAGTGACACGTCTAAACCATGAAATCTAGCCTTGACAAGATGAGACAAAAAAAGAATCCTCACACGGGATCTTTAGTATACTTTATATATACGCTCCCTCAGATTGAGAAAACATATTAAATGGTCCAATCGTTTTGAATAAAAGTCACTTGGTTAAAATTTCAATTTTCGAGTAGTGTTTTTAACAATTTAGTTCACTCAATTAATCCAAAATTGCAATTATCAAACTCTTCACACAATGAATGGATAAAAATTACTTTCCTTTATTTATGATTCACACTTCATAATTAATAGTCCATAGCCTTCCAAGTTCCAGGTTATGTTTACAAATATTTCCTGGAATCAACTAGCATTGAGCTTCTTACGAACTTGAATATTCAAAAAATACGATACCTGCTAATATTTCTTCTTTTAATGAATACTTTCCTTTTTGAAATATCCAATACTTGTTGTTTCCACGAAACCTCCTTTCTAAAATCTCTTGTACTGTGTTCACTTAGAACTTATGCCTAATGGCAAAATACTTTTACTTCGAAACCAATGTAACTATTAACTTGTTACTTTTTGGTAGGCGTTCTCACAATACAGAATCTTGTGCACAATAATCCACTGAAGAACTTGTTTCAATTAAACAACTTTAATATGTATACTTTGTACACAGAAATATCATTTGAGGTTATACAACGTGGAAGTCTTGAGGCACACACACATTCCGTCCTTACACCACGGAACTCCACTGACAACTCCTCGCCCAACACTTTCAACCAATAGGAATGCTCCTTTCTTCCCGCATTTCTTATTCACGTGACCTTACGTCACAAATCATGTTAATCACACGTGACAATAAGGTACATTGAGCACCAGTTACTCCAACATAAGTACATTGAGCACCAGTTACTGCGACATAAGTACATTGAGCACCAGTTACTGCAACATACGTACATTGAGCACCAGTTACTGCAACATTAGGTACATTGAGCACCAGTTACTCCAACATTAGGTACATTGAGCACCAGTTACTGCAACATAAGTACATTGAGCACCAGTTACTCCAACATAAGTACATTGAGAACCAGTTACTCCAACATAAGTACATTGAGCACCAGTTACTCCAACATAAGTACATTGAGCACCAGTTACTCCAACATAAGTACATTGAGCACCAGTTCCTCCAACATAAGTACATTGAGCACCAGTTACTCCAACATAAATACATTGAACACCAGTTACTCCAACATAAGTACATTGAGCACCAGTTACTCCAACATAAGTACATTGAGCACCAGTTACTCCAACATAAGTACATTGAGCACCAGTTACTGCAACATAAGTACATTGAGCACCAGTTACTCCAACATAAGTACATTGAGCACCAGTTACTCCAACATAAGTACATTGAGCACCAGTTACTCCAACATAAGTACATTGAGCACCAGTTACTCCAACATAAGTACATTGAGCACCAGTTACTCCAACATAAGTTAGAGTCATCACCAATGATAACACCAATGATAACACCAATGATAACACCAATGATAACAATACTAAAATGAGATGGCAGAAGAAATTTAGCCCCAATGACTATATGACTTGAACTCATTTAAAAGACTTCATTCACTATTCTTATGGTCAAACGATGTGATCACATATCATCTGAACATTAAATATGAACATCAAATGGCATGTTATATCAACTATATAGAACATTTATTGTTAAGAGATTTATTTAGAGAAATTTGAATTTACAACAAAAACTCTTTTTTGAAAATTAAAATCTACTTTAAATATTTGGCTTGTTTTGGTCAACATTTGCGGTGTTGTTGTGGTGTATGTATCGCTGTGATCGGTGATCGTTGATTGGTCAGGAAGTTGGTCAGTGAAGCGACTTGGAATTGCTATTGGGAGAGAAAGTGTATACATATTAGCACGTGATAATCATATTTGTAATTATTTTTTTTCTTCTCTAATTTTAGAAGCTGAAAATATACGAATATTCATATGGCTCCTGATAGGCTTCCAGATCATTCCAATAAGCCTTTTAATTGCACTTTGGTAAGTTTAAAACTGTACATAACTTATGACCATATTCGGCTTAATAAAACAAACCTCTCAGATCAATTATCATGTCAATACATTTTTTAATTGATTCCATTAAAGGTAAAAGACATGTGCTAAGTCGTTGCAGTTTTAATTTTAACTTTAAATTACACTAGAGACAAGGAACATTATTACAGTTTTTAAATCGTTGAAAATTTGACATTAGGACATTTCAAAAGTGGTTCCAAATCATTTGTTGATGTGCCGGAGAAAAGTGATCAATAGTCTAAATATGTGATCAATAGTCTAAATATGTGATCAATAGTCTAAATATGTGATCAATAGTCTAAATATGTGATCAATAGTCTAAATATGTGATCAATAGTCTAAATATGTGATCAATAGTCTTAATATGTGATCAATAGTCTAAATATGTGATCAATAGTCTAAATATGTGATCAATAGTTTAAATATGTGACCAATAGTCTAAATATGTGATCAATTGTTTAAATATGTGATCAATAGTCTAAATATGTGATCAATAGTCTAAATATGTGATCAATAGTCTAAATATGTGATCAATAGTCTAAATATGTTATCAATATTCTAAATATGTGATCAATAGTCTACAAATGTGAACTTACGTTTACCCTATGTTGATCAATATTCATTTATCATTAGCTCAATATTATAATTTTTTTTAAAAATAATTTTTAAATTGCATTTTTACAAATTTGTTCTCCTTTGTTATTAATTGTAATATTTTATTAAATAGATATTGATATTTATTTATAAATCAGTCATAAAAAAGATACATTAAATATTGAACCCTCAAAGAATTTAATTTCCTAAATTCATCCATTATAGAACTTTAAATACACAATTCATGGACACTTGAAACGTAAATGAGATATTTGTTGTACATGTATTTTTAATACAAACGATTATTCAAAATTCACTTTGTAATGTGGAATAATAATCAAAAACTAAATAAAATTGACTGGAGCTATGGCTTTATTTTATTGTAACGTTTGAATTGTTTTTCGTTTGACAACGTTACAGTTTGTAAATTATTTCAAGTGCTTGATGATCATACCGTCGCATTCATTAAATAAACAAATGATGACCATACCGTCACATTCATTAAATAAACAAATGATGACCATACCGTCACATTCATTAAACAAACAAATGATGACCATACCGTCATATTCATTAAATAAACAAATGATGACCATACCGTCACATTAATTAAATAAAGAAATGCCTGTGGCGATTACAGAATAAAAATAAACTTCATGTCGAATTTTTGTTTAGATATTAGATTTTAAAAATAATTAATATGATAAATGAGTGGTACGACCAAAATGCGACTTTGATTGAACTTTATGTACCGCGGCTAATGTATCATTAATTTTAAAATCCCTACGAGAGATCGTATATTTTATTAAACTTTTTTCCTAACAACTAAAACGAGCAATATATACGACCAAAAAATTAACCTGTGCAATTAAGAAATAAGAAATTAATTAATTAATTATAAACCCTTTTCATATCAAGTAAATAATTATTTTATCATTATTTCTTGTCTTTGACAGGAGTCGTCAAAGAACACGTGACCCTGTACCAATCAGAAGTGTCAATGTTCACACATCGAAGGTGTCAACTATAATGGATGTTGAAAAATATGATCAGATTTCTGAAGTAGACAAAGCTGCCGACGATGATCCCGATGAAAGTAGTTCTGATTCTCCAATTTCAATATTCTCAGCAATAAAACTGTTTTAAACAAACCAAATGAGTATTTAAAAGTCCTTTTTTTAAAAAATTTTGTTTAGCCTAATTAATTTAAAGGTATTATTTTGGATGACATCTGTCATTTATTCTTTTACTATAAATATGATATACTTATGGATTTAGTTTAACCTTTCTGATTATGGAATTGTAATGATTTGATATATATGGCATAACATGTGAAGGTAGTGAACCAGTCATATGGCATAACATGTAAAGGTAGTGAACCTGTCAAACGTCTTAACATGTGAAACTAGACAATCCGTCATTTGGCATAACACATGTTATTGACAAATTTATGATCAAATAAATAAATCCGTACGTTGAGTAAACTAAAATCAAACTCGGCACTTATTTTTTTTTGGCAGGTCTCTATACAAATGTTCACGTCTAGAATCAATTGACATAATGTAATTTGGCAGGTCTCTATACAAATGTTCATGTCTAGAATCAATTGACATAATGTAATTTGGCAGGTCTCTATACAAATGTTCACGTCTAGAATCAATTGACATAATATAATTTGGCAGGTTTCTATACAAATGTTCATGTCTAGAATCAATTGACATAATGTAATTTTGCAGGTCTCTATACAAATGTTAATGTCTAGAATCAATTGACATAATGTAATTTGGCAGGTCTCTATACAAATGTTCACGTCTAGAATCAATTGACATAATGTAATTTGGCAGGTCTCTATACAAATGTTCACGTCTAGAATCAATTGACATAATGTAATTTGGCAGGTCTCTATACAAATGTTCACGTCTAGAATCAATTGACATAATGTAATTTGGCAGGTCTCTATACAAATGTTCATGTCTAGAATCAATTGACATAATGTAATTTGGCAGGTCTCTATACAAATGTTCACGTCTAGAATCAATTGACATAATGTAATTTGGCAGGTCTCTATACAAATGTTCATGTCTAGAATCAATTGATATAATGTAATTTGGAAGGTCTCTATACAAATGTTAATGTCTAGAATCAATTGACATAATGTAATTTGGCAGGTCTCTATACAAATGTTCACGTCTAGAATCAATTGACATAATGTAATTTGGCAGGTCTCTATACAAATGTTCATGTCTAGAATCAATTGACATAATGTAATTTGGCAGGTCTCTATACAAATTTTCATGTCTAGAATCAATTGAAATAATGTAATTTGGCAGGTCTCTATACACATTTTCACGTCTAGAATCAATTGACATAATGTAATTTGGCAGGTCTCTATACAAATGTTCATGTCTAGAATCAACTGACATAATGTAATTTGGCAGGTCTCTATACAAATGTTCATGTCTAGAATCAATTGACATAATGTAATTTGGCAGGTCTCTATACAAATGTTCACGTCTAGAATCAATTGACATAATGTAATTTGGCAGGTCTCTATACAAATGTTCACGTCTAGAATCAATTGACATAATGTAATTTGGCAGGTCTCTATACAAATGTTCATGTCTAGAATCAATTGACATAATGTAATTTGGCAGGTCTCTATACAAATGGTCACGTCTAGAATCAATTGACATAATGTAATTTGGCAGGTCTCTATACAAATGTTCATGTCTAGAATCAATTGACATAATGTAATTTGGCAGGTCTCTATACAAATGTTCACGTCTAGAATCAATTGACATAATGTAATTTGGCAGGTCTCTATACAAATGTTCACGTCTAGAATCAATTGACATAATGTAATTTGGCAGGTCTCTATACAAATGTTCATGTCTAGAATCAACTGACATAATGTAATTTGGCAGGTCTCTATACAAATGTTCATGTCTAGAATCAATTGACATAATGTAATTTGGCAGGTCTCTATACAAATGGTCACGTCTAGAATCAATTGACATAATGTAATTTGGCAGGTCTCTATACAAATGTTCATGTCTAGAATCAATTGACATAATGTAATTTGGCAGGTCTCTATACAAATGTTCACGTCTAGAATCAATTGACATAATGTAATTTGGCAGGTCTCTATACAAATGTTCACGTCTAGAATCAATTGACATAATGTAATTTGGCAGGTCTCTATACAAATGTTCATGTCTAGAATCAACTGACATAATGTAATTTGGCAGGTCTCTATACAAATGTTCATGTCTAGAATCAATTGACATAATGTAATTTGGCAGGTCTCTATACAAATGTTAACGTCTAGAATCAATTGACATAATGTAATTTGGCAGGTCTCTATACAAATGTTCACGTCTAGAATCAATTGACATAATGTAATTTGGCAGGTCTCTATACAAATGTTCATGTCTAGAATCAATTGACATAATGTAATTTGGCAGGTCTCTGTACAAATGTTCACGTCTAGAATCAATTGACATAATGTAATTTGGCAGGTCTCTATACAAATGTTCACGTCTAGAATCAATTGACATAATGTAATTTGGCAGGTCTATATACAAATGTTCACGTCTAGAATCAATTGACATAATGTAATTTGGCAGGTCTCTATACAAATGTTCATGTCTAGAATCAATTGATATAATGTAATTCGACAGGTCTCTATACAAATGTTCACGTCTAGAATCAATTGACATAATGTAATTTGGCAGGTCTCTATACAAATGTTCATGTCTAGAATCAATTGACATAATGTAATTTGGCAGGTCTCTATACAAATGTTCACGTCTAGAATCAATTGACATAATATAATTTGGCAGGTCTCTATACAAATGTTCATGTCTAGAATCAATTAACATAATGTAATTTGGCAGGTCTCTATACAAATGTTCATGTCTAGAATCAATTGACATAATGTAATTTGGCAGGTCTCTATACAAATGTTCATGTCTAGAATCAATTGACATAATGTAATTTGGCAGGTCTCTATACAAATGTTCATGTCTAGAATCAATTGACATAATGTAATTTGGCAGGTCTCTATACAAATGTTCATGTCTAGAATCAATTGACATAATGTAATTTGGCAGGTCTCTATACAAATGTTCACGTCTAGAATCAATAGACATAATGTAATTTGGCAGGTCTCTATGCAAATGTTCATGTCTAGAATCAATTCACATAATGTAATTTGGGAGGTCTCTAGACAAATGTTCATGTCTAGAATCAATTGACATACTGTAATTTGGCAGGTCTCTATACAAATGTTCACGTCTAGAATCAATTGACATAATGTAATTTGGCAGGTCTCTATACAAATGTTCATGTCTAGACTCAATTGATATAATGTAATTTGCCAGGTCTCTATACAAATGTTCATGTCTAGAATCAACTGACATAATGTAATTTGGCAGGTCTCTATACAAATGTTCATGTCTAGAATCAATTGACATAATGTAATTTGGCAGGTCTCTATACAAATGTTCACGTCTAGAATCAATTGACATAATGTAATTTGGCAGGTCTCTATACAAATGTTCACGTCTAGAATCAATTGACATAATGTAATTTGGCAGGTCTCTATACAAATGTTCATGTCTAGAATCAATTTACATAATGTAATTTGGCAGGTCTCTGTACAAATGTTCATGTCTAGAATCAATTGACATAATGTAATTTGGCAGGTCTCTATACAAATGTTCACGTCTAGAATCAATTGACATAATGTAATTTGGCAGGTCTCTATACAAATGTTCACGTCTAGAATCAATTGACATAATGTAATTTGGCAGGTCTCTATACAAATGTTCACGTCTAGAATCAATTGACATAATGTAATTTGGCAGGTCTCTATACAAATGTTCATGTCTAGAATCAATTGATATAATGTAATTCGAAAGGTCTCTATACAAATGTTCACGTCTAGAATCAATTGACATAATGTAATTTGGCAGGTCTCTATACAAATGTTCATGTCTAGAATCAATTGACATACTGTAATTTGGCAGGTCTCTCTACAAATGTTCACGTCTAGAATCAATAGACATTATGTAATTTGGCAGGTCTCTATGCAAATGTTCATGTCTAGAATCAATTGACATAATGTAATTTGGCAGGTCTCTATACAAATGTTCATGTCTAGAATCAATTGACATAATGTAATTTGGCAGGTCTCTATACAAATGTTCACGTCTAGAATCAATTAACATAATATAATTTGGCAGGTCTCTATACAAATGTTCATGTCTAGAATCAATTGACATAATGTAATTTGGCAGGTCTCTATACAAATGTTCATGTCTAGAATCAATTGACATACTGTAATTTGGCAGGTCTCTATACAAATGTTCATGTCTAGAATCAATTGACATGATATAATTTGGCAGGTCTCTATACAAATGTTCATGTCTAGACTCAATTGATATAATGTAATTTGCCAGGTCTCTATAAAAATGTTCACGTCTAGAATCAATTGACATAATGTAATTTGGCAGGTCTCTATACAAATGTTCACGTCTAGAATCAATTGACATAATGTAATTTGGCAGGTCTCTATACAAATGTTCATGTCTAGAATCAATTGACATACTGTAATTTGGCAGGTCTCTATACAAATGTTCACGTCTAGAATCAATAGACATAATGTAATTTTGTAGGTCTCTATGCAAATGTTCATGTCTAGAATCAATTGACATAATGTAATTTGGGAGGTCTCTATACAAATGTTCATGTCTAGAATCAATTGACATAATGTAATTTGGCAGGTCTCTATACAAATGTTCACGTCTAGAATCAATTGACATAATATAATTTGGCAGGTCTCTATACAAATGTTCAAGTCTAGAATCAATTTACATAATGTAATTTGGCAGGTCTCTATACAAATGTTCATGTCTAGAATCAATTGACATACTGTAATTTGGCAGGTCTCTATACAAATGTTCATGTCTAGAATCAATTGACATGATGTAATTTGGCAGGTCTCTAT
The DNA here is from genome assembly GCA_944989445.1 of Ampullaceana balthica. Lineage (NCBI taxonomy): Eukaryota > Metazoa > Mollusca > Gastropoda > Lymnaeidae > Ampullaceana > Ampullaceana balthica. The sequence continues at coordinate 301,070 of CALYLW010000068.1, read as the reverse complement.
ACAAATGTTCATGTCTAGACTCAATTGATATAATGTAATTTGCCAGGTCTCTATACAAATGTTCACGTCTAGAATCAATTGACATAATGTAATTTGGCAGGTCTCTATACAAATGTTTACGTCTAGAATCAATTGACATAATGTAATTTGGCAGGTCGCTATACAAATGTTCATGTCTAGAATCAATTGACATACTGTAATTTGGCAGGTCTCTATACAAATGTTCACGTCTAGAATCAATAGACATAATGTAATTTGGCAGGTCTCTATGCAAATGTTCATGTCTAGAATCAATTGACATAATGTAATTTGGGAGGTCTCTATACAAATGTTCATGTCTAGAATCAATTGACATAATGTAATTTGGCAGGTCTCTATACAAATGTTCACGTCTAGAATCAATTGACATAATATAATTTGGCAGGTCTCTATACAAATGTTCATGTCTAGAATCAATTGACATAATGTAATTTGGCAGGTCTCTATACAAATGTTCATGTCTAGAATCAATTGACATAATGTAATTTGGCAGGTCTCTATATAAATGTTCATGTCTAGAATCAATTGACATAATGTAATTTGGCAGGTCTCTATACAAATGTTCATGTCTAGAATCAATTGACATAATGTAATTTGGCAGGTCTCTATACAAATGTTCACGTCTAGAATCAATTGACATAATGTAATTTGGCAGGTCTCTATACAAATGTTCACGTCTAGAATCAATTGACAAAATGTAATTTGGCAGGTCTCTATACAAATGTTCATGTCTAGAATCAATTTACATAATTTAATTTGGCAGGTCTCTATACAAATGTTCATGTCTAGAATCAATTGACATAATGTAATTTGGCAGGTCTCTATACAAATGTTCACGTCTAGAATCAATTGACATAATGTAATTTGGCAGTTCTCTATACAAAGTTCACGTCTAGAATCAATTGACATAATGTAATTTGGCAGGTCTCTATACAAATGTTCACGTCTAGAATCAATTGACATAATGTAATTTGGCAGGTCTCTATACAAATGTTCATGTCTAGAATCAATTGACATAATGTAATTTGGCAGGTCTCTATACAAATGTTCATGTCTAGAATCAATTGACATAATGTAATTTGGCAGGTCTCTATACAAATGTTCACGTCTAGAATCAATTGACATGATATAATTTGGCAGGTCTCTATACAAATGTTCATGTCTAGAATCAATTGACATAATGTAATTTGGCAGGTCTCTATACAAATGTTCATGTCTAGAATCAATTGACATAATGTAATTTGGCAGGTCTCTATACAAATGTTCATGTCTAGAATCAATTGACATAATGTAATTTGGCAGGTCTCTGTACAAATGTTCACGTCTAGAATCAATTGACATAATGTAATTTGGCAGGTCTCTGTACAAATGTTCACGTCTAGAATCAATTGACATAATGTAATTTGGCAGGTCTCTATACATTTGTTCATGTCTAGAATCAATTGACATAATGTAATTTGGCAGGTCTCTATACAAATGTTCATGTCTAGAATCAATTGACATAATGTAATTTGGCAGGTCTCTATACAAATGTTCATGTCTAGAATCAATTGACATAATGTAATTTGGCAGGTCTCTATACAAATGTTCACGTCTAGAATCAATTGACATAATGTAATTTGGCAGGTCTCTATACAAATGTTCATGTCTAGAATCAATTGACATAATGTAATTTGGCAGGTCTCTATACAAATAATCACGTCTAGAATCAATTGACATAATATAATTTGGCAGGTCTCTATACAAATGTTCATGTCTAGAATCAATTGACATAATATAATTTGGCAGGTCTCTATACAAATGTTCATGTCTAGAATCAATTGACATAATGTAATTTGGCAGGTCTCTATACAAATGTTCATGTCTAGAATCAATTGACATAATGTAATTTGGCAGGTCTCTGTACAAATGTTCACGTCTAGAATCAATTGACATAATGTAATTTGGCAGGTCTCTGTACAAATGTTCACGTCTAGAATCAATTGACATAATGTATTTTGGCAGGTCTCTATACAAATGTTCATGTCTAGAATCAATTGACATAATGTAATTTGGCAGGTCTCTATACAAATGTTCATGTCTAGAATCAATTGACATAATGTAATTTGGCAGGTCTCTATACAAATGTTCACGTCTAGAATCAATTGACATAATGTAAATTGGCAGGTCTCTGTACAAATGTTCACGTCTAGAATCAATTGACAAAATGTAATTTGGCAGGTCTCTGTACAAATGTTCACGTCTAGAATCAATTGACATAATGTAATTTGGTAGGTCTCTATACAAATGTTCATGTCTAGAATCAATTGACATAATGTAATTTGGCAGGTCTCTATACAAATGTTTATGTCTAGAATCAATTGACATAATGTAATTTGGCAGGTCTCTATACAAATGTTCACGTCTAGAATCAATTGACATAATGTAATTTTGCAGGTCTTTATACAAATGTTCACGTCTAGAATCAATTGATATAATGTAATTTGGCAGGTCTCTATACAAATGTTCACGTCTAGAAGCAATTGATGTAATTTAATTTGGCAGGTCTCTATACAAATGTTCACGACACAATGTAATGTAAAGGCTGTTTAAGAAATACATAATTTTAAAAAATAAAAAATTGCGTTTAGTTTTCGTTTTGAAGAGTTCATATTTTGGTCTTGTTTTCTTAAAGTCTTCAGTGAGTTATTCATCGTACGCGAGCATCGGCTACATTTTTGTGTGTTTTAGATGCAATATAAGTTTTACAAGATATGACTCGTGGCGTAACATACGCCGCAGACTCGCTCATCATAGATAGTGCAACGAATACGGGGGGGGGGAGGGGTTGGGTGTTAGAGCGGACACAAACAGCAGCATGAAGTAATGGAAAAAAAGCAACTAAACGTGGAGACATGTGCACAGTGGTTGTTGTTACCTGCCCCTCACCCTTTACTACTAGCTCTTGCCAACCATAAACTATGATTTGCTGACCCTAGCGAGGGTTAGTCATGTTCGCAAAAGTAAAATATGGCGAAAAGAACGGGCAGAAGAAACATTTAAATTTTAAAAAAATGTTTTCGCTGGGGCTTGAACCCAGGACTTTCCGCGAGCAAGGCGGACGTGATAACCAATACACTACGAATCATATGTTATTCTGTGAACGAACAACGCAACTTAGCGCAAGAAAAGTTGTTGCCTCCCCCTTTTTTTCTTTTCATCCCCCTACGCTTGCCAACTGTGATCGGTCGACCCCAGCGAGGGTCATTCTTCATGCTCACTTGCACATACTCGTTTAGGTGAAACGTATAGAAGGATTTGGATAAAATCAAATCAGTGCATAGATCAAAGATGTACATTTTGGTGACTTGTCCTTTTATTAGTAGTTAAGTTTATGGACGCATTAAACAGGAAGAAATGATCATATAGAGGATTTAATATGGTCACTAAGAAAAAAAATAGGTGAAATTATAAAAAAATACTAAGAGTTGATTTTTAAAATTTATTTTTCGAAAATAATGAGTGCACTTTTTTGTCAATGTTTTCAATTGTACTTTAAATACTGAGTAGATTGGGAAATTTTAAAACGAACTTTTAATTCAGAAAATTATCTAAATAATTGTAAAAAAATAAGATTTTACTGATTATAACACAAGATTATAGCGAGGTGAGAGAATCTATTTTGAGATGTTTGTTTAAAATAATTCTGGATTACTTTTAGGTTGGAAAAAGTATGTTCCCCGGATGCAACTCGTATTGGTAGGGTAATTAAAATTCTTAAAGCAATTTTGAAGTTTTCAAATCGTCATTTTCTCCGACCAACCTTGTGTCCAGGGATTGAGTCAACAAAAAAAATCTGCATCTCTTTGCTCAACACAGATGATATTAAACTGATTGTTCCATCTCAAATTTTTAAAGATCTGTAGAACGTTCGAAAAGTGTTCTTGCCAAAGAAATCTCATAATTTATCGTCCTGAATGAGTTCAATAATGATATTAACATTATTTAAAACGTCATTCGTCAATTCTTGTATCATATCGTTAAAGAACAAAGATATTTGAATTGCTGTATTTACGTAATTAGTCCAGTTGCTTCATTTATTATTGAGCTATCTACATCTTTGTTCTCATAAATGAAATTAATTCAGCAAATACATTGACCAATTTATACCTCAACGGTGTCACTGTAGGTTTTCAAGTCTTTCCTTGTACCCACGCATGTTCTCCTTTATGTTCAATTCTTTCCCTGTACCCACGCATGTTCTTCTTCCATGTTCAAGTCTTTCCCTGTACCCACGCATGTTCTCCTTCAATGTTCAAGTCTTTCCCTGTACACACACATGTTCTCCTTCCATGTTCAAGTCTTTCCCTGTACCCACGCATGTTCTCCTTCCATGTTCAAGTCTTTTCCTGTACCCACGCATGTTCTTCCTCCATGTTCAAGTCTTTCCCTGTACCCACGCATGTTCTCCTTCCATGTTCAATTCTTTCCCTGTACCCATGCATGTTCTACTTCCATTATCATATCCTGGGCCTCTCATCTTTTATTAAGGCAATTTCTAAATCAGAGGAAAGTCCCAAAATTGTTAATGAATGCTGATGTCTTCTTGTTCAAGCGGCACACACCTTATTACGAAGTTCATTTGCTTCTACTTTTCTAAGGTCAAGTGCGCAGTCTAAATAATTGAGTAATAATTTAGTAAAATATGTTCATTTTACTACATCTAAAATGTGAATTTTGATATTAAGAGAAATTAGGTGAACAACCTGATTTTGAATGTATTTACTGAACTATGTGTTTTTCATGTTGTTTATTAGTTGAATGACTTCATTTTGAATGGATTTACTCAAGTAAGTGTTTTTCATGTTGTTTATCAAAAGCCCTCCTTATATGCTCCTCCAGAAAAGGATCACATTCAGTTAATATTTGGACTAGCTTTAAAAATATTCATTTCAATGTTCATATTCATATAAGTTTTTATCGATACTTCTAGAATCTAAACCCCTAACAGCTTTAGCATACAAGTTTGACGACAGATTATTGATGTTCAAAACCAGGGTTCCTATGCTGGGTCTCTGCACTTGAAACGGTTTGACAAGTAGAACCTATTTTTAGACAATTTTTCAACGAACACTCACTTCAAACTAGGGTTGTTAAACGATAATCGGAAATCTGATTATCGGTTTTTAAAACGATAATCGGTTATAAATTTCCCAAAACGATATCGAATTTAATTTTGGTTTTTAAAAAGCGTGTCCGTACTGACAACTTCAAAAAATATTCGAACAAAATTTATTCCTTTATTTACTGACATGTTCCTCTAATATGGCCACCAAGATGTGTTTATTTATAAGTTATTGAGCGCTCCGTGCAGTGTGTTTGTAAAATAATAAATTTATTGTTTTGCGAAAAGTGTGACCTCATTACGTTTATTGATGTCCGAAATCGACAAAAATAGACGTAATAAATGCAGTCTATAATGTCAAAATCATGATGTAGGCTACACATAAAATTCAATTCCCCACATTACGTATTGCGGTGACATCATTTCGTTAACTCCACCGTTTCCACGCCAAGTTCGCCAGCCCTAGAAACAGCTCTGCGTGGGACGACATTTTCTTAATTGTACGAAAACTGTGACGTCATTTCCTTATTCAACGTCATATTCGCCTTATAATAATATATTTCTATTAGGGGTGTACCAAATTCAAAATTTTGAAATCCGGCTGGAGCTGAAGCCGGAGCAGAATTTGTAAAAAATTGCCAGATTCCGGACTTACCGGAGCTGGAGCCGAATTCCGTTACACCTCTTATTTGTATGAAGTCAGCGGCAAAACGATAATCGGTTTAAAATCGGATTTACATAATCGATAAACGGTTTGCCAAAAAAACAACAAAATTAACAAACCTAGTTCAAAAAAAGAAATTGGAGTTTAAAATTTTTGTTTTTTAAATTTTAAAAATTATTTTCTATATAATTTATTTTAGTTAAATGATTTTTAAGGATTTGTACTTTATTTAATCCATTTCACTAACCATCATTTGCTGACAATGAAGATATGGCCAATGTAAAAATATTGCATTAGAAGCAAACAATTTAACCTATGGATACAGAATACACGAACCAATTTCTGTGAATTTTCTCTGCATTGCTGAGATTCTTTGTATAGTTGTTTGATGTGAACCTGCATCCTCTCGTATTAGAAGGAACATTCGTTAAGTTAAAGACGTCTGTGCTGTGCAGCGGTCAGTGTCTTAACAATGTTGCGCAGTGGAGGAAATATGTCGCCGAGGTACAGAAACGCCAAAATGAGAACTTGAACTTAACGTAATAGTGAAATTTGATTAAAAGGGTAAGTGTCGGGGCGCAAATTTTATCATATTTTGTTTAGTTTTTCACTGGCCCTAAATATGCTACTTTCACCACTGGTTCAATAGAAATATTGTGTTACTTAATTGCGATTAAATTTACTGCAGCCCAGATCTAAATGGAAGTTTTGCTTAAATAATATAATGTTTATGAATCTTGAATTGTTTAAAAAAGATACTATTATACAAGTTACTGTTAAAGAAAGGATTTGTGGATTTGTGGATTCATTTGTATGACTTGTTTTTGAAATAATTCATTTTTCCGAACGTTCCTACACAGTTCCCTAAATTGAACTTTGCACCACTTGATTATTTTTTTCATCCGGGTCGTCGCAAGGGAAAATTAGAGTGTTAGCCCGGCCCAGCAAGGACACACAATAAAAGATGTTACATCTGTTTTCATGTTGCCTTTTTTTTACGACTTGGTTCTGTTACTTAACGATATCTTTAGTTTAAACACAAATCCGCATGAATTAAACCAAAACATTAATGAAAATTATTTTTTCACTAAAATTTATTGAAAATCAAAAAATTAAATAAAACATCTATCTCCCTCCAATACACCCACAAAATTAATCAAAACGGGTGACGTCACTTAGACTCAATCTCCCATATCCGACGTTTAAGATCAGGATATGCCATTTAGGATTTAAAGAATAAACCAAAAAAAAATCATTAGACGTAAGTCTCATATTTATCAAGCGATGTCTCGTAATTCTTTCTGATCCTATCTTCAGGTTCCGTTCCTGGTTCAGGTTCCAAATGCATGTCCTCAGGTTCTTTAATACCTTTATCGGGAACCTGAGTTCCACGAGACCTGAAGTAAATTAAATAAACAATGAACTCAGTTCGTAAATGACATGAAATCAATAAGTTTGATCTTGACACTGTGACATAACATACTTAATAAAATCGTCTTCATACCAATAGAGAAAAAACGGCAAACTAAAAGTATATGTTGATCTAATTTATTGCCAATCGCTTAGAAAACAAGTTAGTAGTTTGTTTTTTCTATGCATTTCTTTAAAATGTCACATTTCAAATAATTAGTCCTTATTTTGTCCATATGAAAAATCGAGTGGTTCAATTTATATGAATATTTTAAAACGATTCTAAATTTTTAGATAAACACATTTTTTAAAAAAATACGTAAATAAAAAATCGTTCCCAGTTTTTTAATATGAACTCAATAAATGTGTTCAACAAGAAAAACAAATGGCTTTTAATGTCCAACTGAGTATTTTGCTACAGATATGTTAGATCAGTGTATCTCAACATGTGGTCTACTGACCACTAGTGGTCCGCAGAGATGTCCTTGGCGAGCAAAGGAGGAAATTTTATTTCTTTTAATTAAAAACACAGAAAGGTATAATTGTTGTCACTTTTGAATCTATTGATTATTTTTAATCACTCGATGGCGATAGCTGAGCGCCGGAAATTATAGGTTTTGATTCTATGTTTACTATTAGCTATACCGGAAATCACATGATGTGATTCTAGAAGACTATAGTTGTTATGTTGACATTCAGAAAATGTTTTGAAAACATTGAGAAAATTAGCCCGAAATTAATATTACAAGTATTAAAATAAATAAATTAATTAAATTTATTGAACACATGGATGAATTTCTAGTAAAGAAAACAACTTAACATAATAAATGATCAAAACCAGATCAGAGTGTTTAACACGCTAGAAAAATCTTGCAAATGAAGCGATGACGCCTGCAAAAGTCCGAAGACATCTTAAAGCTAATCGAAATGTCTGCTCGGAGAAACCATTGATAAAATATTCACTTGGTAGTCAGAAGTCCTGCACACGAACAGCAAACCAAGTCAATGAAAATCCCTTAACTTTAGAGCATCATTCGTTGCGGCTATACGAGTTGCGCAGGCCAAAAAACCTGGTTACATGAAGGGGGTTGGGGGTTAACAGACTGTTTGAATTACATGATGCGGTGAGAGGGTTTCTTTTGAGAAGAAAAATCAAAGTTTATAGATCATCTTGAATATAACGTATGGGTGGCTGTTTCGGCTTACTTGGCTTTTTTTGTGTTTTTGTTGAAGAGCTGAATAAACTTAATTCATCTCTACAAGGAGAGCAGATACATTTAATTACTCTCAGTTACAAATGTGTCTGATTTTACGAAAAAGCTTGATCTTTCGGAAAACAAGATTATTTAAGGGGTAAGTTTGAGATGTTTGATAAATTATACGAATTTACCGATGAACCAAAAAATGCTGAAAACAATAAACAATTTTTGATAAATTTGATTTCTGACCATATTCAACCACTGCAGGATCAATTTAACTTATACTTTTGGTGATTTAAATGTCCAGAGTTTTTCAGTCCGTTTCTTGCACACATTGACTCATTAAATTGATCAAAATCGAATTTGAACCATTTCATTGAACTGACCAGCGATACTACTTTGAATATGCTGCATCAGAAAGTGAGCTTGATGAACTTTTTGGAGTACTTAGAACTGTATGAGAAAGCTTTTGAAATACTTTTACCCTTTGCAACATTATATATTTGTGAATGTATTTTTTTTCTGCATTGATTACAATCAAAACAAACCATCATTTCTGACTTCAAAATGAAGATGAACTACGATATAGTCTTTCAAGTATTGCTCTTACACCTCGTTTGGATAAGCCGTGCTCAAATGTGCATACTAAAGGCTCACACTAAATAAAATAATGTTGCAATCTTACTAATACTAACTACTGTTTTTCACTTTCTAAGTTTTTTTTAGTAATCAGTAAAAATAGAATAATAATATAAGTATAAGACTAGTATAAGTGAAATTCGTTTGTTGGAAAAGACAGTCATAACAATCTGTTTCCATTCAATATTGTTTTTGTTTGGACCACGCAACTCATAGCATTTAATTATAGTTTTAATAACTAACATGTATACTATTAACTAGTTATATACAAAGTATAATTATATATACATTTCTAGCACGGCAGTAGCACAATTTTTCAGTAGTGATCCGCGGCCATGACACAAATTTTTTCAAGTGGTCCTTGAATCTCAAAACGTTGAGAACAACTGTGTTAGATCATGGCTCATTAGTTTTATGAACGTCAGGAGATTTCGTTTGCCATTGTCTATCAGTTGAATATCGCCCGAAATAAGTTTTTCTGCTGTTGCCGCTATCTTAAGTCAATATAACAGATGTGTTGCCACACATGGGCACATCCTTGATAAGTTGAAAGGTGTCAGTTCAGCAAATGTTCTATTGATAGTAAACTGTGTTGATTACATTATGTTTATCTCACTATCTTTCTGTCATTTTCCCCAGTCGCTCAAAATCTATAGTTGAACTTAAAAGCGGATTTGAAAAGATATACAAAACTAGTGACACATAATTTTTAAAAGCTCTTTAAATGGCAAAAATATCTAAAACACAGTAAAATAAAGCATCCACATTTGATGGTCAATAATTTAATTTGAGGCTGTTGATAGAAAAACACCCAAAGAATATCTCAGTGATCTTTGGCAAGAAACCTGGTCTCAGCAGAAATTGAGGCAACAGAGCCAAAAGTTACAATTTAAAAAATGTCAGTTTTTGAATAGCCACTAACATGAGTTTTGAAAATGTAAAAATGATATAGTTATCTTTGCGCATTTAACTGGATAGCCGCATCTTGACGTCGAAAGAGCCGCATGTTGCCGACCCGGCCAGGGGCACATCTTCGAAATGAACGAAACAACAATTTTAGTCCTCAACATGATAACGTACCTTAATGAAAACATATACACGGCTAGTGGAATAAGTAGGAGCAGCAGTAGAAACCATTTGTGTGACCATTCTGTCCTAGAGTCTAAAGGGAAATAATGAAACACAACAATCACAACCTAAACCTCTATGTCAATGTCATAAATTGATATTTTATTTAATCTAGACATAAAGCTGAGACTAACATACCATTGACAAAGCTTCCACTCCCCCCTCCCCTAATAACGGAGTTTCTAGAAAAATTGATCCACTACCTAACAACCTGCACACTTCATACAATGTGAGATAATTTCTTTTTCATCGATGTTTAAAATGCATTAACAAATTCAGCAACAGTCGTTAATAAAATTGTGTTGCCCAATTTTCACCGACTCCTACATTACATTGTTATCTCATAAATCACATTGGTTTGAGTTAGTTCGGTAAAGATCCTACAAATCATTTCAACACGCTGTTGAAGTGCACGAAATTTAATAAATTTGTGAAACTGTTTTGAAATAAATTTGAATATTAAACGATGTCGTCCTTTTTACCTTCACTGACTTGGGTTGTAGCTGCAGTCCTTGCTGTTGTTGTTGTGACGTCGGCCTGTACTGTCGTTGTCTGCGACTCATTCCGACAACGCCCAGTTACCGGGTCGTCACATTGCTCCCCACATCTTTTGAGGCAGTTCCCTGCGCAGTTTTTCCCGTATTCGTTATTGTCACAACCTAATCAATTACACAGAGGAGTATTCTTTGATTTTGTGTGTGTGCACATTTTAGAGTTTTAGCGCTTTGGAGTTTTAAGAACTTCGTCGTTCCTTGCATTCTGTGCAATTTTAAGAATTTTAAATTTACTTGTACAAGTGCGTTTTAAGAACATTCGTGGTTCTCCAAGTTCGTGTACAGAATAACAGTGATTGTTGGTTCCGTTGAAACATTTTTTTTAAAGTTAAGGTATTTGCCCAATGGCACTGTCAGATATAATAACTTGTTGAACTAAGTAATATATGCAACTCTTATATTTCTTTTAATGCTCTGATCATTACGGCTCTAATTAATGTTTAGATTATGTCAATTCGTATGTGAAGATGATATTTTGCTTGTGGTATCACTCACTGACTGGAGGTCAGAGAACAGGGGAAAAGCATCAATTGTTGTCGCCTAAAGCAATTTCAAGTCTCAAAAGTTATATTTGGCAGGAAGTAAAAGCCCCGTTCTGTGTTCTTAAATTAAATAGTCTGATAGCCGATCATGACGTCATCTTTGTCTGACAGGAGAGCGATGAGTTTTCGCCTTAAGCTTGACCTGTTGACCAACACATAGTTCACCCTGAATAGCACGCATAGTCCAGCCAGTTTTCAATATTTACATCGGTGGCCAATAATTTCTTGAATGTTTTAAATGAATCAATCATCAAACAAGCGAGATTTATTTCAAAATAACTCGAGATCTATCCAGTGTTAATACTGTTTAATATATAACCCTTTATAAATTAGATCAGGGGTGGCCAGACCGTAGTAACTGAGATCCATTTAAAAATTGAGAGCCGCATTGAAGCACTATGGGTCATTAAACCTGGCTTGGAAATCTTAAATTAATACGTGTAACATCTATTTTAAAAATTGTACGCGAGCCGCAATGTGAACACAGAAGAGTCGCTTGTGGCTCGTGAGCCACCGTTTGGCCACCCTTGTATTAGATGCTCGAAGAAAGCTAAATAGATTTCACATTTCGAAAATAAACCCGGGGGGGGGGAGCAAACTAAGGTCCACGGGCAGCATTCGGCCCGTCAGAGCGTTTGTGACCCATTGGCATGTCAATATTGTGTTTTTATGTCAATGTTACTTTTTTGTCTAGAACTTTCCAAATGTTCTTTGTAATTTATTCCGAGTATTTGATGTCAATCTAATGATATTAAATTGTTTATATTGGCTCCATAATCGATTAGTGATCATCAGTCATTAATTGTTAACATCCCTATTTGAATTTGCATTTCAGCTCAATAATAATAATAATAATAATTGATAATTTATATAGCGCTGTATCCCAGCAAGGAAACGGGCTCATAGCGATTTACATGGAGCTCATAACATACATATAATAATTAAATAACCATTCATACCATAATAACAACATACAGGACAGTACATTACACATAAGCTACGTTAATCATTAAAAGAAATGTTGTTTCATTAATTGAGTAAATACATTTTGAAAAGATGCGTCTTAAGTGCGGTCTTGAAGGACTTGGTAGTTGGAATACTACGGATGTGTAATGGTAGAGAATTCCATTGTTTTGCTGCACAAAAAGTGAATGACCTTTCGCCAAAAGTTTTAGCTCGTGTCTTTGGAACATGGAGAATACGTGTGTCTGTAGAAGAACGTGTTCCCTTATTGTTGAATACCAGAGAGCTGTCCGTGTTGACTTGACATTGTGGCGGGTGACAGGGGCATGTAAGTCCAGCACAGTGCGTAGTGTACTATTCAGTTTATCCAAAGTGGGGCAGAGGTCAGGGGACACGGCCACACTTAGATCTTGCCGGAAGGCGTCGCGATTCAGGGCACGCAGATTACGAAGGTCCTGAAATATTGCGGGAGGAGGGGGGGGGGAAATCACACTAAGTTCACATATAACACAGAAGTGATCCGAGTACAGCTCTTCTGTTACTGTTGCGGATTTGACAATGTTATCGTCAGGTCTGTGCAATACCCAGTCAATTATGTGTCCTCGATTGTGTATTGGTTCATCAATCATTTGATGAATGTTGAATACCTCCAAGAGGTCCACCATTTTTGCTGTCGAGGGATTCTGAGGTTGATCAAAATGAAAGTTAAAGTCATCTAATATCATGTAAGTGCCAGACAGGGTGTTGGCATGATCCAAAAGTTCCGGGAATTCCTCATGAAATTTGGCATCCGTTAATTTATTTTTCCTGCTAGGAAAGACACGGTAAATGCACATAAAGTGGATGATACGATGTGGCACTGGCAATGTAAGTTGAACTAACTCGAAAGATGTATGTACAAATTTGAATTCTGTTAAAAATCAAAGCTCCTGAGAAATCGTGCTTTTGTAAACAACAGCTAGGCCGCCACCTCGAGTGGAACGTGGAAATGATCTAACAGAATAGCCGAGTGGAGCAAGATCAGCACACTTTCCTTCATCACCAGTCTGTCGAAACCAGGTCTCCTGAATAAACATGATGTCTATCTGCCAGTCCTTGATGAATTCGCATACAGCAGTACATTTGTCACATGGACCAAGTAACAGGGCGTTAAATGATGCGATGCAGAGAATTCTTTCTGAACAGTTGGGAGACGTTTTGATAGGTATACCATTAGTTATGTTATAAGAGCGTCGTTGATGGCTATTTTCACCAACACGAAATTCAGAGTTAGATATTTGTTCCGTAATAAGAGTAGGGATCGTCTCTGTTTTCATTTCCCACCACGAGAGGTACGCTTCCGGTGAAGGTTTCGGCCAATACACATATCCTTAAGTATACAAACCAGTTCATATTTTATGCGTGTATGCTTCGTATTCGGTGATAATAGGCAATTGCGTGTGTAGTGTATTGGTCGCCTACCTGTGTGCTGTCGGGCCTTGCTATTGTTATTGTCCACTTCATGGGCTTGTCCGAGCGTTGACCATAGGAACAAAGATGGCTGACATTGTAGTCGGGCCAAAGCGTTAGCCTCGCAAAGAAAAACAGCCAAAAAATAAATAATCCAACATTTTCAGAAAAGAAAAACGCAGCTCATCCGAAACAGGGATCCATAATGAACATCCTGATCCAGAAATATTATAAAGAAAACAGAAACAGTCCAACACATAAAAAAATCACAATTAGACAGGAGCTCGATGCTATGCATGCCTATTAGGCGTAGCCTCGTTCTCGTATATATCAAACGGAATTGGCTTTTGTTTATTATGAATTACATTTTTAAAATGAACCGTTTCGTAAAAAGTGTAATTTAAAAGTGAACAGACGTTGATTCAACCATGAATGCTGCGAAAAATAGAAATATTGTGGACCAGTGGTTCCCAAACTTTTTTGGTCTACCACCCCCTTTCCAGAAAATAATATATATTACTCAGCGCCACCACCCGCCCCCATATTTAATTTAAAAAATCTAACACAGGGGTGGGCAAACTACGGCCCGCGGTCTATATGCTGCCGGTCAGAGTATATCATGCGACTCGTAGGCATATACATGAGGCGATTTTATGTCATAGTAATGTGTTTTGTTTACAATTTTCAATATATATTTCAAATTGTATTTGGTGTACTTCATTCGATTCTAGGGATAATAATCGGCTTTATGGCCCAAGAATTGATTAGTGATCATTAGTCATTAAATGTGAACATAAATATTTGAAAATACATTTCAGCTTAACCGAAATAGGCTTTTTTCAATTTACATTTTGAACACTTTAAAAAAATTGTAATTTAAAAGCAAATGGACGTTGATTTAAACATGAGTGTTGCCCAAAAATTTATTTTTTTTTAATTAAAAACGAATGTCGTGTTTTTAATGACGAATGGACTGCTAAATACTGCTTGATAAGTGTTGGAGCAAAGCAGTCTTTTTGCTTTGACCTGACAGTGTGAGCGTCTTTAAGTGGTACAACTTAAAAAGACACCATAAAATAAAACAATAGGATTTCGGGCACAAATTTAAGGAGCGAAAAGAGTAAAAGGAAGCGCCAGGAGTTGATTAATAATTTAAAGAAGCAGCAAAATGTTTTCACCTATCATTCTTTCATGCAAGATGCTGCAAACAATGTTACCTTTAAGTTTTACGACTGCGCGGCAGCGCAGATATCTTTCCGTCGATGCGCAGCAGTTTAGAAATATCGCGCAGCGAATTTTGTACAGTAGTGCACAAATATGGATGCTTACCAACTTTGAACATAAGTTTTTGTGCTTTGCTGACGTTCCAACGAACCTTAGAGTGAACATTGGCAGCAACAGAAGTCAGTTTGGTGTTGTCCCATAAGATCATAAAAAGGAAAAAAAACTTTCTCTGACATCGAGTTCATCAAGGAAATCTTGTAAGATGCACCACGTATAACGTGTCGTGAGCACACAAAAAATTTGACAGTATTTCTTATTAACGAGAACTGTCATCAGGCGGATTAAAAAAATAAGTGAAAATTTGATGCACTAACTTCGAGATGCAAGCAAAGACTTTTTGTGGTACTCTCTTGCTTTGTACGAAAGTATTAATGTATAGGAACAGTACACTTGTTACGGGGAATAAACACTGGTTTCAAGATAACCGAAGAATTACTTAGTTTTGAGTAACTCAAAGACACAACTTCCTGCCAGGATTTATTCAGCACTGGATAGACCAGTGTTGAAAGAACGGTATGGAACAAGATTGCAAGTGTATCAAACGATGGGGGACGCGTGCTTTAACTGGAAAAAGTAGGTCTGATGAAATTGATGAACAATAGAATTAAAGATGAACACCCTGGCCATACACTATTAACTCTTCACTGTTGAATGCATCAGGAAAGTCTGTGTAAAGTTGTGTTGAATGTCAAGCAGTTGCCATTATGATAAACTTTGTCACAGGCAGGGCACCAACAGGTAGTTCAAGGCAATGCTTGAATATTTGAATATTATGATATTATCTACCACAGCTGTGCCCGCTGGCTGAGCCTGGACAAGATCTTGAGACGAGTGGGGATCTCAAGAAATAAATAGTTATGTAACTGGAGATGAAGACATTACGATAGTGACTTTGTTAATTCCATATTAAATGAGGACTGAAAGTCAGAATTCCTTTTTGCCACTGACATTATGCAAAAGTTGAATACATTTAAAGTCAAACTTCAATGCAAGAGCTTGTTTGCACATGAAATATATGTATATGGTGCAATATCTCAGGAAAATTTCTTCATGTTCTTCAGGAAAGCAGGTGAAAACAGGTTTTGCCACTTCTCTTTGCTGAAACAGAAAATCATTTCTGGTGAAAAGGCTGACAAGTACAAAGCACAGTTGGATGCCTTGGTAATTGAATTTGAAAGGAGGTTCTAAGATTTCAAGAACCTGGAACCACTCAATATTTTCTCAGTTCGCCACTGAAGGTGATTCTGCTCCAGGTGATATACAGTTTGAGCTGCTTGACCTCCAAGAAGGTTATGACCTGAAGGAGAAGCCAAAGTCAGTTCTTCTGCTGGAGTTTTATGAATTTTGGCCAGGAGTGGCTTTTCCACACTTTAAAAACCTTTGTTGCCAAACAATTTAACTATTTGATCAACATTTATATTAAAGGAAAGTTGTTTGTTATTTAAATTACAAGAATAAGAAAAGATCGATGTTGACTGATTGCATTCCGAATTTCCGCAGATTGAGAATATTATCCCTACTTGTCAACAAGTACATACTTTTCATTAACTATAACTGTTCTTTGTAGTTATCTCGCGTGTAAAAGAATTTCATTCTTTTAAATCCCTTATATTTACTTCCCCGTCTTGTCGTTCTCTCTTTCTTTCTGTCGTGATCCCGCGTAAAAACAAAAATAAAAAATGACCCACTCTCCGTGATCCTATCGAGCTGAAATTGTGTACATAGACGTTTGTTACCTAACATTGCATTGTATCAAAATTTCAGATCGATTTAATGTACCGTAATTAAATTATGTATCTCTATGTAGCATGCTATAGTTGACCTCCAAGGGTCACTGAAGGTTAACTCCAGCCTTCGATAACAACATCCCCGTGTTTTACAGCACACTGAGTTCAGTCACAATCAGTCTTGAAATGCTTAGTGTGTCGCGCGGTGCTTATACTACTGAACATAATCAATACTGTTATTTATGTCTCATATATAAGGGATTTATAGTCAAAAACTTTATTTTGACAGCTAAGTATAACTTTTTAAAAATATTTAGAAATAATAAAATTTGTATGAAAAAAAAGAAACTGTTTCAGTCGTATATTGAAATGTAATTTGAATTGTAATCGAATGCGAATGTGAAATAAAAGGATAAATAAATGATTATTATCTCTAATTCGTATTTTTATATATTGTAACGTGTAATTGAAGTCGACAAAATATATATGGGGACCCCTGAAACAAATTTTTCAATGTGGCACTCCATAAAAAATGTTTGCCCACCCTAGCCTTAAACCATTCCTACACGAATTCTTCCAAAATGAATGGCTCTATTGTTACAATTTTCTCTTAGAAAATATTCCATTACCTCGTGATCGTAGGAGATTCTAATATTTCCATTAGAGCTTTCTTGGGGCTTGGTGGACTTGGCTGCGCCAATCTCCTCTCGAAGCCAGCATTGAACTTTTTAGCCCAAAGTCATTCAGTGACATTTATGTTGTGGCCTAAAGTGGGCTAAGCACCACGAACGCGGCCTGTGAGGCGAGGACACTATTGCCTTAGTTTTCCAGGCGCCCCTAATTTAAATACAACAAGATACGACCCGCGGCGTAGCATACGCAGCAGACTTGCTCATAGACACTGCCAAGAACGGGGAGAAAGAACGAACACAAACAGCAGCACGACGAAATGAAAACAACGCGAGTGAACTTTGGAGGGGGGGGGGCTTCCGCCGACGCATTGTTGGTCTTTAGTTATACGTACTGCAGTTGTTGTTACCTGCCACCCAACCTCGCGTGCCTCCCATAAACTGTGACTGGTCAACCCTAGCAAGTAACATTCGTCATGCTTATTTGCACACATCTTGTGTTAGTCCTAATTTCTGGTAAATTATATATATAGATGTTGCACGATTGATCCATTCATAAATTTAGTATTTGCTCAAACGTTTCCGAGTTCAGTAGGACGTTCAGAGATTCCGTAAAATGTTTCATTGGCCTAGTCAAAATGAGGCTACTGTTAAGTTTGACAGTCAGACTTTTATGTGAGGAGAGCGAGTTGGTTAAACCACACACAACCTATAAACAGAGTAACAAATAATATTAGAAGCATTTATTTACCACGAAATTTAGACCCATTGTTCTCACCTGAGTGACCTTGACTTTCAGGATGTTTAAACCTTGTTCTCATCTGAGTGACATTGACTTTCAGGATATTTAAACCTTGTTCTCACCTGAGTGACATTGACTTTCAGGATGTTTAAATCCAGCTTTACAGGATGTACAGACACCGGTAACTTTGTCACAAGGTGGCTCACAGTTTCTGCAACTGACACAGTCGACACCGAACGTGTATTCTGGACACCCTGACAATCGCATAAAAAAACAATAAATAATTTCAATCTGTATAGAATATGCTACTTTTTGCATTTTATTTGTTAAAATTAAATTAAAAATGTATAACATATATTTGGTAATTAATTCGATATCATAATTAAAATAAATCATTGACTAGAAATTCATAGATCAGTGCACACTTATCGCTCTTGATCTTGTTCTGGTGAATTATATCTATGGTATATAGATCATTTAACTCATTCAAGACTTTAGGTGCGCAGCATTTTTTTTTCTCTATAGAAAATTATCAATATACATAATTCCCGTTGTCTGTCTGTCTGTATGTATGGAATAATGCTGATAGGTGGCGCTGCGATCGATTTGTTCTATAGTGCGCACCAAATTACTGTACCAAAAATAACACTTTTCGAACGTTCCGCATAAAATTGTTCAATATGATAATAAATCAATCAAATAAACATTAAAAAAAAATAAATGAAAGTTCTGTATTACGTTTTTATTAATCTGATGTGTATTTTTTTTGAAAACTTCAGTCATTTTTGACGGGTGACACGCCGCGGGTCTCTCCAGAGTTCCTTCTTTTCATTCACTCACAGTCGTTTGCCCAAACCCACCCCATTTTGACAACTGTGTCTTTCAGGAAGACTTCACCCGTCACTTAATCATTAGCGGCGTATGCTACGCCGCGGGTCAGCTATTTATGTAATAGTCCTGCCACATTAAGATATGAAAATAGAACTTCTTTACATTGTGGAAATTATGTGTAGTGGGTTAAGGGTATGTGTACTGGCGTACAATTTTATTTTTATTGTTAAAAGTATATTATGTTTTGTATTTGTACGGTAAACGAAGCGATCACAATTCGCCAATGCCATTGTATTAACTTATTTCCGTAAATTCTTTCTCAAGGATTATATATTGTTGACCATCAATAGGGCCTTAATAACTACATATAAACGACCATAAATAGGGCCTCAAGGACTACACAAAGTGACCATTAATAGGGCCACATGGACTACATATGATTGACAATCAATAGGGCCTCAATGACTACATAAAATTGACCATCAATATGGCCACAAGGACTACATATGTTTGACCATCAATAGGGCCTTAAGGATTCCATATCATCATCATCATCATTTGTCCTTTGCGTTCCTTGTGGAAAATAAGGCCTCTGTCAAAGCTCGCACGGTCCCTTGCCAGTCGCTTCAATTCTTTCCAGCTCTTCCCGGTTCTTCCAGGCTCGTCCAACATGCTTCGTCTCCATGTACGCTTGGATATTCCTCATTGTCGTTTGCCCTGGGGGCTAGAATCTAAGAACTGCCTGGCCCTACTGTTATCTTTCCTGAGGGTGTGTCCAATCCATCTCCACTTTCTTTCCATGATTTGTTGTTCTACTGTTCTTTGTCCACACCCCTCCCACAGCTTGGAGTTTTCGACCTTGTCGAAACATTTTATTTTCAGAATATTTCTGAGGCATCTGTTAACAAAGGTCTGGGGTCTATGTTTTGTTGTCTCTGTCGTCCGCCATGTTTCGGATCCATAAAGTAGGACCGTTTTAACATTGGTGTTAAAGATCCTTAAATTTGTTTTGACAGAGATGAATGTAGATCTCCAGACCTGTTTCAGATTGGTAAAAGCCTGTCGTGGCAAATTTATTCTATGTTCGATATCCTCCTCTGTCTCCCCTGATACACTGAACACACTCCCAAGGTATACAAAGTTGTTTATTTGCTCCAGGTTACGGTTTTCTACTTGTATGACTCCATCTTGTAGGACGTAGGAAGTTTATTTTCAAAAATTTTGTTTTTTGAAGGACTACATATAGTCGACCATAAATAGGGCCTCGAGGAACTACATATGGTTGACCATCAATAGGGCGAAAAGGACTACATATATTTGACAATCAATAGGTCCTCAAGGACTACATTTAGTCGTCCAATAAATAGGGCCTCGAGGACTACATATGGTTGACCCTCAATAGGGCCCCAAAGACTGCATATAGTCGACCATAAATAGGGCATCGAGGAACTACATTTCGTTGACCATCAATAGGGCGAAAAGAACTACATATAGTTGACCGTCAATATGGCCTCAAGGACTACATATAGTTAACTATCAATAGGGCCTCAAGGACACATATAGTGGACCATCAATAAGGCCTCAAGGACTACATATAGTTGACCATCAATAAGTCCTCAAGGACTACATATAGTTGACCATCAATAGGTCCTCAAGGACTACATATAGTTGACCATCAATAGATCATCAAGGACTACATATAGTTGACCATCAATAGGGCCTTAAGGACTACATATAGTTGACCATCAATAGGTCCTCAAGGACTACAAATAATTCACCAGTCATTGTTTTTGTCTTTATAGATTTTCATGATAAATTAAATGCCATAAAACAAGCTGTTAAGTGATGAATAGATTTTCAAACAATAGAGATCTATGTTAAATACAAATTAAGTAAAGTAACAAATGCAAATTGGCAGTGTTCAATAGATTGATGTTGAATGATAATAGTTTCCCATTGCTATAAAAATACCGAACTGGCTGAAATTTAATCTTTTTAATAGTAGTGGTCATCGTCACGGCAGTAAAGTCAAGAACTTTTCTCTTTATATTTCATGACATTGTCAAACACATTTCCCCCTCATTTTCACAGCAGTAGCTGTAAAGGACATAGCCCTTAACTTTGATGACACTAAGGGTCAAGGCCATAGCCCTTAACTTTCATGACACTAAGGGTCAAGGCCATAGCCCTTAACTTTCATGACACTAAGGGTCAAGGCCATATCCCTTAACTTTCATTAAACTAAGGGTCAAGGCCATAGCCCTTAACTTTCATGACAGTAAGGGTCAAGGCCATAGCCCTTAACTTTCATGACACTAAGGATCAAGGACATAGCCCTTAACTTTCATGACAGTAAGGGTCAAGGCCATAGCCCTTAATTTTCATGACACTAAGGGTCTAGGCCATAGCCCTTAACTTTCATGACACTAAGGGTCAAGGACGTTATCCTGCACCTTCACCACAGTAACGTTAAAAATCATTACCCCTAAACTTCACGACGTTAAGAGTCAAGGACATTACCCCTCACCTTGATCATGGTAACGGCCTAGGACATTAACCTTCAACCCACCTCAGTAACGGTCAAGGACATTACCCCTCACCTTCAGGACAGTTAGGGTTGAGGCATGTTTCGTCTACGTAACGCATTGATTCACCTTCACATTTCCGCCCTCCTTGCAGGGGTGGTGGATTCGCGCACGACCTGCAATCTTAGAGACTGTTATGTCCATATGTTGTGTTTCACTTAGCAAGCAATTAAAATACGTTTTATTTAGATGACTGAACTTTGCATATAGGTCAAATTAATAATAGCCTCAGACTTGGTCCAAAGGTTAAAGAAGATGACATAAATGGGGGCGTCATAGATGTATGTAGCTCCCATTCCCCATCTCTCCCCTGATACAGGACACCATAGAAAGCCTTGGTTTATTTTTAAATCAAAATCAATTTTAGTGAGGTAATTTGAACTTATGAATTTTACATCATTTTTTTTCAGAATTATATATTTGAAGTTAAATTACATTTAGTCTTTACTTAAGCAGTTTCTTTTTTTTATCGTTCTTTCAACCTATTTAGCGTTTCTTAAGGAAGACTTATCAGTTCCTAGTAGCTATCGCGTTTTTACTTGATCATTTGCCTAGTAAGTATTACATTATTAACTGATCATTTACCTAGTAAGTATTACATTATTAACTGATCATTTGCCTAGTAAGTATTACATTATTAACTGATCATTTACCTAGTAAGTATTACATTATTAACTGATCATTTGTCTAGTAAGTATTACATTATTAACTGATCATTTACCTAGTAAGTATTACATTATTAACTGATCATTTGCCTAGTAAGTATTACATTATTAACTGATCATTTACCTAGTAAGTATTACATTATTAACTGATCATTTACATAGTAAGTATTACATTATTAACTGATCATTTACCTAGTAAGTATTACATTGTTACCTGATCATTTACCTAGTATGAGTTACATTGTTACCTGATCATTTACCTAATGAGATACTTTTGTCTGATTTTACAGGTATCATTGCATCTAATATCTGCATGTGCCCAATCATTCCAATTTCCATCAACTGCAATAAAATAAAGGAGAATGCACAATCTATTAATTTAAAGATATATTGGAGAATAACCTTGTTAAATTAGAAGGCGAGTGGAAAGAAAGATATACATTTATTTAACAACTTATTGAAAATTCTACTTACATTTTTTTTTCTAAACGTATTCGTTAAATATTTATTAATTCAAGCACAAAACTATTGTTTTCAAAATAGATTTTTTTCATTTTGTGACGAAATTTGCTACTTCTCCGACTTCATTAATGCATCATTTTATTGCGCGTCTAAAATATTGTGCAAAGTTATTATTTTATTTTCTTACTAAAAAAATTTTCATAGAGAACATTGTTAATAGAATTAAAACAATTTAACTTTTAAGCATAATAATGTAGTCAAAAAAAATTCTTTACAGAAAATAATTTCAACACCTTTAAGCATGTCGTTTTCAAGAAGGTCTAAATACTTAAACAATCAACCAGTTTGCATTTAGTCTTCTAAATGACAACCTTAGGAGCTCTTGTGTCCAATACTAACAGCAATGCTAAAATTTATGTTGACTGTTTCGTAATACAAAACTTTAAGCGCTCTACATGAGCTAACGCTACATACTTTAAGTGCTCTACATGAGCAGACGCTACATACTTTAAGTGCTCTACATGAGTTAACGCTACATACTTTAAGTGCTCTACATGAGCTAACGCTACATACTTTAAGTGCTCTACATGAGCTAACGTTACATACTTTAAGTGCTCTACATGAGCTAACGTTACATACTTTAAGTGCTCTACATGAGTTAACGTTACATACTTTAAGTGCTTTACATGAGTTAACGTTACATACTTTAAGTGCTTTACATGAGTTAACGTTACATACTTTAAGTGCTCTACATGAGTTAACGCTACATACTTTAAGTGCTCTACATGAGCAGACGCTACATACTTTAAGTGCTCTACATGAGTTAACGCTACATACTTTAAGTGCTCTACATGAGCTAACGCTACATACTTTAAGTGCTCTACATGAGCTAACGTTACATACTTTAAGTGCTCTACATGAGCTAACGTTACATACTTTAAGTGCTCTACATGAGTTAACGTTACATACTTTAAGTGCTTTACATGAGTTAACGTTACATACTTTAAGTGCTTTACATGAGTTAACGTTACATACTTTAAGTGCTCTACATGAGTTAACGCTACATACTTTAAGTGCTCTACATGAGCTAACGCTACATACTTTAAGTGCTCTGCATGAGTTAACGTTACATACTTTAAGTGCTTTACATGAGTTAACGTTACATACTTTAAGTGCTTTACATGAGTTAACGTTACATACTTTAAGTGCTTTACATGAGTTAACGTTACATACTTTAAGTGCTCTACATGAGTTAACGCTACATACTTTAAGTGCTCTACATGAGCTAACGCTACATACTTTAAGTGCTCTGCATGAGTTAACGTTACATACTTTTTCCTTTGTAAATTTTCTTCTTCTCTCCTGATTTCATTTTTACAACGTAATGGTCTTGAAGCTCCTCGGGTGGCGGCTGAAAACGATCAAGATATATTTTTAAAAAATATATTGATCAGACGATTTTATTAGTTTATTGATGTAGTTTGATTCTTAGCCGATATCAGCAAATTATAATAATGTTTGTCATTACTATTGAGATGTCAGTACTCATGAAAAATTGTGTGAATCAAGAAAAAAATTAATTTTTCAAACAAAATTTAAAAGACGTGTTCCCCAACAACTTGACAAAAACACATCTTGTGAATTGAGTAGTGAGTTTGGTAGATGAATAGAAATGTAGCACTTAGCTGGTGCTCCGTCGGGAATGTTGCACTAGCTGGTGCTCCGTCGGGAATGTTCCACTAGCTGGTGCTCCGTCGGGAATGTTGCACTTAGCTGGTGCACTTTCGGGAATGTTAAAAATATCTGGTGCTCCGTCGGGAATGTTGCACTTAGCTGGTGCTCTGTCGGGAATGTTGCACTTAGCAAGTGCTCCGTTAGGAATGTTGCACTTAGCTGGTGCACCGTCGGTAATGTTGCACTTAGCTGGTTCTCCGTCGTGAATGTTGCACTTAGCTGGTGCTCCATCGGGAATGTTGCACTTAGCTGGTGCTTTGTCGGGAATGTTGCACTTAGCTGGGCTCCATCGGGACGGCACTAAGCAGGACAGCTTGGACATCATTCAATAAATGATTGATGAACTACGATGTCAGACTGAACATCATTCAATAAAAGATCGATGAACTACGATGTCAGACTGAACATCATTCACTAAAAGATCGATGAACTACGATGTCAGACTGAACATCATTCACTAAAAGATTGATGCACTACGATGTCAGACTGAACATCATTCACTAAAAGATTGATGCACTACGATGTCAGACTGAACATCATTCACTAAAAGATCGATGAACTACGATGTCAGACTGAACATCATTCACTAAAAGATTGATGCACTACGATGTCAGACTGAACATCATTCACTAAAAGATCGATGAACTACGATGTCAGACTGAACATCATTCAATAAAAGATTGATGCACTACGATGTCAGACTGAACATCATTCACTAAAAGATCGATGAACTACGATGTCAGACTGAACATCATTCACTAAAAGATCGATGAACTACGATGTCAGACTGAACATCATTCACTAAATGATTGATGCACTACGATGTCAGACTGAACATCATTCACTAAAAGATTGATGCACTACGATGTCAGACTGAACATCATTCACTAAAAGATTGATTCACTACGATGTCAGACTGAACATCATTCACTAAATGATTGATGAACTACGATGTCAGACAGCACGAGAATATACGCGGCGGCTGTACAACAGGTAAAAATGCCGTTGATGTTATTTTTCTATAAACACTTTTAGGTATTAACATTTGTAACGTTGCGCCCTTCAAATGTAAACGCTGTCAAACAAGCGCCTCTTGTAATATTTCTTTAACTTACTTCAGGGGGGACTTTGGCGTAGTCCACTACCCGCATGAAGGGAACGCCTTCATATATGTTAAATAGGAATCCATAGGCGTAACATCCAAATACGGTATAAGTTGTTGTGTAAATATTATTAAATCCCTCAATAAGTTCGATGTAAATGACGTCGTATTCAGAATTGCCATATACAATGTCAATTATGCTGAAAAAGAACCAATTATATATTGAATCTTTAAAAAAAAACATTTTTATTAAATGGAATAAAATCTTTCTTTGACTTGGAATTAATAAAAAAAGTTTCAATATGTTTGACTCTAGGTTTTATTTTTAGAGAAATAAAATAAAATACTTTAAACAATATTTTTTAAAGAAAAGATACGCTGTGATTTACATACTAGCAAAATACCCGCGCCCTGAAGCGGAAGTTAGGATTTTAGTAAGCGTTGAAAACTCGTTTCACACCAATTCAAAACACCAATTGATTTCAGTCTGGATCATGATTGATATACTTGTTTGTCAATATTTGTCAAGGTCGTGTAAAATAATATGGGTACTAAAATGACATTACGGGCCCCCGTGCAAAATGGATGCAGGGTGTGCATATCTCATAAGGTCTTTGGATTTCAATCTAGGTCATGATAGAGATATGTGTCTATATTTTTTTAAATTATTTAAAATCTAAAGATAACAAAACTTTAAATCTTTACGAAAAAAATATTTTCGGGCCCCTCCCCGAAGGAACAGATGTTAGAAGTTCATTACCCTATAGAATTTTATTTTATTTTATTTTTTAAAATCAAGTTTGACCATAGTTCATCTATTTACCCAGTAGCCACATTTTAAATTAACTTTTATATAACTAATTTTAAAATATGGCATACGGGCCCCCAGCCCCGAATAAGTGGTATTTTTAAAACTTTTACTTTAAATGCCATAAACCTTCGCTGGAATGTACCCAAAAACTTCCTAAAGTTTAATGGGCGTGGAATTAATAAAATACATTTACAATTAATACGTCTTTAAAAAAAACTAAAAAAAGGGCCGGGGCCCTATCTGTGTAATATGTATAGTTCAAATCAACAGCTTATTTCAATTTGGATTATGATGAATATATTTAATAGTAAAAATTTGTTTTTTTTTAAAAATGAGTAAAATCGAATGGTTAAAATGTCTTAAACGCTTTTTAAAAAAAAATTTAAAAAAAAATAAATTATATTACATAATATTGAAAAAATATAATGTTAATGCCCTAACGAATTTTAATATAGGTCATCAAGTTTTTATCTTCCAGGTTTTGTAAAAATTCATTTACACAATATCCAAAAATTGTTTATTTGTAATTTAGCTCATACTTGTTGAAAACACTACATTTGTGTCCCGGGCCTCCAGTGAGTGATAATTAAAAAAACAAATTCGCCGTTTACCATCCCGGGAGTGTACTCAACAACTTCCCAAAATTTCATGCTTCTAGCTACCCGGGAAACTGGGTAATCTGTGATGATTAACTTTTTATATACGAAAAAAAAATGTGCCCCCCGGCCCCCAGTGAGTGAAAATTTTAAATATACTCAATAATTTCCAAAAATTTCATGCTTTTACCTACACGGGAAATACGAGAATTACCTTTGAGTCAGTTTTTATATAAGAAAAAGTACATTTGGGCCCCCGGCCCCCAGTGAGTGATCATTTAAATAATTTTTTTTGCATGCTACCATCGAGAGAGTTGACTCAACTTTCCAAAGATTCATGTTTCTATCTACACGGGAAAGTAGAGAAAAGGGCAATCTTCAGTATAAGAAAAAAAACAACGCTTTTGGGCCCCCGGCCCCTAAGAGTGTGAATTTTAAAATTCTTTTTCGCCATTTTTCGTCGTGAGAGGTTACATGTACTCAACAACGGCCCAAAGTTTCATGCTGTAACCTGCACAGGAAGTTGGAGAGATAGTGATGATTCAGTTTTTAATATATGAAAAAAACTACATTTGGGCCCCCGGCCCCTTTGTAAGTGATAATTTAAATATTGTTTTTCGTCTGTTAACACCGCGGAAGTGTACTTCACAACAAATCAAAGTTTCACGCTTCTACCTACACGGGAAATAGGAGAATTAGTGATTTTCACATTTTAAATAACTCATATTAGGAAAAACTTCATTTGGGCTCCCAGCCCACAGAAAGTGATAATTTTAAAAATAATTTCAACTGTTACCATCGTGGGATTGTACTCAACAACTTCCCAAAGTTTCATGCTTCTGCCTACCTTGGAAATAAGAAAATTAGTGATTTTCATATTTTATACAGTCCATTTTAGGAAAAAAAGCGTTTTTGGGCCCCTGGGCCCCAAGAGTGTGAATTTTAAAATTTATTTTTGTAATTTTTCGTCGTAAGAGGGTACTCAACAACTTGCCAAAGTTTCAAGCTTCTACTAACACGGGAAGTTGGAGAAATAGTGAAGAGTCCATTTTTAATATTAGAAAAAAACTACATTTGGGCCCCCGGCCCCAAGGAAGTGCTAATTTAAATAATGTTTTTGACTTTAAACACCGTGGAAGTGTACTTAACAACTTAACAAAGTTTCATGCTTCTACCTACACGGGAAATAGGAGAATTGTAATTTTCAGTTTTTACATTGCTCAGATAAGGAGAAAATTTTCATAGGGGCGCCCAGCCCACAGAAGCCGATAATTTAAAAAAAAATTTATGTTACCATCGCGGGATTGTACTCAACAACTTCCCAAAGTTTCATGCTTCTGTCTCCTCGGGAAATAAGAAAATTTGTTATTTTCACATTTTATATAGTCTATATAAGAAAAAAAAAGTGTATTTGGGCCCCCGGCCCCATGAGTGTGAATTTTAAAATTATATTACGCCAATTATCGTTGCGAGAGACTACTCAATAATTTTCCAAAGTTTCATACATCTACCTACACGGGACGTAGGAGAATTAGTGATGATTCAGTTTTTAATAAAAGAAAAAAATAGATTTGGGCCCCCTGCCCCCAGTAAGTGATAATTTAAATACTTTTCACCTGTTACCTTTGTGATATGTACGTAATAACTACCCCAAGTTTCATGCTTCTACCCACATGGGAAATATGAGAATTAGGGATTTTCAGTTTTTATATAGCGAATTTAAGGAAAAAAATTCATTTGGGCCCCCGGCACCCATGAGTGTGAATTTTAAAATTATTTTACGCCAATTATCGTTGCAAGAGGCTACTCAACAACTTCCTAAATTTTCATGCTTCTACCTACACTGGAAGTTGGAGAATTCATGATGATTCAGTTTTTAATATAAGAAAAAAAAATAGAAGTTTGTCCCCGGTCTCCCGTAAGTGATAATTTAAATTCTTTTCCCCCTGTTACCTTTTTGGAAGTGTACTTAACAACTACCCCAAGGTTCATGCTTCTACCTACACGGGAAATAGGAGAATTAGTGATTTTATGTTTTTATATAGCTCCTAGAAGGAAAAAACTTCTTTGGGCCCCCGGCCCCCAGGAAGTGATAATTTAAATATTATAGGTGGAAAGGTTCGCGAATTTCACCTGTAATAATAGAAAATTGTATTTTCTTCTTTTTAGTGCACTTTCTATATGTAAATAAAAGCGTGTCCTTTAAAAAAAAAGATTTTTTAAAGTATTTTATTTTCTAATTTTTAGTCTAAAAATTTTTGTAATCGATTTTTCGACCTTATCAATTCAATTTAATTAGTAGATGCTAAATAGATATAAACTAAAAAATGCATTAATTTAATTCGATCTATCTGAAAATTTGAAACAATGCATTGTTATCCAAGATCTATCTGAGGTAAAATTTTGAGATCTCTAGGATCATCAGAAGAGGTTTAAGTTTACGTTGAAAAATTTGAAATTTTACACATGCTATATAGCGATAAACTACATTTTAAAAATGCATTAATTTGATTGCGGTACAATCGATCTATCTGAAATTTAGATGCAATGCATTGTCGTTCAAGATCTATCAGTGGTAAACGTTTAGATCTCTAGGGCCATCAGAAGTGGTTTAATTTTACGTTACAAAATTTGAAGAATACAACATACTAACAGTGTGAGTTAAATAAAAGCGTGTAGTGTAATAAAGAAAAATGCTATTGTACATGTTTAATTTACTAGCGTTTAAAAACGCAAGGGCTTTAGGCCGTCAATCTGTTATCGTTGAATAAGTTGCTTCTGAAAAATTAAGTTTCAAAAATTTGCCTTGTGAAATAAAGAAATGTAACAAGTTCACCATAATAAAATGTCTGTTGTTCTTCAAGCAAGCAGATGTTATTTATATGTAATATTTGTATTTAAATTAACCATGATAAAATGTGTGTGTTCTTGAAGCAAAATGGTATTTATATGTAATATTTGTATTTAAAAGCTTTGAATACTTCCCAGTAATAGAAACTCTTTTCCAACAAGTGATTTAGATTTGAGTTCTCCTTCGATTAAAAGTAACAATCCACGACAGTTATGATCACAAACTATTTAGTTTTAAATTCACCTTCTGAAAGAAAAAGAAAAAAGTTACATTTATTCTTTTTGCAAACTGCTAAAAATAGAGACTAAAAAAATTGTTTACTATTTTTAAAGGGATGGGGCTTTAAAAAATCATTTGAGTAAGACTTTTCCCAAATTTCAAATAGCAAGAGGGAAAAAAAACAAACAAACAAAAACAACCTTTTTTTTTGTTGTGGCGCGATGATCTAAGTGGAAGCGCACTGGACTATCGATCCGAGGCAGATCCCGAGTCGCGGGTTCGATCCCAGGTACTGGCAAGGCCCCTGGGGCATTGTGCTGGCCACACATTCTCCTGCTCGTTAGTGGTGGCTAAAAACTTGTGAACGCTACATCACTTGCCCCACAGTCCGACATGGACTGGAAAGGGGGTAAAAAAAACCTTTCCTAATTTTGAATTAATTCAAATGCACGAAAAGTCTACAGATAATATTTTTACACACTTTGGAGGAGGATATCACCGTATATGTAAAGTGTATGTCCATCAAGAAAAGTTAAAATGAATATGCTTCTGGTTATGTTGTTCATCCGTCGTAGTCGACGATGACCATGGTCATCATGTTTATATTTGACATGTGCTAGGCCGCCACGTATGTCCTCTGGTGGCTTATTAACCCTATTCTAGCACGAAATTTGCGTCCGCATGTCGGACATGGGATGAATGGGTTCCGTTCACGGAGGGTTTTGGATACGGTCCTTCTATGCTTGACGTTTTGTCTTGGCAGCCTGTTGTCTATTAGCCTCACAGACGGATGTGCCATTCCGTATCATAGAGCGCCAGTGGGCTCGGTTACTGGCTGATGCTTTCCAGGAGTCATGTCCAATGTCAAAAGCCTTTAGAGCAGTTTTACGTGCATCCTTGTATCGCTTACGTGGATCTCCGCGTGCTCTATGCCATTCTGTATGCTCACCATAGCAGAGCCTCTTGGGGAGGCGGGGAGGCAATGGTCGGGCATGTGCACTACATGCCCCGCCCAGCTTATTTGGCTCTGATGAGGCTAGTGTGAATGCTGGGTAGTCCTGAACTGGCTAATATTTCGTTGTCTGCAAATTTTTCCTGCAAATTTATAGAGAGAATATTTCTTAGGCTTTTGGTGTGGAAGTGGTTCAGCAACCTCGAATGACGTTGGTATAAACAAGTTTCTCATGCATATAGTAAGGTTGGGTGCACTACAGATCTATATACTTTTAGTTTTGTTTGGGCGATGATTACCTTTATGATTCAGACACTGTCATGCAATCTGCCACATGCTGCGTTGGCCTTGGAGATTGTCGCGTTCACCTCGTCATCAATATTTGCCATCTGAGACAGTGTGCTGCGAAGGTAAGTAAAGCGGGTCACTGTGTTGATTTTGTTGCCGTTGATGATTATTTTAGCGTCAGAAAAAGATTTGCCTGGGGCCGGCTGGAAAAGAACTTATGTCTTCTTTGTATTGAGGGTTAGTCCAAAGTTAGAGCACGCACTGGAAAATGTATCAACGCTTAGTTGCAGGTGTGCATCAGATCCCGCGTTAACGACACAGTCATCAGCAAATAGAAGGACCAGGATACTGTCTGATTTGACTTTTGTTTTTGCTTTAAGCCTCCCTAGGTTGAAAAAATGGCCATCAGTGCGATAACTAATGTCCAGTCCTTCATTGCTATCCCTGAAGGCCGCTGTAAGCATGGCTGAGAACATGAGACTAAACAATGTTGGGGCGAGAACACAGCCTTGCTTTACACCATTTGTGACAGGGGATGGTTTAGAGGCCTCTCCATTTCCCTGGACTCGAGCCTGCATGCCATCATACAATTGCCTTACAATGGCTATATACTTACTTGACACCCATACATGACCTTAATCCTCTAGAGACCCTCTCTGCAGACTTTGTCGAAGGATTTGTCAGGTCTATATAAATGGAAAGTAGGTCCATATTCTGCTCTGACACTTTTCCTGCAACTGCCGTGCTGCAAAGATCATGTCGATGGTCCCCCGTTCTTTCCGGAAGCCACAGTGGCTTTCTGGTAATAGACTCTGATTCAGATGTGCATTTAGGCGATTTAGGATGATTCTGGCGAGTATTTTTTCCTGCAATTGATAACAACAAAATTACACGACGATTATCGCAGGCTTGGTGGTTCCCTTTTTGCTTGTACAAGTGGACTATGGATGCATCTTTAAAATCCTGGGGGATAGCCTCTTGCTGCTACATCATTAGGAATATTTCATGCAGCTTTTCCAGTAGAACCATGCCACCTTCTTTGTATATTTCAGCTGGCATTGCTTCTGCTCCACATGACAGAAGATGTACAGCCCTTTGCATCTCAAGAATTGTAGGCGTGTCATCCATTGCCAGGTTAATTGGTACTTGAGGGAGGTGACTGATAGCATCTTCATTAATAATTGAGTTGCTGTTTAGGACAGCATGAAAGTGTTCAGCCCAGCGCTCAAGAATCTTCTTTGTGTCAGTAATTAGATATGTCCCATCAGCACTGAGAAGCGGGGATGAATTAGACGGGGAGATAGAAGCCTAATAGATATACTTGTAAGAAGTCACCTTCCCACAATGAAATCACAAATTGGAACAAAAGGTTGCAACCGTAATCGTTGCAATACTTCTCCATATGTGATTGAAATTAACAAAGTTTCATACACTCTTGAAAAACTCATAATAAAAGATGGATTCCCTTGAACAAATCGCAACGTGATTTATGCAATTTTTTGCAAGAGTTGTAATAAAATTTACGTGGGTGAGACAGGTCGTCGTCTTGGAGATCGGTTTAGAGAACACCTGTATAATATAAATAGACAGGCTCAATTTACTGTGTCTAAACATTTTAACAGTGTTGACCATGACGGCATTTCAGATATTGCAGTTACTGGTATTTTATATGATAGCAATACCCATCATAGGATCCATATGGAAAATAGACTTATAAAACGATTTGGTACGTTGACTCCATATGGAATTAACCAAATTCACAATTTTACCTAACTGCATAATCTGTTTACCGTTGTTGTTTTTACTGTAACTTTTGATACTTCCTCCTTTTTCATACAACCTGTGTCCTTGTTTTTTTTTGTTTTTTCTTTCTTTTTATTTTACAAAAATATTTTATGATATAATATGTTTTAAGAATTTAAATATTACTTTATCGCATTCCCATTCTATTTCTATTTGATATATTAGTCTCGCATCCAGCGAAGTATTTGTTGTATGATGCGGCGTATGCTATTATATGAGTCCGTTACGGATGAAGACCTGTGATTGCTGGTGTGTTTTTTGTGGAGTTTATGTTTCTCTGCCAAAATGTGTTTGATTTCAACACAATTGTCATTGAACCAGCCTTGGACCTTTCTCGTCACGGATCAAAGGATTTGAGAGGCTGTGCTGTAGATTTGATCTCTAAAATTCGTCCAAACATTCTCAATGTTCGTATTGTTCATCGTGATGGATCTCAGTTTGTCCTCCAGGGCAGTCTCGCGAGATTGTTGAGTACTGGCACAGTTTAGCTTTGTGATGCTTAGTCGTTTTAGAGTTTTATTCCTTGAGGCCATTGTTGGGGGTGAAAGCGAATATTAAGTTTGAAGATGATGAGACGATAGTCTGTCCAGCATTCACCACCGCAGAGTGATTTGGTCACACGAACGTCTTTACTATCTTTCTTCCTTGTGATGACGTAGTCTATTAGGTGCCAGTGCTTGGAGCGAGGGTGCATCCATGAGGTCCTGTTTCTTGTGGTAAGACTTAATACTGTGTTAGTAATCAATAAATCATTTTCAACACACGTCTTAAGCAACAGTAGACCTTTGCTATTACACCGGCCCACTCCATGTTTTCCTATCACACCATCCCAAAGTGCATTGTCGCAGCCCACTCTTGTAATAAAGTAACCAAACATGACCATCTTATCACAGGAGGGAATGTTGGCGATGATAGTATGAAGGTCCTCGTTAAACCTGGATTTCACTACATCAGGGTTATTCATTGTAAGGGCAATGCAGCTGAAGTTGTTAAGATATTTCTGCCCGGCCAACAGAGGTGGTCTCATCGTCATGAGTCTTTCCTTTATGCCATTTGGAGGACCAGTTAGTTAGCACACTAATGATGTCTTAATGGCAAAACCAACACCGGCCCCATGGCGTTCCTCACTCTCTCTGCCACTCCAGAAGAAGGTGTAGCCGGAGCCTCTTTCACTTAGTTCGCCCTCTCCTAGTAGACGGGTCTCAGTAAGAGCGGCAATGACGACGTCATATCATGAAAGTTCGTGGCCCACCAGGGCAGTTCTCCGTTGGGTTCTGTTGGTCTCATCTCCGTCCATTAGTGTGCGCACATTCCATGTGCCCAGGGTGAGAGGAATAGTCCTCGGCTTCTTCTTTAGTTTGCGACCGCAAAAATAGGGTCCCTGTCAGCCGCGGTAGTGCGGGCAGGAAAGTTTGAGCAGGCAACGTTTAGGGCCCATTTTCTAGCCCCTTCCTCATGCCATGGATGTGAGCCGTGCATTCCTAAAGAGGGCTGCTCAGTCGCTCAGGGGGCTGCCTGACACCACTGCTGCTTAGTGCCAGTGGTGAATGACCCTATGGCCAGAGCATGATGGTTTGTGACTACGGCTGCCAGTGAACCCTCACCTGACGCTTCGCCACTTGTCTGTCACTACAGGACTTTGGAATGAATCGATGATGATGACAGTGACTTGCGCTGTGACTTTGTTTAAAGTGAGGAAGATTCGCGCAACACGTCGACCTCACTCTCTCGTCCAAAACCTTCTGATCCAGCAGCAAGACGGTGTCGAGACAGCTGGGAATGGGGTTGGGTGCAGTTGATGACCAGGACGTCCTGTGTGCCTCGTCATGCTCTTAGCACTCCACAATGCTCTGCTGTGTATCGCCTCTTTCACATTGGCCCATAGAAGATCCTATGCGCAGGCTACCGAATACAGTCTTCACGTGCTGGGTAGACCAATCCCACTTCACCGATGTTTGTATCCCATTGGTTAAACTCAACTGGTTTAGCCGGTCATTCGAGACCGTTTAAAGGGGTGTGGCTACTGAGCATGCTGCAGCTACTTGGAGCCACAGCTGAGAGTTGAATGCCAGGTGGGGCCCAAAGGTGGCGAACTTCCCCAAGAGGATATGACGGCTCCCCATCCAGAGGTTCTATCCCTCCCATGGACACCCCATACACCCCGCTTCTTGTCAAAATTAACTACTATATTATCAAACGGATCTCTTGAAAATTATTCTCATGAAATCTTGATAACTTGGTTTATTTTAAATAATTAAAAGACATATATTTATTTTTTTTAAATCTGGATATAAAATTAAAAAGCTTAGATTTTGTTTACACTCTTACATATGTAATTTATGCATGGACATGTAAGCGTGGCACTACCCTTATTGTTTATTGATATGAGATGAATTTGTCAGACACCTACGTATTCAATGGAGAGCCATTCAAGCGCATGTGGTCTTTCGTTTTATCCCTAGACACAAGAGCTGCACTGCTCGAATAGAAATCATTGGGTGGACTGGGAGAGAGAAGAGGGTTGAAGATTAAGATTATGGCCAGGACATTTATACTTCTGCTGTGAGAAGCTAGTGAATAAATCATCATCTTTATTTAACTTCAAATTATAGTTTTAGCGCTTGCTTTATATAGCTCATATTAGAAAAAAAACTCCATTTGGGCCCCCGGCCCCCAGTGAGAGATAATTTAATTATATTTTTCGCCTTTTACCATTTCGGGAGTGTACACAACAAATTCACAAAGTTTCATGCTTCTACCTACAGGGGAACTTGGAGAATTAGTGATGAGGTAGCTATGGACATATATAAATATTATATCAGAAAAAAAAACGAAATCCCCCCCCCGGCCACTCATGAGGGGAACTTTTAAAGTAATGTTTCGCTTATTTTTGTCGTGAGAGTGTATTCAACAACTTCCCAAAGTTTCATGCTTCAACCTAAACGGGAAGGTGGGGATTTAGTGATGAGTCAGTTTTATATAGTTTATTATTTTTTTTATAAAGTAAATCTACATTTGAGCTCCAGCCCTCCGTGAGATATAGTTTAAATATTTATGTCGCCGTTTACCGTTGCGGGATTGTACTCAACAACTTCATAACATTTCATGCTTCTACCTACACGGAAAATAGAAGAATTAGTGATGAGTCAGTTTTTATAGTTTATATTAAGAAAACAAAATACATTTTGGCCCTCGGCCTCTCCATGAGAGGCTCGCCAATTATCTTTGTGAGAGTAATTATCTTTCGTGATGTAATCCCTCTCGTGATGTAATCCCCTCGTGATGTAATCCCTCTCGTGATGTAATCCCTCTCGTGATGTAATCCCTTTTGTCAATGTGCTCACCTACACCGAAGAGATCAAATATCACCGTTAAATCTTGTTGCATAATTGAATCCCATTCTTTGTTGAATCCCTAAAGCCACCACGATCCCATACTTCAATGGGACAACGTACTCCAGTATGATCCCCCCAAAAAATTTCACATTTTTCTTCAAAACCCTTTACACGATTGGATCCTATTCGCTGGTTTATTTGTTTGATCAAGTATGATCCCATTGCATTATGGGATTTCCTTCCATGTGAGAACAAAGTCTGGTTTCTCGAACATTATCTCGTTCGATCCAGTTCTAGGT
Source organism: Ampullaceana balthica (assembly GCA_944989445.1). Taxonomy (NCBI): domain Eukaryota; kingdom Metazoa; phylum Mollusca; class Gastropoda; family Lymnaeidae; genus Ampullaceana; species Ampullaceana balthica. The sequence continues at coordinate 264,464 of CALYLW010000068.1, read as the reverse complement.
CTCATTATAAAATTATCTACCAGACATGACTAGGTTTCATTAACACTAAGTAACGTTTACTATTAGTCAGCATCATCATTTGTGTTCCTATCAATAGCTTCAACCATATATATAATATGAGTATATTACATTTATTGTAGGAAAAACATTTGGTCTAAAACATTTTAAACTTGCCCCAGTAAAATAGACTAACAATTAACGAAAATCTTACAAAAATAAAACGTAGAAATTTCAAGAATACTTAATACATTCTATCAGTTGAGGTTTACCAAGCTGGAATTCAGTAAAAAAAAAGCAACAACAAAACAATGAGATAAGACTAAAATATGTTATAAATTACCGAGACCTAACGGAAAACGAAATCACAGACTTTTCTAGAATATTTTTGATCATACCCGAATCAAGTAAATAATAAGGGGCCGTCCATAAATGACGTCACGCGATTTTTGACGATTTTTGACCCCCTCCCTGTCACATATGAATTGCGTGTTGGATGACGGAGAGATCACGTGAGTGAAAGCACGGGAAGAGATGGAGTAGATGTTTCGAGATTATTATCAGTGTTAGAGAATTCTGGTGTGTGTCATGGTGGATGTGGCATAGGACTCCACGTTGTATAACCTCAAATTATATATGTTCTGTACATAGTATACATATTAAAGTTGTTTTATTGAAACCAGTTCTTCAGAGGATTATTGTATGCAAGGTTATATATATTGAGAACGCCTACAAGATATATTAATAAGTAAAATATAACAGAATAGGTTACATTGGTGTCAAAGTGAAAAGTGATTACGATTAGTCCTAAGCGAACAAAATAATATTAATAATAATAATAAATTGATTATTTATATAGCGCTGTATCCCAGTAAGGAACTGGGCTCACAGCGCTTTACATGAAAGAAATAACATACTTATAAGTATTAAATTAACTTTCATATCACAACAAACACAAAAAATTACAATACATTATACATAAGCTACGTTAATCATTTACAAGAAATGTTGTTTCATCAATTTTAAAAATAAATTGTGAAAAGATGTGTCTTAAGTGCAGTCTTGAAAGACTTGGTTGTTTGAATACTACGTATGTGTAATGGTAGATAATTCCATTGTTTGGCTGGACAAAAAGAGAATGACCTTTCACCAAACGTTTTGGTGCGTGTCGTAGGAACAGAGAGAACACGTGTGTCTGCAGAAGATCTTAGCTTGCGAGTGGGTGAGTAGACCGACAAAAGTTCAGTAAGATACGATGGGCATGAGTCCGAAAAGAAATTGTGACAGAGAACGGCCAGTTTGTAATCAATACGGGCTTGTATAGGCAGCCAATGAAGTGAGCGAAGAAGTGGAGTAACATGGTCATGTTTTTTTGCCTTGAGCACCATTCTGGCAGCTGAATTTTGAACTTTCTGTATTCTTTCAATGCATTGTTTTGGCACACCTGACAGAAGAGAATTGCAGTAATCCATACGAGCCAGTACAAGAGCACAGACTAGTGTTTTTGTGGCACTAACTGTTAAGTAATGACGGATTGAGCTGATCTGACGAATGGCAGTGTAGGCAGAGCGACAGATGTGATTGATGAAGTTGTTAATAGACATGTTGTCAGAAACAATGTAGCCAAGATTCCTAGTCGATGTTGTGAAAATACAGAAAGTGAGGTTCGTGGAAGTCACCAGTATTGTGTATTTCAAAAAGAAAAGTATTCTTTAAAAGAAGAAATATTGTGAGCCATCATTATTTGTGAATATTCCAGTTCTTAAGCAGCTGTGAATAAACTTTTGTGGTTCAATGAAATATTTGATACAATAATTTTTCAAGATGGCGGCTTGCCTTACCGCATAACTACACGCAATGAATCTAGGTCAAGGCAGATTGAGCACACGGTGTCCACGTGACACAGGTCATTACTAATAATTCAAAGAAAGAACTGTAAACAAACCTTGAACTTGAGAAGCTATGGACTATTAACAACTGTGTCAGTGTGAATTATAAATCAAGATACAGAATTTGTATTCATTCATTGTTTGAAAAGTGTGATAATTGCAATTTTGGAGTAATGGAGTGAACTAAACTGTCTAAAAACTGCTCTAAAGTTCAAAAATTGGAAAATTTGACTAAGTTACTTATTTTATTCATAACTTTGGACCATCGGATGTGTTTTGTCAATCTGAGGGAGCATATATAAAGTATACTTAAGATGCCGTGTGAGGATGCTTTGTTGCCTCATTTTGTCAAAATCAAGTTTAATGGTTTAGATGTGTCACTTATTTGGACTTAACGTATTTTGAATTAAAGATTTTTCATTTGGAGGATTTATAACTTAAGAAAAGAATTGAAAGACTTTGATGAAGAGAAAGTCAAAATTGCTGATGAAAAAGAGAGGCAAAAGCTTATAATTGAGAGAGAAGAAAGAGTGGCAAGAAGAGAACTTGAACAACTTAAAAATGATAACTTAAAACTACAAATTGATTTAGAGAGTAGAGGCCACAATCCTGGTAATGACACAAATAGAAAGTCAGCACCGAAGGATACTATCAAAGTTAGAAAATATGATAGCCAGAAAGAAAAAATGGATGTTTATCTGGATTATTTTGAATCCATAATGGCCATGAAAGGTTATGATGAAGAAGATTGGCCAGCACAATTGATGACTCAATTGGAGAAGACTGGAGAAGCATCTGAAGCTTACAAAAGTATAGCCAAAGAAGACAAAAACATATATAAAAATATCAATGTCATTTTGGAAAGTCAGAAATGATTATAGAAAAGAATTTCATGAAATGAGAATCAAGATGGACAAAGATCCACAGATCATAGTGCATGAAGCACAAGTTAAATTAATAAAATGGCTGGAACTTACAGCAATAGATACAAGCAATCCAAAGGCCATACTAGACATGGTGTTAATTGACAAGTTCTTAGAAAAATGCAAAACCAACTCTATTCACATATTTAACTGATAAGAAAGTTCGTACTCAAGCAGAGCTAACAAATGCATTACGCACATTCAAAGACTCTCATCCAAATGTGGAAATGGATAAGAGACAAGATATCTTTGCAGCAATACAAGATAAAACCAAGAAAAAAGCAAGGAATGAGAAACAAGAGTCTGCCAAACCAAGGCAACAACAAACTATTTGCTGGTACTGTAACAAGCCAGGACATATGGCGAGGCAGTGTTACCACAATAAAGGACAACCCAATAGGGTGTCACCTAATGGCAGTCCTATAAGAAAGAAAACAGAAGAAAAATCAAGACAAGATCACTTTGAAAACAAAGATAGACTAGCATGGAGAGAAGAATATAATCATAATTCCAGACATAGAGATTATGATCAAAGTAGACAATCATGGAGAGACAGATATAATCATAATTCCATATATAGAGATTATAATCAAGGTAGAAGATCATGGTGAGGCATATATAGTTTTGATTCCAGAATAAGAAATTTTGATCAACCATGGAAAAAGAATGACAACCAAGACATGAATGATAGAAATAGAAGAAAGATGAATCGAGACGGTACAGGTACTTGTGACACTGTAGCCACTATTGACAATCACGTATATGATAAAAGGGATGAAGACCATAGTAGCAGAGATAAAGATGGTACTAGTGAGTCTGAAACCATTCGTGTGGAATCATCTGAATTATGAAAAACAATTGGTTGTGTATTAAGCAGAATCAAAGACATAGATAAAGAACATGATTTTCAGATAAAGCTTTCTACTGACAGTGACTCATCTGGTCGAAATTCTATTGAATTATCTGGAAGCAAAAATGACATCTCAAAAGCTAAGCAACTTATTCAAGATGCTGGAATTGATATTGTGAATGAAAATAATCGTGGTCGTGGTTGGTGAATTGTTGAACATTTAATAGGCTGAAGAAACATTAAAAGCCCAATGATTTGAATTCATACTCGTCAACTGAAGAATGACTACTTTTGGACTATGCTATGCTATTAGCCGACTACAAATTTGACATTAAACCTGTTAAAGGAAAAGACAATGTGGTTGCAGACATATTAAGCAGAATGACAATAAATAAAGACATTCTGTGAATTCCTCAATGATAAAACAAGAGACTGTATTAAAAAGACATGCTGTGAATTCCTAAATGATAAAACCAGAGACTGTATTAAAAAGACATTCTGTGAATTCCTAAATGATACAACAGGAGACTGTAATAATATATATATTTTTTATTCGCTGAACAATAGACAAGGAACAGTGTTTGAATTCCACTGGATTATTATTTAATTTTAATAATATTGATTGTTACAAGTATTTTAGTTACACAAAATTATAGTTGTGGTAAAGGTCCATTTTCATTTTTTCAGTACAGGTAGACTGTTGAAGTCCTACAGATTTTTTTCTCTTGATCTTTATGTCTAGATGTCGTGTGTAAGACAATGAATGTCCATTGATGATAGATACTTGAAATTTGTATATACATGTAGATTAATTTGATTTTAATTACGACCAAAAATGTTGTGTTTCATAAACATTTTTTTTGAAGGTTGGGGGTGAATGTCACGTGTGAATCGCGTGTTGGATGACGGAGAGATCATGTGAATGAAAGCGCGGGAAGAGATGGGGTAGATGGTTCGAGATTATTATCAGTGTTAGAGAATTCTGGTGAGTGTCGTGGCGGATGTGGCTCAGGAATCCACGTTGTATTACCTCAAATTATATATGTTCTGTACATAGTATACATATTAAAGTTGTTTTATTGAAACCAGTTCTTCAGATGATTATTGTATGCAAGGTTATATATTTTGAGAACGATTAGAAGATATATTAATAAGTAAAACATAACAGAAGAGGTTACACTCCCCCCCCCATCATCACGCGTCGTCAAAAAAACTTAGACCCCCCTCTAAAAATACGTCACAAATCTTTGACACCCTTCATAAAAAACAATTAAAAAAACAATAACAAAAACAACTTTATTTTCTATTTAAAATTAATGATGTTTCAAATAACTTTTATTGTCATTTAAGTATTTATTATTTATTTAGTGAAGATCTACATTGTAATATTGTAACCCGCGTGAAGCATTTTTTTAAACGTTTAACCGGCCTTCAGAAAACGAACTGTGTTAACATCCTTAGATTATATTTTATTTTAATGCACACGAAATTAAACATTGACTATTAATCATCACATTTAACGCCTTTGTTTAGAAAAAAAATTATTTAAATTTAAAAATAACATTTTTAAAATGTATTTTTAAAAAAATCCCTCAATTTACTGACAGGAATCCCGTAAGAAAGAGGTCGGCGAACAGAGGTAAATAACCTCATCTGGGGTAAAAAAGGGAATTATTTGGGGTAATGCAGACTCATTTGGGACATATAAAATCCACTACAATCCACTAGATATATTAAAATACGTCATGTGTACGTGTACGCTTGGAACATATGCCCATTATTGAACCGGTTCCTTCTAAAAATGCATTTCTTTTTTAAATTTGACAACTTTGTAGATATCTTACCTACGTACTATACGAAGACAACTAAATCTACCCTACTTTCATTTATATTGACACGAGTGACAATAATCTTAATCGACATGACTTGTCTGTATCACGTATCCTTTCTGTGATATTTAAAATTAATGCCTTAAAAACTGAGCTAAGAAGAAAAGTTGTTTTGTACTCCTCTCGAATTGCGATGTCAAGAAGATATGGGAAAATATAAAATTTAGATTTTCGAGGATATTTTAGATACATCCTGAATAAAGTGAATAATATGTGCAGTTAAAATTGATTAAAAAAAATAAAGGCGATCCAGCAAACAAATTACTTTAAGGAATTTTCTAGAGCAATGTAGAAAAATTCGATAATACGACAAAAAATTATATACATTGAAAAACCTGTAATGAACACAAAAATAATGGCTACGAACGTTCACTCATATATTAGATTGTTGTTTACAGTTATTGTAAGGTATTCTTTACATAGTTTATATAACGGAAGTGAATTTGGGGTATCGGTCCTAACTAAATGGACATTATGAGTTATATTTAAATATGGGCTACATTCACAAGGTTGAACAAATACCATTCATTTACCCAGGGGCAATTGTTTAAAATAAATGATATATTGCTGATATCTTTAAAAAATCCCAATTGTGCGTCCCCCGATCCAATGTGTGCGTGTTTTGAGTTAAATGCCATAAAGTAGTTTAATATGGGCCATCAAGTAGTTTAATATGGGCCATCAAGTAGTTTAATATGGGCCATCAAGTAGTTTAATATGGGCCATCAAGTAGTTTAATATGGGCCTTCAAGTAGTTTAATATGGGCCTTCAAGTAGTTTAATATGGGCCATCAAGTAGTTTAATATGGGCCATCAAGTATTTTAATATGGGCCATCAAGTAGTTTAATATGGGCCATCAAGTATTTTAATATGGGCCATCAAGTAGTTTAATATGGGCCATCAAGTAGTTTAATATGGGCCATCAAGTAGTTTAATATGGGCCATCAAGTAGTTTAATATGGGCCATCAAGTAGTTTAATATGGGCCATCAAGTAGTTTAATATGGGCCATCAAGTAGTTGAATATGGGCCTTCAAGTAGTTTAATAGGGGCCATCAAATAGTTAAATATGGGCCATCAAGTAGTTTAATATGGGCCAACAAGTAGTTTAATATGGGCCTTGATTCTTTTCTATCCAGGTTTGGTCTACATCCAACCGAAACCAGACAATTTTAGTTTCGTAATATGAGCTCTCTAATCTCTAACTCTAATGTCCCTTAACCCGTTGTTGGGTCGTTTGGGCACAATCGTGAACTGCTCACTAACACACGCCATTTGTCACGGTCCTGTGCTGCCCTTGGAGAGTCGATGAATGACAGGCCGGTCCACTCTTTGATATCGTCCTCCCATCTCTTCTTTTGTCTGCCTCCTTTCCTTCTTCCCTGGACTGTGCCTTGTAATATGGTTTTTGCGAGACCTCCAGTTCTTGTCACGTGCCCGTACCATCGTAATTTCCTCTTCTTAATTGATGTGAGTAGGTCCTCGTAGGGGCCAATGACAGTACTTATTGTGTTGCGGACCGCTTCGTTAGTGATGTTCGCTGTGTAGGAGATGTTCAATATCTTTCTGAAACATCTCCTCTCTAGCGCATTGATTCTTCTTTGGAGGTCTGCAGTGAGCGTCCAAGCCTCGCAACCATACAAAAAGACCGACATCGCTAGAGAGCGCATTAGTCGGATCTTTGATCTCAGGGAGAGCTTTTTACTTTGCCAGATGTGCTTTAATTTGCTCAATGCTGCCATTGTTTGGGCTACTCTGGCAAGAATTTCTGGCTTTGAGCCTTCGTCGGATATTATGGCCCCTAGATACTTGAAGGTGGAGACTTCTTCGAGTTTTTGCCCGTTTATCCTAATCTCGCTTGTGAATTTACTATTAGCCATGACTTTGGTCTTTTCTGCGTTGATTTCCATGCCGTACGCCTTTGCTGTTTTCTCTAGCTTTGCGAGGAATTCTTTTAGTTCGTCCTCGCTACCAGCTAGGCCGTCGATGTCATCGGCGGAGCGTAGGTTGGTTATACTTCTCACCTCCGATGCTGACTGTTCCGACAGGGTCTTCTAGCACATCTGTCATGATCCTTTCAAGGAAGAGGTTGAAGAGGATAGGGGAAAGTAAACATCCTTGTCTGACACCAACAGTGGTCTTGAACAAATCTCCCAGCTTGCTGTTGAAGAGTACTGCGCTGGCTGCTCTGTTGTAAAGGTTCTTGATCACTTCAATGATGTTTGCATTTATGTTTAATTTGTGCATCGTTGCCCACAGTGCCGCATGCCACACTCTGTCGAACGCTTTTTTTAAGTCTATAAAGACATGATAGAGGTCACTCTGGTGTTGGAGATGTTTTTCACAGAGAAATCGCAGGTTAAAGATTTGCTCCGTTGTGCTTATTCCTGTTATGAAGCCCGCCTGCTCTTCTGAAATGATTTGCTCTGCTTGTGGTTTCAGTCTGTTTAATATGATCATAAGCATGATTTTGCTGGGGTGACTAATCAGGCTGATTGTACGGTAGTTCTGACACATCTGTAGATTACCCTTTTTTGGGAGCGTGATAACCAGTGATTGCGTCCAGGGGGTTTGCCATTTCCTTGTCTGCCAGATCTTGTTGCACATGTTAGTTAGGATGTTTATTACGGGGTCTCCTCCTGCTTGCATCAGTTCGCCCGGGATGTTGTCCGCTCCAGCTGATTTCCCCTTCTTCAGTTTTTGTACAGCCAGCTCCACCTGGTCGCGGAGAATAGAATGCATGTCTGTGTTAGTTGACTTTGGGCAGTTGAGCACTGACGCATCGCCTTTGGAGTCTTCATTGTACAGCTCAGAACAGTATTCGGTCCATCTTCTGAGAATTTCTTGTTCTTCTGTGATACATTTTGCGGATTTATCTTGTATGGTTGAGATACGACCTTGTTTGGTGGATGTCAAGTCTTTAACAATTTTGTAAGCCTTCCTTGAATTGTTCCTTAGTAGATTTTCATCGATGTCATAGCATTGTTGTTCTATCCATTCCCATTTTGATTTTACCATATCTTTCCTTATCTTTTTTATTGATGTCTCTGTATCTGGGTGCTCCTTCTGCAGTATTCTTTACGCTCTTTAGTTTTCTTCTTTCATCGCATAGTTCCAGAATATTAGAGGAGACCCATGGTCTTTTTATTGCTCGCTTCTTACCAAGTACTTCTTTTGCTGCTTCAATTATTGTGGTATTGACGGTGTCAGTGACTAGGTCTATGTCCATGTCCGTTTCTGACTCATATAGTGTGGTGAGTGGAGCAAATTTTCCTCCAATGGTTGCCCTGAAGACTTCTGCGATTTCTGGGTCTTTCAGTTTGTCCAGGTCAAAGCTTAATCGTGGATTGCCTTGTTTTGCTATCTTTTTCAGGTGGAGATGAAAAGGTCATCAGCACCAGGTTATGGTCACTGCTGATATCTGCTCCAGGGAAACTTCTAGTTCTAGCTGATTTAATACACGATTTGAATCGTTTTCTGACCAGTATGTAATCTATCTGGTTACTATGTTCCCCGTCGGGGCTGTGCCAAGTCCATCTTCTGGATTTTTTATGTTGGCCAATTGTGTTAGCTAGCAGGAGGTTGTTATATCTTGCAAATTCCAGGAGACAAAGTCCTCTATCATTGGTCAGATCATTGCAAGAGCGTCCACAAGTATCTGCCCAGTTGGTCCATAAATCTACTCCAATCTTCGCGTTCCAGTCTCCTTGAACGACGATAATGTCTTTCCTTGGTGTTTGATCCACGATGTCCTGTACTTGGTCATAAAAGGCATCTACTTCACTGTCATCGTGGCTGGTTGTAGGAGCATATATCTGTATAATTGTGATATTGAAGGGTGTGGCTTTCAGCCGAATGGTGATAATGCGGCTGGAGACAGGGCGACATCCAATGACCGAGTTTGTTATATTTTTATGTATGAGGAATCCAACTCCATGTTCATGTCTGTCCTCCCTTCCACTAAAGTAGATCTTGTGTCCTTCCTCTGTTGAGAGTTCACCAAAGCTTTTCCATCGGCTCTCACATAGTCCGATGGCATTCCATTGGTATCGCTCCATTTCATGCGTCAATTCTTTCACTTTTCCTGTAGCATATAGGGTTCTTACATTCCATGTGCCAATAATTACGTCGTCTCTTCTTTTGAGGTTGAAAATGGGAGTTGCTTGTGGTGCACCAGTAATACACTTTTCGTCCCCACCTTGGTGTGCAGTGGTAGACGCGGCCCTTGTTAACCCGGGCGACGGCCGAGCCGGTATGTGTTGAGTTAGTATTACAGTCATGTGGTGTGTCTAGGGCAGCAGCTACATAATATGAGCTACATAATTTAAGAAATTAAAAGGGCCCCCGGCCCAAATCGATGAATGGTGTAAAGTTTAAATCCCTTATAGATTTAAATCTGGATAATGATGGATATATGTGCAAAGTCGCCTCCTTAGAATAACAAGGTTCTAAGTCGAATTTGTGACAGAAATGGGATATTATAGCCAACGAGTTATACTCCATCTATCAATCTTCAATGATAAAAAAATATTTAAAAGCTATATCATGAGACCATTTTGTAGGAAGTAGAGAATAAAAAGGTTCTAACTCTATAAAGGCCTTTAAAAATTAAATTTTCTAACACGAATATCTTCGTATGACCAGAAGTTCACTCAGAACCAAGTTATTCTAGGGTGGGAAGTTAGGTCAAGATCAAAATATTCTTGTAGAAATGTTTGTGACACAAAGCCGACCCTACGCAAAAATAGTAAATTTGTCTTATATATATATAACTATATAGACCCGTCGTGCGTTGCAACGATCAAAGTTAAAAGGAATAAATTTAAAGAAACCAATGAGTGGTATGTTTAAAAACAATTCTAAAGAAACCTTAGTGTAAGTGTGAAAAAAAAATTCAAGTTTCATAGCAAACTGATAAATAAATTAATAATTAAATAGCGTACAAAAGAAGAAACGATATTAAGGGTCCCGGCCCCAAAATGAGTGATACGTTATATTTTTTATTTCTATTGTACTCAAGCTATATTTCTCAATATCGTGTAAAATTAAATGGGTAATGCAATTAATAACGTTCAGTTAAAAATCCATTTGAGGCCCCATCTCCGAGGGAATGGACATTAGGAGTTAAGTGCCCTATAGTAATGTAATATAGGCTCTAAAGTTTTTATATACTAAGTTTGGTCAAAATTCAGTTATTTTCGCATTATTTAACACTTAAACTAATTTTTTTTATCTAGCCAATATAGGAAAAATAAAAGAAATTAAGGGGCCCCCAGGCCTATGCGGTGCAAGATGTCAATTTCAAAAACCTTTTCATTTTAATTTAGTTTCATCATGGATATATATTTCTCAAGATCGTTACAAAGTGAATGGGGAAAATATCTTAAAGATATAAGAAAAAATATATTTGGGGCGCCCGGCCCCGAAGAAATTGACATTAGAAGTTATGTGCCCTTAAGTATTTTAATATGGGATACCAAGTTTTTGAAAACAAAGTTTGGTTAAGATCCATTCATTCACTTAGTACCTAACGCATAAACTAAATTTTAAATAGCTGATATGAGCAGAAAACGACACTAAGGGCCCAGGGCCTATTATTTGCAAGACATAAATTTTAAAACACCTGTTCGTTTCAATATGGATAATAATTGATGCATTTATCATTATTTTTCAAGATCTTTAATAAATATATGGGAAATAAATTCTTAAAAGTTGAAGAAAATGGCATTTTGTGCCCCAGGCCCGAAGGAATGGTTATTAGGAGTTTATTGCCTTATAGTATTTTAGTATTGGCTGTCAAGTTTTTATATGCAAAGTTTAGTTAAGATCCATTAATTAACACAGTAGCTAACGCTTAAACTAATTTTTATATAGCTCATTTAAGCAAAACATGACATTATGGGGCCCCGTCGTCCGATTAGTGTTAAATTTCGAAAAAAAGTTGACTGTTACCATCCCGGTAGCAAACTATACCGTCTCAAAAAGGTTCATGACGATCGGGTGAGTGGTTTAGTCAGCTATAAAGGACACACACAGACATACTTTGATTTTTATAAATATAGATATAGTGAAATAAAACGACATAAAGGGGGCCCGGGCCTATTCGGTGCGAGATGTCTATTTAAAAAATCTTTTCGTTTTAATTCAATTGCATCAGGTTTATCAAGATCATTAAAATGTGAACGGAAAAATATCTTAACATATATGAAAAAATACATTTTGGGCCCCCGGCCCTGAAGAAATCGACATGAAAAGTTCAGAAACTTTAAGTATTTTATTATGGGCTACCACGTTTTTGTATACAAAGTTTGGTTTAGATCCAATCATTTACTCTGTAGCTAACGCATAAACTGTTTTTATAAAGCTCGTTTAAGCAAAAAATGACATTAAGGGCCCCAGGGCCCAATTATTGCAAGAAATATAGTGCGAAACTTATGTTCATTTGAAAAAATTTCAAAATACATACATTTATTTATATTTCTCAATATAGTTAAAAAATTTGAATGGACTATAAAATATTAAACATTTACTAAAATAGATAGTTTGGGCCCCCTGCCCCATGGGAATGAAAATTAGGAGTTCAGTGCCCTATCGTAATAGAATATAGACCCTTGATTTTTTTATATACTAAAATGGGTTAAGATACATTAATTTTCTCAGTATTTTAATGTAATACTAATTGTTATACAGCTAATATAAGAAAAAAGCGACATTTAGGGGCCAGTGGGCCCATTCGGTGAAAGATGTAAATTTCAAAAACCTTTTCATTTTAATTAAGTTTCCTCATAGATATATTCCTCATGATCGTGAAAAATTGAAAAATTGAGTGGGGGAAAATACATTAAACATATCCGATGAGAAGACATTTGCTGTCCCTGGCCCCGTATGAATGGACATTTGAAGTTATGTGCCTACAGTGTTTTAATATGGGCTACCAAGTTTTTGTATTCAAATTTTGGTTAAGATCCATTCATTTACTCAGTAGCTAACGCATACACTAATTTTTATATATCATATATAACCAAAAAAAGACATTAAGGGCCCCGGGGCCCTCTCTGTGCAAGATTTAAAGTTCAAAACCCCTGTTCATTTCAATTTGTATAATAATCGATACATGTGTCATTATTTGTCAAGATTGTTAATGACTGAATGGGTAATAAAATCTTAAACGTTTAAGAAATGTGAATTTTTGGGCCCCCAGCCCCAAAGGAATGAATATTAGCAGTTTAGTGCCCTATAGTATTTTAATATTGGCTATCAAATTGTCATATACAATGTTTGGATAAGATCCAACAATTTACACAGTAGCTAGCGCTTAAACTAATTTTTATATAGCTCATGTAACAAACAAATGACATTATGGGCCCCCGGTGCCCCAAGAGTGTTAAATTTAGAAACAAAGTTGCCAGTTACCATCCCAGGTGGGTACTCAACAGTCCCCAAAAATTTCACGACGATCGGATGAATAGTTTAGTCAGCTATAAAGGACATGCACACACACACACAGACATACTTTGATTTATATATAATAGAAGATATAAGAAAAAAGACATTTACGGCCCCAGGGCCCATTTGGTGTTAGATGTAAATTTCAAAAACCTTTTCATTTAATTAAGTTTCCTCATAGATATATTCCTCAAGATCGTGAAAAATTGAAATGGGGGAAAATACATTAAACATACACGAAGAAAAGACATTGGGGGCCCCCGGCCCCGAAAGAATGGACATTTGAAGTTATGTGCCCTATAGTATTTCAATATGGGCTACCAAGTTTTTGTATTCAATTTTTGGTTTAGATCCATTCATTTACGCAGTAGCTAACGCATAAACTAATTTTATATATCATATATAACCACAAAAAAGACATTAAGGGCCCCGGGGCCCATTCAGTGCAGATATATAAAGTTCAAAACCCCTGTTCATTTCAATTTGTATAATAATGGATACATGTGTCATTATTTGTCAAGATTGTTAATGACTGAAAGGTGAATACAATCTTAAACGTTTAAGAAATGTGAATTTTTGGGCCCCCAGCCCCAAAGGAATGACTATTTGCAGTTCAGTTCCCTATAGTATTTTAATATTGGCTATCAAGTTGTCATATACAAAGTTTGGTTAAGATCCAACAATTTACACAGTAGCTAGCGCTTAAACTAATTTTTATATAGCTCATATAAGCAAAAAATGACATTATGGGCCCCCGGCGCCCCATGAGTGTTAAATTTAGAAAACAAAGTTGCCAGTTACCATCCCAGGTAGGTACTTAACAGTCTCCAAAAATTTCATGACGATCGGATGAATGGTTTAGTCAGCTAATAAAGGACATGCACACACACACACACACACAGACATACTTTGATTTATATACATATATATATATATATATATATATATATATATATATATATATAATTATATATATATATATATATATTAGGGTTGCGGAAATTAACGATTACTTTCTCGATTAATCGTTAAATTTTCTTATCGATTACAATTATTTTAATCAATAAAAATTCGATTAAAATTAAAGAAAATATTTTTAATATTTTTAAAAAATGTTTATTAATAAATAATTAATGATTAATAATTAATAATAATTTATATATTATTTTACGTACAAAATTCTCCAGCGTAGTATTATAATTTATTTTATTACTTTATGTGGACCGACAGACGTCAACTAAAAAATGGCTGACAGCCACAGCGCAGTTAAATTTAAACATATAACTAGAAAGTTGAGCACAAATTTAGTTTTTAAGCTAACTGCGGATAGCAATGTCAAAGATGGTGAAAAAAGTTTACTTTTTTACTGCCATAAACAATTCTCTTTTAATACATAGCTGACGTACCACCTTCACCACAAACATCCGATCAAGGATCAACACATTGTCATAAAATTTAGTTTAAAATATTCTTAATTTTCAATTGTCAGTGAGAAATGTTCAGTTTAATGACGTCATAAATTTCTATTTTTTGCTTTAATCGAAATTATCGATTAATTAATCGATAATTTTTCGAAAGTTAACGATTAAATTTAAATTAATCGATAACATCCCTAATATATATATATATATATATATATATATATATATATATATATATATATATATATATATATATATATATATATATATATATATCTAAAAATATATTTTGGTTTTAAACTATTGACTGACGAAAAAAATGTCAATACATTTATATGTTTGCAATGTTTGATAAAAGATGTCATATAAAGACTTTAAAGTGTTATTTCTATTTTCGACAAGAACGTTTAATAAATTTTAATTATGACACCATTTATTTTCATTTTTTGGCTTTAATGGAAATTAACGATTAATTAATAATTAATTTTTCAAAAGTTAACGATTAAAATTAAATTAATCGTTAACAGCTCTAATATATATATATATATATATATATATATATATATATATATATATATATATATATATATATATATATATATATATATAATATATATATATATATATATATATATATATATTTATATATACATCATGAATCCCGTGAAATGTTTAGAACCTTGCCACAATTTGTACATAAGTCGTGCTGACTCTGTATGTCTAAAGTTGCTCATCAGCATACAACATCAAACTTCATAACAGTAATTATCTCTCTTTATTTCTCCATTACAATATGGAAGCAATAACTACTACTTTTACTGGTCATTACTACCTCACTTTGACTCAGTCGTCACTCACACTCTTTATTGTCTCCGTTCATGTCCACTGTAGTGTCTAGGTCTCCTAGTGTCTAGGTCTCCTAGTGTCTTGGTCTCCTAGTCTCTAGGTCTCCTAGTCTCTAGGTCTCCTAGTGTCTAGGTCTATTAGTCTCTAGTTCTCCTAGTATCTAGGACTCCTAGTGTCTAGGTCTCCTAGTGTCTAGGTCTCCTAGTGTCTAGGTATCCTGGTCTCTAGGTCTCCTAGTCTCTAGGTCTTCTAGTCTCTAGGTCTCCTAGTCTCTAGATCTCCTTGTCTAGGTCTCCTAGTATATAGATCTCCTAATCTCTAGGTCTCCTAGTATCTAGGTCTCCTAGTGTCTAGGTCTCCTAGTCTCTAGGTCTCCTAGTCTCTAGGTCTTCTAGTATCTAGGTCTCCTAGTATCTAGGTCTCCTAGTGTCTAGATCTCCTAGTATATATATCTTCTAATCTCTAGGTCTCCTGGTATCTAGGTCTCCTAGTGTCTAGGTCTCCTAGTCTCTAGGTCTCCTAGTCTCTAGGTCTTCTAGTATCTAGGTCTCCTAGTCTCTAGGTCTCCTAGTATATATGTTTTTTAGTATCTAGGTCTCCTAGTCTCTAGGTCTTCTAGTATCTATGTCTCATAGTATCTAGGTCTCCTAGTGTCTAGGTCTCCTAGTATCTAGGTCTCCTAATATCTAGGTCTTCGTTCATGTCAACTTTAGTATACTGGTTTCCGTTAATGTCGACTGAAGTATCCTTACCAGTCCCAAATAAACATTTGTACTTTGATGAACCTCCACAAAATCATCAATATCTTTAGGAATATCGACATAATCTCGGAAATCAGAACTTACGTGATAACATAAAAGAAGTAGAAGAGTGCATTAGGGACGATGAGACTGAAAGTGAATTGAACATTTCCAGGTATCGTCGCAAAGCGAGGTTGACCAGGTTTGAAACACCAAGCTTTAATTATGGATAGAACTTGTATCGGTTTATCACTGGAGATCCAAAAAGATTTCTTGTTTCCCGTATCAATCTGTTTGGGCGAAGATAATTATGCGTTATATAAAAAACGTAAAGTTTTACCCTTTTAATCTGTATGTTCCGCCATTCACGTTTGTAAACTAGTATGTGTATATTTCCAAATCTTATATATCGCTTTTTTCCTCCGCTTTTACCACTAGCTATCAATATACATAATTACCGTTGTCTGTATGCATGCATGTAATAATGCTGTTAGGTTGCACTGCTATCGATTTTGTATAAAAATATGATATGACGTCATTGTTTTATGCTTATATTTTAATTTTTGAAAAGGGAGCGATGTAAAAATAGGATTTGAGGATTTATAATCAATATACATAGTTTTTCCGTTGTCTGTATGTATGTATGGATGTAATTATAAAGCTGTTAGGTGGCGCTGCGATCGATTTTGTTTTATAGTGCGCACCAAATTACTGCACCAAAAATAACACTTTTTGAACGCCTCGCATAAAATTGTTCAATATTATAATGAATGGATCCCAAAAAAATAATAATAAAATAAAAAACAGTTCTATATTACGATATTTTTTAAACTGATGTGTATTTATTTTGAAAACTTCAGTCATTTTTGACGGGTGATACGCCGCGGGTCTCTCCAGAGTTCCTCCTTTTCATTCACTCACAGTCGTTTGCCCAAACCCACCCCATTTTGACAACTAACTGTGTCTTTCAGGAAGTCTTCACCCGTCACAAAATCATGAGCGGCGTATGCTACGCCACGGGTCAGCTAGTATTGTAATAAATAATCCATTTCATTGTTTTTTAAATCCTTTATATTAACTCGTGGTGTCTGCGGCCGACCGACCAACCGACCTTGTCGCCAAAACTTTTGATCAATTTTTAACCCACTTGCTCGCAAGATAGCGAGCTGAAATTTTGCAGGCAGTTTTGTACCGATGATAAAAACAATGTATCAAAATTTCAGATCGATCGCATGTACCGTAATTAAAATATTGATTTTTTAGAATATTTTATTTATTCCTATGTATCATGCTATTTTTTGAGATAGAGCGTCGCGGTGCGTATTATATTGAACAACCTTTCTGTCGCGCAATAAGGTGCGTATTTTATTGACAGCTCTTTTTATAAACATATTCCTGATCGGTGCGCATTAATATTAAACATGTTTTACGACACAACTGCAATTTTGTATTTCTGGATGGTCTGGCGCTGCGTATTATAATGAACATTCTTTTAATTACTTCTCGTACATAAAGGATTTATAGTCAAAAACTTGGTTTTTTACGGGTTTTTCTTATAAATCCTTTATATTAACTCGTGGTGTCTGCGTCCGACCGACCTTGTCGCCAAAACTTTTGATCAATTTTAACCCACTTGCTCGCAAGATAGCGAGCTGAAATTTTGCAGGCAGTTTTGTACCGATGATAAAAACAATGTATCAAAATTTCAGATCGATCGCATGTACCGTAATTAAATTATTGATTTTTTAGATTATTTTATTTATTCCTATGTATCATGCTATTTTTTGAGATAGAGCGTCGCGGTGCGTATTATATTGAACAACCTTTCTGTCGCGCAATAAGGTGCGTATTTTATTGACAGCTCTTTTTATAAACATATTCCTGATCGGTGCGCATTAATATTAAACATGTTTTACGACACAACTGCAATTTTGTATTTCTGGATGGTCTGGCGCTGCGTATTATAATGAACATTCTTTTAATTACTTCTCGTACATAAAGGATTTATAGTCAAAAACTTGGTTTTTTACGGGTTTTTCTTATAAATCCTTTATATTAACTCGTGGTGTCTGCGTCCGACCGACCTTGTCGCCAAAACTTTTGATCAATTTTAACCCACTTGCTCGCAAGATAGCGAGCTGAAATTTTGCAGGCAGTTTTGTACCGATGATAAAAACAATGTATCAAAATTTCAGATCGATCGCATGTACCGTAATTAAATTATTGATTTTTTAGATTATTTTATTTATTCCTATGTATCATGCTATTTTTTGAGATAGAGCGTCGCGGTGCGTATTATATTGAACAACCTTTCTGTCGCGCAATAAGGTGCGTATTTTATTGACAGCTCTTTTTATAAACATATTCCTGATCGGTGCGCATTAATATTAAACATGTTTTACGACACAACTGCAATTTTGTATTTCTGGATGGTCTGGCGCTGCGTATTATAATGAACATTCTTTTAATTACTTCTCGTACATAAAGGATTTATAGTCAAAAACTTGGTTTTTTACGGGTTTTTCTTATAAATCCTTTATATTAACTCGTGGTGTCTGCGTCCGACCGACCTTGTCGCCAAAACTTTTGATCAATTTTAACCCACTTGCTCGCAAGATAGCGAGCTGAAATTTTGCAGGCAGTTTTGTACCGATGATAAAAACAATGTATCAAAATTTCAGATCGATCGCATGTACCGTAATTAAATTATTGATTTTTTAGATTATTTTATTTATTCCTATGTATCATGCTATTTTTTGAGATAGAGCGTCGCGGTGCGTATTATATTGAACAACCTTTCTGTCGCGCAATAAGGTGCGTATTTTATTGACAGCTCTTTTTATAAACATATTCCTGATCGGTGCGCATTAATATTAAACATGTTTTACGACACAACTGCAATTTTGTATTTAATAATAATAATAATAAATTGATTATTTATATAGCGTTGTATCCCAGTAAGGAACTGGGCTCACAGCGCTTTACATGAAAGAAATAACATACTTATAAGTATTAAATTAACATTCATATCACAACAAACACACACAATTACAATACATTATACATAAGCTACGTTAATCATTTACAAGAAATGTTGTTTCATCAATTTTAAAAATAAATTTTGAAAAGATGTGTCTTAAGTGCAGTCTTGAAGGACTTGGTTGTTTGAATACCACGTATGTGTAATGGTAGAGAATTCCATTGTTTGGCTGCACAAAAAGAGAACGACCTTTCACCAAACGTTTTGGTGCGTGTCGTAGGAACAGAGAGAACGCGTGTGTCTGCAGAAGATCTTAGCTTGCGAGTGGGTGAGTAGACCGACAAAAGTTCAGTAAGATACGATGGGCTTGAGTCCGAAAAGAAATTGTGACAGAGAACGGCCAGTTTGTAATCAATACGGGCTTGTATAGGCAGCCAATGAAGTGAGCGAAGAAGTGGAGTAACATGGTCATGTTTTTTTGCATTGAGCACCAGTCTGGCAGCTGAATTTTGAACTTTCTGTAGTCTTTCAATGCATTGTTTTGGCACACCTGACAGAAGAGAATTGCAGTAATCCATACGAGCCAGTACAAGAGCACAGACTAGTGTTTTTGTGGCACTAACTGTTAAGTAATGACGGATTGAGCTGATCTGACGAATGGCAGTGTAGGCAGAGCGACAGATGTGATTGATGAAGTTGTTAATAGACATGTTGTCAGAAATAATGTAGCCAAGATTCCTAGTCGATGTTGTGAACAGAATATCCGAACTGGCTACGTGAATTGACTTCGGAAGAGACAAAGTACTGCGTGATTTATTGTTGCAAAATAGAAGTGCTTCAGTCTTGTCATCATTCAGCTTGAGTTTGCTTAACGTCATCCAAGACTTCACTTCACCAATGCACTCCTGCAACAATTGGACACCGGAGTCCATATTAGAGGGATCAGTGTGAATATATAGTTGAGTATCATCTGCAAATGATTGGCTTTTAACTGAATGCTTTTCAAGCAGTAGAAGTAGCGGTCTTGTATACAGTACAAAAAGTACCGGACCCAAAACAGAACCCTGAGGCACACCATAAAGCAAGTCAGCTTTGTGAGAGATACAACCATCTACTGATACTACCTGTGATCTGTTAGATAAGTATGATTGAAACCAAGCCAGAACTGAGCCAGAAATTCCAAAATAACTTTGCAGGGTTTTCAGCAGTATTTGATGGTCAACAGTGTCAAAGGCTGCACTAAGATCTAAGAGGACCAATATAGAAATTTTCCCACTGTCCAGTGCGAGCAGGAGGTCATTTGTTACCTTCAACAGAGTGGTCTCTGTGCTGTGAGAAGGTCTGTAGGCCGACTGATTAGGACTTAATAGAGTGTGGTCATTTAGATAAGAAAAAAGTTGTTTTAAGACTAGTTTTTCAATGACTTTCGACAAAAATGAAATATTAGACACAGGTCGATAGTTGTTTAAATTGTTTTGGTCTAACCCTTTTTTTTTCAGCAAGGGTTTTATAATAGCAGATTTACATAATGAAGGAAAGGTGCCAGATTTTAGACTTTCATTAACTATATTAGTTACTGTTGGGAGTAAGAGATCTAATGACTCAACCAATAGTGGAGTGGGGATGGGATCAAGAGGGCAGGACGTTGGCCTAGATTTTAGAATAACACTTTTGACCTCATTTTCCGTAACAGTCTGAAACATGTCAAAGCCTGACCTCACAGCAATAGAAGGAGATACATCATGTGGTGGCAACAACGTTCTGTCAAGTTCATCACGAATTTTAGCAATTTTGTTGATAAAAAAGTTACAAAATATATCTGGTTGCTGATGCAGGGGATACACAGAGGGAAGGACCATAGCGTTACCACTCCCTCTGAGGTTATTGCATACCTTAAATAGCTGCCTACTAGTACTACTTGTGATTATTTTATTATTAAAATATGATGTTTTTGCTTGATGTACAATATTAGTAACACATCGCTTGGCAGCGGAATAAATTTGCTTATTGACGACAAGTCTCGACTTCAACCAAGTCTTTTCTGCTATGCGTCGAGCTTTCTTGGCGCGTCGAAGTTCTTCCCTTATTGTTGAATACCACGGAGATGATCGTGTTGACTTGACATTGTGGCGGGTGACAGGGGCATGTAAGTCCAGCACAGACAGTAGTGTACTATTCAGTTTATCCAAAGTGGGGCACAGATCAGGGGACACGGCCACACTTAGATCTTGCCGGAAGGCGTCGCGATTCATGGCACGTAGATTGCGAAGGTCCTTGAATTTTGTGGGAGGAGGGGGGGCAATCACCCTAAGTTCACAAATAACACAAAAATGATCCGAGGACAGCTCTTCTGTTACGATTGCGGATTTGACAAGGCAATCGTCAGGTCTGTGCAATACCCAATCAATTATATGTCCTCTATTATGGGTGGGTTTATCAATCATTTGATCAATGTTGAATGAATCCAAAATCTCGACCATATTTGCTGTCATGGGATTCTGCGGTTGATCATAATGAATGTTCATGTCACCTACTATCATGTAAGTGCCAGGCAGAGTGTTGGCATGGTCCAAAAGTTCCTGGAATTCTTCAAGAAATTTGGCATCTGTTAATTTATTTTTTTTACTAGGAAAGACACGATAGATGCACATAAAGTGGATGATACGATGGGGCACTGACAATGTGATTTGAACCAACTCAAAGGATGTGTGAGCAAATTCGAATTCTGTTACAAATGAAAGCTCTTGTGACAGCGTACTTCTGTTGACGGCAGCTAGGCCTCCACCTCGAGTGGCACGTGGAAATGATCGAACAGAATATCCAGGTGGAGCAATATCAGCACACTTTCCCTCATCACCAGTTTGTTGAAACCAGGTCTCCTGAATAAACATGATGTCTATCCGCCTGTCCATGATAAATTCACATACAGCGGTACGTTTGTCACATGGACCAAGTGACTGAGCGTTAAATGACGCGATGCAGAGATTTCTTTCTGTATAGTTGGGAGATGTTTTGATAGGTAAAACATTTAAAATGTTATAAGAACGTTGATGGCTGTCTACACCAACATGAAAATCAGAGTTAGGTCTTTGTTTGGAAATAAGGACTGGGATTCGTCTCTGTTTTCGTTTCCCACCACGAGATTTACGCTTCCGAGGAAGGTTTCGGCCAATACACAGATCTTTAAGTATACACACCAGTTCAGATGTTATGCGTATATGCTTCTTGTTCATTGATACAAGGCAATTTCTTGTGTAGTGTAATGGTCGCCTACCTGTGTGCTGTCGGGAATTGCTATTGTTATTGTCGTGGGCTTGTCCGAACGTTAATCGTAAGAACAAAGATGGCTGACATTGTAGTCGGACAAAGACGTTGAGTCTTGCAAAGAAAAACAGCCAAAAGATAAACAATCCAACATTTTGAGAAATGAAAAAGGCAGCTCGTCCAAAACAGGGATCCATAAAGAACATCCTGATCCAGAAATAACAATAACAAAACAGTCCAATACTTAAGAAATTCACAATTAAATAGGAGCTAGACGCTATTCATGCCTATTAGGCGTAGCCACTTCCGTTCAATATTTCTGGATGGTCTGGCGCTGCGTATTATAATGAACATTCTTTTAATTACTTCTCGTACATAAAGGATTTATAGTCAAAAACTTGGTTTTTTACGGGTTTTTCTTATAAATCCTTTATATTAACTCGTGGTGTCTGCGTCCGACCGACCTTGTCGCCAAAACTTTTGATCAATTTTAACCCACTTGCTCGCAAGATAGCGAGCTGAAATTTTGCAGGCAGTTTTGTACCGATGATAAAAACAATGTATCAAAATTTCAGATCGATCGCATGTACCGTAATTAAATTATTGATTTTTTAGATTATTTTATTTATTCCTATGTATCATGCTATTTTTTTAGATAGAGCGTCGCGGTGCGTATTATATTGAACAACCTTTCTGTCGCGCAATAAGGTGCGTATTTTATTGACAGCTCTTTTTATAAACATATTCCTGATCGGTGCGCATTAATATTAAACATGTTTTACGACACAACTGCAATTTTGTATTTCTGGATGGTCTGGCGCTGCGTATTATAATGAACATTCTTTTAATTACTTCTCGTACATAAAGGATTTATAGTCAAAAACTTGGTTTTTTACGGGTTTTTCTTTTTATGAATGTATACATGATTTGTGTTTAGTTTCAAAGCAGATTCTGACTATATATAATCAGTTCCTTAATATGTATGGAATCCATTAGTTTTTCGTTCTGTAGGAGAAACATAGGCAAGTAGTATGGAAGCATCTATAGTAACATAGACTAACGACTAGATTAACCTAAGGAAATATTTTTACTGTTTCACACACAAGTTAACAGGACATTCAGAAGTCTCCTACAACATAGACAACAACATAGACCACAACATTGACCACATCATTTACCACAACATTGACCACATTTTTTTTGCCACATCAATCACCACAATATTGACCACCTTGAACACAACATTGAAAATATTAATCACCACATCATCAACAAATTGACCACAACATTGACCACATTGAACACACTATTTACCCTACATTGATCACAACATTGACCACAACATTGCGTTCAACGTTGACCACAACATTGAAGACAACATTGACCTAACATTGAAGACAACATTGACCTAACATTGAAGACAACATTGACCACAACATTGACCACAACATTGACCAAAGCATTGACTCCAAAGTTGACTACAACATGGAGCCCAACTGTGATCACAACACTGACCACAACTTTGACCACAAGACTAACCACAGCATTGACCACAACATACTGAACAGTCTGATAAATCATGTCACGTGACATACTTCAGCAAAGTCGCCAGGACCATTAAACAGGTGAACAGTAGCGTTAACGCCTGGCATTGTGACCGTCGTCATTTCATACCCGGCAACGATCTTCGTCACCGCTGAAGAAATCAATCCTGGGATCTGGACGAATACAAACGTCGTGCCCCATAACTCCAGGGGAAGTGCGGCTTCTGTCAAAACATTGGGGAGAGCAGACGATGAGAGCAGACGATGAGAGCAGACGATGCTCGTTTACAATAAGAATTTCTATGTACGTGTGTCTTAAAAGTAATTTTTTAATTTTCATTTTAAATGACGTGGAATCTTCCACCACTGTAGGTCTCCTAGGTTTGCATTGTAACTATGTAAAATATTATAGGTCGCCTAGGTTTGCTACTGTAAGTAAGTTATATACTATAAGGCACCTTGGCCTGCTACTCTGTGTACTATATTATCTATTAGGTTTGCTACTGTAAGTAAGTTATATACTATAAGACACCTTGGCCTGCTACTCTGTGTACTATATTATCTATTAGGTTTGCTACTGTAAGTAAGTTATATACTATAAGGCACCTTGGCCTGCTACTCTATGTACTATATTATCTATTAGGTTTGCTACTGTAAGTAAGTTATATACTATAAGACACCTTGGCCTGCTACTCTGTGTACTATATTATCTATTAGGTTTGCTACTGTAAGTAAGTTATATACTATAAGACACCTTGGCCTGCTACTCTGTGTACTATATTATCTATTAGGTTTGCTACTGTAAGTAAGTTATATACTATAAGGCACCTTGGCCTGCTACTCTATGTACTATATTATCTATTAGGTTTGCTACTGTAAGTAAGTTATATACTATAAGGCACCTTGGCCTGCTACTCTGTGTACTATATTATCTATTAGGTTTGCTACTGTAAGTAAGTTATATACTATAAGGCACCTTGGCCTGCTACTCTGTGTACTATATTATCTATTAGGTTTGCTACTGTAAGTAAGTTATATACTATAAGGCACCTTGGCCTGCTACTCTGTGTACTATATTATCTATTAGGTTCGCCACTGTAAACATGACAATATTATATTCTACCTAGGTTTTCGACTGTAACTATGTTCAATAATATAGATTCCTTAGGTTTCCTACTGTAACTATGTGCTATGCTATAGGTCACCCTTGTTTGTCCCTGTATTTATGTACAATACTATAGGTCACATAGGTTTTCAACTGTACGTATACCTGTTATGACTTTCCTAGAATAGTGGACGTTTTTTTCACACGATTCTATATTAGATATAGCACCACAGCTTCCACCAAGGACAGAAAAGACCATATCCCCGGTTACTTTAGTACCTAATGTTTCACAGAGGTTAAAATTGAAAAAACTTACGTCAACAACATTGACAATGTAGAACAAAATTAAATATCTTTTAGTCGAAAGATGTGTTTATATTTTGCAATGTTGCAATTGTATGGATATTGATTTTTGAATGTCAATACTCGAGATTTATTGATTTAAAAATATATTTGGATTCAAGAATTTAAATTTAATTGCTTGTTTTTCAATATTAAAAAAAAATATTTAAATGTTTTGTTCTGTTTTGAAACTTAGTTAAAAAGAAAAAAAGTAGGCTACTTGATTTCTATCCGATCACACAAAAAATTCTTTATTAATTTGGTATCAACTGTTTGCAACTACATCTATATGGCTTTGATCACTATGGACTTCTCCCACTAAAGCTAGTCAAAATAAATTTTAATATTATTTATAAGTTATAAGTCATACTAATACAGTATTAAAATAAATTATAAGTAAAAAGATTGGCTATATTTACTATATAAACTATATTGACATTTGAAAGGAACAAACCCGATTAAAACTAAAAGCTAACTAAATGATAAACGAAAGAAAGTTGTCTTTTAACAAATTAATTTTCTTTTTTATGTATTATCAATTGTAATATAAAATCCTTATTTCTTTTTTAACTTGGCATTGTCAACTCACAACAACGTTAATCACAGCTTACATTCATTGACTCTCACAACAACGTTAATCACAGCCTACATTCATTGTCAACTCACAACAACGTTATTCACAGCCTACATTCATTGACTCTCACAACAACGTGAATCACAGCCTACATTCATTGACTCTCACAACAACGTTAATCACAGCCTACATTCATTGACTCTCACAACAACGTTAATCACAGCCTACATTCATTGACTCTCACAACAACGTTAATCACAGCCTACATTCATTGACTCTCACAACAACGTTAATCACAGCCTACATTTTGTCAATTATAATACCGGTGCTGGCATCAAACAAATCGAGTGGTCATAAAATCTGTAGAGAAACCAAAAATAAACAAACGCCACAACGGGACTCCTGGTCAAATTATATCAATAAATAGTTTAAACATTTATTTTAACTAGATTAATAATTTTAATATGAATTTATTTAATCTTCATCGTCGTAAGTTGGAGAAGTTTTTAGTGGCCATAGCCATAGTGACCATATCCATAGTGACCATAGCAATAGTGACCATAGCCATAGTGACCACAGCCATAGTGACCATAGCCATAGTGACCACAGCCATAGTGACCAATAGCCATAATGACCATAGCCATTGTGACCTTAGCCATAGTGACCATAGCCAAAGTGACCATAGCCATAGTGACCATAGCCATAGTGACCATAGCCATAGTGACAATAGCCATAGTGACCACAGCCATAGTGACCATATCTATAGTGACCATAGCCATAGTGACCATAGTCATAGTGACCATAGCCATAATGACCATAGCCATAGTGACCTTAGCCATAGAGACCATAGCCAAAGTGACCATAGCCATAGCGCCCATAGCCATAGTGACCATAGCCATAGTGACCACAGCCATAGTGAAAAGAGCCATAGTGACCATAGCCATAGTGACCATAGCAATAGTGACCACAGCCATAGTGACCATAGCCATAGTGACCACAGCCATAGTGACCATAGCCATAGTGACCATAAAAATAGTGACCATAGCCATAGTGACCACAGCCATAGTGACCATAGCCATAGTGACCATAGCCGTAATGACCTCAGACATAGTGACCACAGCCATAGTGACCATAGCCATAGTGACCACAACCATAGTGACATCAACCATATAGACCATAGCCATAGTGACCATACACATAGTGACCATAGACATAGTGACCATAGCCAAAGTGACCATACACATAGTGACCATAGCCGTAGTGAAAATTGCCATAGTGACCATAGCCGTAGTGAAAATTGCCATAGTGACCAGAGCCGTAGTGACCATAGCCATAGTGTTAACAGCCATAGTGACCATAGCCATAGTGACCATAGCAGTAGTGACCACAGCCATAGTGACCACAGCCATAGTGACCACAGCCGTAGTGACCATAGCCATAGTGACCATAGCCATAGTGACCAATACAATAGTGACCATAGCCATAGTGACCTAAACAATAGTGACCATAGCCATAGTGACCATAGCCATAGTGACCATAGCCATAGTGACCATAGCCATAGTGACCATAGCCATAGTGACCATAGACATAATGACCATAGTTAAAGTGACCATAGCCATAGTGACCATAGCCATAGTAAACATAGCCATAGTAACGATAGCCATAGTGACCATAGCCTTAGTGACCATAGCCATAGTGACCATACACATATTGACCATATACATAGTGACCTTAGCCATAACGACCATTGACATAGTGACCATAGCTATAGTGACCATAGCCATTTTGACCTTAGCCATAGTGACCATAGCCATAGTGACCTTTACAATAGTGACCATAGCCATATTGACCACAGCCATAGTTACCATAGCCATTGTGATCATAGACATAGTGAGCATAGCCATAGTGACCATGGCCATTGGGACCTTAGTCATAGTGACCATTGCCGTAGTCACCATTGCCATAGTGACCATTGCCATAGTCACCATTGCCATAGTGACCTTAGGAATAGTAAACATTGCGATAATAACATTAGCCTTAGTGACCATTGCCATTGTGACCATATCCATATCGACCATAGCAATAGTGACCATTTCCATAGTGACCTTAGCCATATTGGCCATTGCCATAGTGACCATAGCCGTAGTGAAAATTGCCATAGTGACCATAGCCGTAGTGACCATAGCCATAGTGATAACAGCCATAGTTACCATAGCCATAGTGACCATAGCAGTAGTGACCACAGCCATAGTGACCACAGCCATAGTGACAACAGCCATAGTGACCACAGCCGTAGTGACCATAGCCATAGTGACCATAGCCATAGTGACCAAAACAATAGTGAGCATAGCCATAGTGACCTAAACAATAGTGACCATAGCCATAGTGACCATAGCCATAGTGACCATAGCCATAGTGAACTTAGCCATAGTGACCATAGCCATAGGACCTTAGCCATAGTGACGTTAGCCATAGTGACCATAGCCATAGTGACCATTACCATAGATACCATAGCCATAGTGACCATAGCATAAAGACCTTTGCCATAGTGACCTTAGCCTTATTGACCATAGCCATTGTGACCATAGCCATTGTGACCATAGCCATTTTGTAGTGATAACCTTAGTATCGCGTGATTGCCAACAGTAAATTTCAAAATAATAAAGAATTTTTTTGGTGGTCAGATTAAAAACGAAGTATCGAAAAAAAGATTAATACTAAAGTACCGTCTCAATTAAGCAAAATTTCATTTTTTAAACAAATTCACTAAAATAATGGTACATGTTTTAAAAGATATAGTACAGCTATCTTTGGTACGAAAATTATCAATCAGGGTTATAGAACTCAATTGCACCTGTAAAATCGACATGTTCCGATAATTCCCAAGCACAATTGCCAATGATCGTGTATCCATGCCTGTAAATTAAATAAACTTTACAATACACAATTAACACTAGATGAGAACAAACCTATAAAACGTTTGACCAATCTTCATAACATTTCGCCAAAATGCAATAGACAGTATGAACTTATGTAACTGTAAGTATATTAAGTAATAGACAGTATGAACTTATGTAACTGTAAGTATATTAAGTAATAGACAGTATGAACTTATGTAACTGTAAGTATATTACGTCAAGGGACCAACTTACGCTTCTAATTCAACATTTGTTGTATCAGTGTCATAGTGATCCATGCCGTTGTAAAATATTGTGTATGTGACCTTGGATGTGATTTTGAAGGTTATGTCCACATGACCTCCACGCCTTGCACTGCTGATTATGATCAGGGGATAAGACCTAACGAGTACAGAGATTGGAAGTTTTATATTACCACTTTCTGTATACAGAATCTTTGAAAACCTTGATATATGATATAGATACTTTGTGTAAAATGTACATAGATTACAGATTTTAACTAGTTATCGTTATATCTAAAAAAAATTAAGAAACAAAGAACTCGTAACATAATCGAATGGAACTAAAATTGACGCATTGGGTTTTAGGTTATTTACATACAAATATAAATAATACAGTCATAGCATTGTGTTGACTAACATTGTAAGAATTTGACTAATATTTTGCCAGCGATCCATTGCTGTGGCACTGTAGACCATGTATGACTTTGACCTGCCTCCTTCCATTCAGCCCTTACCAACGCCTTTCTTCTCCAATACTGAATTCCCAATTGCTGTAAATCTTTCTCTACATCAGATCTATTTTTTAACCTAACCCTGGAGTCTTTTTCCTATAAAGTTTTAGAGGTGCACTTTTTTTCTTCTTCTGTTATTTCCCATTTTTTCTAAGTGTTCTGATCAGATCAGTCTGCAATTTGTTGTGCTAGTATTGTGTGATGTTGATACACACTGTACAATTCATGATTAGTTCGTATTGTACATCATATTATTCATCCTTTGTTGGTCCGTAATTTTCCTAGGAAAATTCCTTTCCCACTTATTTAACAGGTTTTCTACAATTTTTGTTAGGGTATAAGTTTCACGTGTATATATTATAGCTGTTTTGATGACAGCTTTATAAAGATTTTTCTTCGTTTCTATTGTAATTTATTCTACTTTTGAGAATAATCTTCATATAAACTGTATTATGTTTCAGGCTGATATTTTCTATAATCTTCATATAAACTGTGTTATGTTTCAGGCTGATATTTTCTCTTTAAAATGCCTTTATTAATTCATCTCTTTATTTAGTAGCAAATTTGTTTACTTTTTCAAAAGTCTGGTTCCTAATTTTAATGGCTTTTTGTTTTTGATTTTCTGCCCTGCTTGTAATGAAGAATCTTCTAATAGGATGAAGGACTCCGTTATGTCTTAAGTACTTTTCGCATGTCGTCAGCATATGCATGGTACTGGGTGGGTGGGTTGTTGAGAGTGTCATTAGCTACTAGTCAGAGGCGGCGTTAGGTACGTGCGAGGCCTGGTGCAACAATGACCCCGCGGGGCCAGAGTACTGGTAACGATCGCGAACTACGAATATGTCCAAAAGGTCATAATATCTTGATTAGATCAATTCTTGCGCAAACTCAGATGTGCAATATCTGCCGGCTCTTTTGTTACTAAAATATATTTATGTTCGAGTTTTATGAACAATGGTTTCTTTTCGAAAAATACCGTAACGACTTACGTTAAAATGCAATTTATTGTACAAGGCAATATTTCAAATGCATATTTCTAATCGCAAGTGCATTGTGTAGATGACTACATGCAGTGTACTTTGACATGCAGGATGACATTCTCATATAGCTTGGTCCATCACATCAGCGAATCACCTTATAATTTACATACGTTAATTAATGACAGGCTTGCAGCTTGTTTTCCAATGTCAAGTTCAATGGTACTAGACGCCCCCGTGGCGTAGCATACGCCCTGCGTACTTGCTCATGGAGAGTGCAAAGAAAGTGGAGAAAAAACGGACACGAACTACATCACGAAGAAATCAAAACAATGAGTGAACTCATTGTTGGTTTCGAGACATTTGCAGGCAAAATTCGGTACACCCCTAACTTCAACACGCAATTAACAACCCTAAATATGACTAACCCTCGCTATGGTCGGCCAATCACAGTTTATGTTTAAGGGATGGTAGTATTAAATGGGAGGCGGGTAACAAAAACCTCAGTGTGCATGTCTTCACGTTTACTCGCTATTTTTTATTTACTTAATGCTGTTTTTTGTGTCTGTGCTCTCAGCCCCCCCCCCAACTGTTCTTTGCACTGTTTATGATGAGCAAGTCTGCGGCGTATGTTACGCCGCGGGTCTCTCCAGAGTTCCTTCTTTTCATTCACTCACAGTCGTTTGCCCAAACCCACCCCATTTTGACAACTGTGTCTTTCAGAAAGTCTTCACCCGTCACTAAGTCATTAGCGGCGTATGCTACGCCGCGGGCCAGCTAGTGTTGGCAATAATGGGGTAAAAGAACGGGCACAAACAGATATTTTTAAAAATTAAAAAAAAATGTTTTTGCTAAGGGTTGAACCCATGACCTTCCCCGTATGAGGCAGACATGATAACCAGTACACTACGAATCTCACGTTTTCTGTGAAGGAACAATGCAAGTGAAACGCAAGGACCACTGTTGGTCTCGATACATTGGTCGACTCCATTGAAGCTCATTCGTCATGCTCGGTTGCACATACTTTCGTTGTGTCTCGCATGGTCCCACGAAGAGAATTATATCTATAGATTGTTTTATGTCGGCTACTGTTATACAAAGTCCTTTACCATTCTCATATACGAAAGTCCACTTTCCTCGCCTTCCTTGTGGAAAATTCATTGATGAGGTCTTTGTAGTCCAAAGCGGTAGCATTGTCCTTTTCTATTGAGAGAACTGCCACAGAGCCTATCTTGAGACATCGTTGACCTCAGATAGTTTTTGATCGACTTCAGCTTGGAGAAAATTCTTTCGGCGTTTTTAACGGTGAATATAACTTGGACGAAATATTCTCAAGTTTGAAACGCGGGGCCCCCTTAACCGCGGGGCCTGGGGCAATTGCCCCAGCTACCACCCCAAAGGCCGCTCCTGCTACTAGTTTTTCCCTCAGGAAGTATCTAGTTATTGTTCCACGGGTCTCTATATTTATGCTTCTTATAACTTTCTCTCTAATGTTACGTTAAAAAGCATGCAAGAAAGTTAGTCTCACTGCCTTTGGCTTTTTAAAATCTTAAATTTCCTTGAATATTCTCCTTAAAGTTTAACTATGCATTTGAGTTGTTGAATGTTACATATATCATTCCTGTCAAATTTTTGCTTAACTCCTTCAGAGTCTCATATAGATATGTTCCGTTGATGCTGTCGTAGGCCATCTTTTAGTCTACATAAAGTTGATGCACTGGGATGTTGTATTCATAGCATTTCTCTAATATACATGTGATGGTCAAAAACTGATCTGTCGTTGATATGTTTAGTCTGAATCCACATTGGTAGTCACGTAGTATTTCTTGTATTATGAATCCACATTGGTAGTCACGTAGTATTTCTTGTATTATGAATCCACATTGGTAGTCACGTAGTATTTCTTGTATTACATCCACATTGGTAGTCACGTAGTATTTCTTGTATTATGAATCCACATTGGTAGTCACGTAGTATTTCTTGTCTGAATCGACATTGGTAGTCACGTAGTATTTCTTGTCACAATCCACATTGGTAGTCATGTAGTATTTCTTGTCTGAATCCACATTGGTAGTCACGTAGTATTTCTTGTCACAATCCACATTGGTAGTCACGTAGTATTTCTTGTATTATGAATCCACATTGGTAGTCACGTAGTAATTCATGTCTGAATCCACATTGGTAGTCACGTAGTATTTCTTGTCACAATCCACATTGGTAGTCACGTAGTATTTCTTGTATTATGAATCCACATTGGTAGTCACGTAGTATTTCTTGTCTGAATCTACATTGGTAGTCACGTAGTATTTCTTGTATGAATCCACATTGGTAGTCACGTAGTATTTCTTGTCACAATCCACATTGGTAGTCACGTAGTATTTCTTGTAACAATCCACATTGGTAGTCACGTAGTATTTCTTGTCACAATCCACATTGGTAGTCACGTAGTATTTCTTGTCTGAATCCACATTGGTAGTCACGTAGTATTTCTTGTATGAATCCACATTGGTAGTCACGTAGTATTTCTTGTATGAATCCACATTGATAGTCACCTAGTATTTCTTGTATGAAACCACATTGGTAGTCACGTAGTATTTCTTGTATGGATACACATTGGTAGTCACGTAGTATTTCTTGTATGGATACACATTGGTAGTCACGTAGTATTTCTTGTATGGATACATATTTGTAGTCACGTAGTATTTCTTGTATGGATACACATTGGTAGTCACGTAGTATTTCTTGTATGAATCCACATTGGTAGTCACGTAGTATTTCTTGTCTGAATCCACATTGGTAGTCACCTAGTATTTCTTGTCAGAATCCACATTATTAGTCACGTAGTATTTCTTGTCTGAATCCACATTGGTAGTCACGTAGTATTTCTTGTATGAATCCACATTGGTAGTCACGTAGTATTTCTTGTATGAATCCACATTGGTAGTCACGTAGTATTTCATGTCTGAATCCACATTGGTAGTCATGTAGTATTTCTTGTCACAATCCACATTGGTAGTCACCTAGTATTTCTTGTCACAATCCACATTGGTAGTCACCTAGTATTTCTTGTATTATGAATCTACATTGGTAGTCACGTAGTATTTCTTGTATTATGAATCCACATTGGTAGTCACGTAGTATTTCTTGTATTATGAATCCACATTGGTAGTCACGTAGTATTTCTTGTCTGAATCCACATTGGTAGTCACGTAGTATTTCTTGTCACAATCCACATTGGTAGTCATGTAGTATTTCTTGTCTGAATCTACATTGGTAGTCACGTAGTATTTCTTGTATGAATCCACATTGGTAGTCACGTAGTATTTCTTGTCACAATCCACATTGGTAGTCACGTAGTATTTCTGGTCACAATCCACATTGGTAGTCACGCAGTATTTCTTGTCACAATCCTTATTGGTAGTCACGTAGTATTTCTTGTATTATGAATCCACATTGGTAGTCACGTAGTATTTCTTGTCTGAATCTACATTGGTAGTCACGTAGTATTTCTTGTATGAATCCACATTGGTAGTCACGTAGTATTTCTTGTCACAATCCACATTGGTAGTCACGTAGTATTTCTGGTCACAATCCACATTGGTAGTCACGCAGTATTTCTTGTCACAATCCACATTGGTAGTCACGTAGTATTTCTTGTCTGAATCCACATTGGTAGTCACGTAGTATTTCTTGTATGAATTTGGATACACATTGGCAGTAACCTAGTATCTTGCCTGAATCCACATTAATAATCACCTAGTATTTCTCCAGCATAAGGATGTAGTATTTTGGTAATGAGCTTTGTTAATATGATTTAAGGAAACATTTTTAGAAAGATTCCTCTATTATTTGTGTAGAGAAGTTTAGGAGCTCTCCTTTGTATTTGTGTTATTAATAATGTTGTTTCCCGCTGGGATGGTATTTTTCTTTTTGCCAGATTCTAGTTAAGATGTTATGTATCTGTGTGTGTACTTTTCGTCCACCATACTTAATAAGTTCCGCTGTGATAAGATCTTCTCCAGAGGCTTTGTGTTTTTCATATTATTCCATCTTCTACAGTTGGGGAGTATATAAAAGTGTATTGACCTCCATGTGGTGGTTGGTAACATTTGTCTTGTTTATTTTCTTTATTCTATATCCCTCAAACTATTCAGCCCATGTCTCCAGAACTTGTATATTTTTAAAATTACTTCTCCATCCTGGCTCTCACACATTTGTATTTTTGCTTGGATTCCATTAACTTCATCTTGTATCTTTATTTACCCGCCTCTGATGTTTCCCTTTCTTGATAAATGTCTTACTATTTCGTTTATTTCAACTTTTCCTTAATCCCTCTTTCCTCTTCCTGTTCACTTTTGTTGCTTTCAATCTGCATTATTTATGTGTTTGTGTTGTCTTTCTGTTGTCTCTTTCTAACATAATCATTCGCTCTTTGTTGCTTTCTTCAACAGCTTTTCTGCCTTCATTGTCAAACCAGCATACTCTTTTGTTACTTTTTTGAAACCCTTCAACTTTTTCAGTTGATCTTTTTATAGTATTTTTTATCGCATCCCACTGTTCGTTTATGTTGTGTTCCATATTTAATTCCTCTTGTGATGTTTTTGCTGTGCTTCTATTTCATTTTGATAGGCTTACGCGGTAAGTGGGTCTTTGTTAAGCATTGTTTCTCTCTTTAATTACGAAAATTGTAAACTATGCATATTCTCTAGTTACATTTTTTAGGAGTCTAAGTAGTTTGCCACAGTCAGCATCTGCTCCACGATAACTTCTTACATCTAGTACATTTGATCTTACCTCTAGTATATTTGATCTTACATCTAGTATATTTTATCTAACATCTAGTATCTTTGAGCGAACATCTTTATATATTTTCTTACATCTAGTATATTTGATATTACATCTGGTATATTTAATATTACATCTAGTATATTTGATATTACATCTAGTATATTTGATCTTACATCTAGTATATTTGATCTTACATCTAGTATATTTAATATTACATCTAGTATATTTGATCTTACATCTAGTATATTTGATATTACATCTGGTATATTTAATATATCTTCTTATCTTATCTATACAGACGCTCCTTCTATGCAGAAGATAGTTGCGTCCACAGACCATGACAGATGATCTGTTGGCAAGTGATGCAGCATTCACAGGCCACGGCTTTGTGGGTTCCACGCATTACCCAGCCGCCTAACTATAGTAGTTAGGTACCCATTCGGAGCGGGGTGACTCAGGGACGCCCTAGGCCCTTGCCTTCACACGGATTCGATCCCGTGACCATCGGTAAGGCAGTCCAGTCGACCACCGCGTCCTTACTAGATATAACATCTAGTATATTTGATCTTACATCTAGTATATTTGATATTACATCTGGTATATTTTATATTACATCTAGTATATTTGATCTTACATCTAGTATATTTGATATTACATCTGGTATATTTTATATTACATCTAGTATATTTGATCTTACATCTAGTATATTTAATATTACATCTAATATATTTGATCCCTGTCTACGGTAGGACTGTCCACGTGTACTACGATAACTTCTTACATTTAGTATATTTGATCCATGTCTATGGTAGGGTTCACCGACAAAACGGCCTGTGAAAAACGGCCCCGACAAAACGGCCCTGGACTAATAGATGGACTAATAGATGGACTAATAGATGGACTAATAGATGGACTAATAGATGGACTAATAGATGGACTAATAGATGGACTAATAGATGGACTAATAGATGGACTAATAGATGGACTAATAGATGGACTAATAGATGGACTAATAGATGGACTAATAGATGGACTAATAGATGGACTAATAGATGGACTAATAGATGGACTAATAGATGGACTAATAGATGGACTAATAGATGGACTAATAGATGGACTAATAGATGGACTAATAGATGGACTAATAGATGGACTAATAGATGGACTAATAGATGGACTAATAGATGGACTTATAGATGGACTAATAGATGGACTAATAGATGGACTAATAGATGGACTAATAGATGGACTAATAGATGGACTAATAGATGGACTAATAGATGGACTAATAGATGGACTAATAGATGGACTAATAGATGGACTTATAGATGGACTAATAGATGGACTAATAGATGGACTAATAGATGGACTAATAGATGGACTAATAGATGGACTAATAGATGGACTAATAGATGGACTAATAGATGGACTAATAGATGGACTAATAGTAAAATGTACAATCAAATATTGTATTTATATTTTCACTCACCTATTCAGTGTCAGGTTTAGCTCACAAGAAACAATAATAATGACATTACAAGAGTGAATTTAATAGCCTTTAAGCGAAATAGTACGAATCACGGTGGTTTTTTGACAAGAAACAATATAATCACATCATTAGAAATAATTTTAAAATATTACCACTTCTCTTAGGGGTGAAACAGTTGAAAAAAGCTTAAAGTGCAAAAAAATGTAAACTTTTTGTTTAAAAACGTTAACAATTTGCCTGGGGCCGTTTTGACCGGGGCCGTTATGTCGGGGCCGTTTTGTCCAGGGCCATTTTGATGGGTCACCCTATGGTAGGACTGTCATTATCATAATTTAAAGAGTTGGGCTCAGCAGCGGCCTTTGGGGGTGGCAGCTGGGGCAATCGCCCCAGGCCCCGCGCTTAGGGGGGGGGGCCCGCGTTTCAGACTTGAGACTATATTTTAGTAACAAAAGAGCCGGCAGATATTGCACTACATGTACTGAGTTTGCGCAATAATTGATCTAATCTAGGGGGCCCCGCTGGGTCATTGTTGCAACAGGCCTCGCGCGGACCTAACGCCGCCTCTGTTTGGGACCGTACAGGGGCGGATTAAGACTGCACGGGGCCCATGGCTGCAATCCCAGCCAGCGTCCCTTTAACTAAAATGACTGCTAGCAGCTAATAAAAGACTGTAACTTGTAACTATTTAGCCAAAAAGATTATTCATGAAAAAACCGAACACGAAGAAATAACTGTTTACCTGTTTCCTAAAATTGAGTGTAAAAAGACAATTTAAAAAAAAAGACCCCCCTTACCGGTAATCGATCCACTATCGCTAACACCGCAAGCCTACACACTTCCATGAGACCAGGAGAACTTGACGTAAATGGTAAATTTAAAAAATGTATATAATGTAATATTCTTTAATATTTTCTCTTATTAAATCAGGTTTTCGATTACTAAGACTATCGGGTCCGAATAGCGATCAGATTAATACATAAGATTTTATTAATTTATTTAATTTATGATATATTTAGGGATTCATGCAAACATTTGTCCATTTTTATTATAAAATATAGTAAGTTTGGGGGACCTAAATCATCGAGGGCCTCTGGCTTTAGCCAATTCAGCCCCCCCCCCTTTTTTTAATCGGCCATAGGGCCCGTATAACCTTTACCAGTATCCCATAAAAGGATTGATTAATCTTCTAAAATATACACGGAGGCAGCGTGAACATCTATGAATGTTAGAAACTCGGTTGGAGGGTTGCAAATTTATGAAAGGTTATTATATACTCGGTGGTACATTTATGACTGTTATGTACTCGGGGGCAGCGTGTACATTTCTTAATGTTATAAACGTGGTGGCAGCGCAGCGGCGTAGCGTGGGTATGTGCCGCCAGGGGCCGAAATAAAATCCCCCCCCCGAAAATATGTTAAGGCTATAAAGGAAAAAAATTATAATTAGAAAGTAATAATAAGATCACTATATATTTTTATGTTAAAAAGAAAGGCTTCATTTTTTTAATGAAATTAAATTTTTATGTTTTTCCTCATGGCTCAATCTTTCATGTATTAATGTTTTCTGCCATGGCATGCTCAATAGCCAAAATAGCAATAGATTAGACAATTTTTGTGTATTCGTAATTGATCGTCATTAATTTTTTTCTATTCAACGAGTTAAAATATTCCTTGCCT
The DNA here is from genome assembly GCA_944989445.1 of Ampullaceana balthica. Taxonomy (NCBI): domain Eukaryota; kingdom Metazoa; phylum Mollusca; class Gastropoda; family Lymnaeidae; genus Ampullaceana; species Ampullaceana balthica. The sequence goes on along the minus strand of CALYLW010000068.1, from coordinate 226,073 downwards.
AACAATGTCATGTGTCATATTTTGAATACTCTAATTTGAAGACAAAATTTCAAAGTCCACTAGATTAGCTGGTGTACGAAAATCATGTCTGTTTTCTAAATTCTATATATCTGACAAAGATTCACACGAATTTATACACTAATCTCATCTTATGAAGAAACCAAATTTCTTCTTAACGTTTAATCTACATAGCATGGAAACATACATTTTTGCTTCGATCACCAAAAAGTTGCTCTCTTGTTCTTTGATTGGAAATTTCGATTAAAATGATGAGGTCTCCACTTACATTTTTATCAAATCTCAAAGCATCCCTTAAGTACTTCATTCCATTAGTTTCTATGTGAGTAGCCACTGCTAAGAAATAATTCTGTTGAGCACTATACTTTTGTAAAAAATTTCGGTCATTTTTTATATGTAACTTTGAAAATAAAAAGATTTCATTGTGACTAGCAAAGTTCCTGCGTCTGTTCGTGTGTTGAGCTTTTTGTCTACATCTTTCAGTTCTATAGCTTACAAGGTAATATCAATAAGGCTGCAAGGTATATTCACTATTTTGTATCCAGAAGCCTGAATGCCTTGCTTGTAGAAGCAATTAGGTATTTCCAACAGTGTATGGACTTGGAAAAGAATGCGTAATAACGCTCAAGTGTACTAAATTAGTTGGAGAATTCGTTTCAGTTAACAAATTATCATGTTAACAAATTGATGATGAAGATGATGACGGACTATGGGGCAAGTGATGTAGCGTTCAAAAGTTTAATTTTTTTAGCCACTACTAACGAGCAGGGGAATGTGTGGCCAGCACAATGCCCCGGGGGCCTTGCCACTACCTGGGCTCGAACCCGCGACTCGGGTTACGCCTCGGATCGACAGTCCAGTGCGCTACCACTTAGACCATTGCGCGCGATGTTAAAATATCAGGTTTAACTGTTTGAACGAGTTTGACATGAGATTTTACGTTTTTGCGTCTTTGTTGAACTCATGTATACTTTCCAGCCCTCAAGAAATATTAACACAAGTTGGGCCTGTGCAGTCCATTATTTAAGTATTAACACAAGTTGGGCCTGTGCAGTCCATTATTTAAGTATTAACACAAGTTGGGCCTGTGCAGTCCATTATTTAAGTATTAACACAAGTTGGGCCTGTGCAGTCCATTATTTAAGTATTAACACAAGTTGGGCCTGTGCAGTCCATTATTTAAGATCATCATTTTTTTCAAAAACATTTAAGAAATGTCGTAAGCAGGTTCAATTTTGCTTGAATGAAATTTTTTAAAATTCTACAGCGTCTACATTTTGATTTTCAATCTTTACATATCACACAACTGGACTTGTTTGATCCTTATGTCAAACATATGAAGAGATAATGAATACAATGGAACAATACTTTGTATCTTGTTATTGAAGAAAGCTGATTTTTCATGAACTGTATCTCCTAAAATTGCTATGAGCTCAGTTTGAATTTTAGATGACAAGTTTTGTACCCCTTTTCCCACTATGATCTCGAAGTGCTCGAACGTACTTTGCATTAGTTCCAGAATATTGCGTTTATTTGCAACAGTATTGCACTCTCTATGACCTCAAAAAAGTCACATTCAATTTCGCCAGGATTTAACAATGTCAAATATTATAACAATAATTTCTTGCCACTTTGTTTTCTCTTTTACAACAACTAATTGTTGGTTTTTATTACTCCGAACTACCGTGCAGGAAAGATCTCTAGGTAGCTGTCTATCTGTCCAAGTTTTATTACTCCGAACTACCGTGCAGGAAAGATCTCTAGGTAGCTGTCTATCTGTCCAAGTTTTGGGGTTGGGTTCCCTTGAATTCATGGATCCCCCCGCTTCCTACAAGGAAGTGTGTTCTAAGTTTATACATACGTCCCATACATTACATATCTGTTGCGGCTCCCTTATTTATTACACATCCGGTGGGCTTTCCTCCATACGTTGCATATCTGGTGGGCTTTTCACTATACATTAAATATCTGGTGGATTTTTGCCCATATGTTACATATCTGGTGGGCTTTCCACTATACATTACATATCTGTTGGGCTTTCCACTGTATATTACATATCTGTTGGGCTTTCCACTATACATTACATATATGTTGGGCTTTCCACAATACATTACATATCTGGTGGCCTTTTCGCCATACGTTACATATCTGGTGAGCTTTCCCCCATACATTAAATATCTGGCGGGCTTTCCCTATCCGCCTCTTGGGGGGGGGGCAATCTCAGCTCCAAAATATTTCTTGCAAAAAAAATGACTTACATTCCAAGTATTTTTGGTCAACTTTTGTAAAATATTTGATTAACTTTACTTGTATATTTGGTCAAATTTGTAATGTTACTTAAAATTTGTTAAAACTAACTTAAATTTAACTGGATAACATTATTGGTATAACTTACTGAATGTATAATCATAGCACTAACTACATTGACACGTGTCTACCTTATTTATATATGAGCCTTTATATCAAAGTGAAAACAATGATGACAATACTCAACAATGTTAGACACGCTGATGGCCAGACATATGGGCCTTTATATCAGTGTGAAAACAATGATGACAATACTCAACAATGTTAGACACGCTGATGGCCAGACATATGGGCCTTTATATCAGTGTGAAAACAATGATGACAATACTCAACAATGTTAGACACGCTGATGGCCAGACATATGGGCCTTTATATCAGTGTGAAAACAATGATGACAATACTCAACAATGTTAGACACGCTGATGGCCAGACATATGGGCCTTTATATCAGTGTGAAAACAATGATGACAATACTGAACAATGTTAGACACACTGATGGCCACTAACACATGACGTAGTAGTCGCTGTACAGTTACAGAGACTGCCAGTATCATTGTCAATAACCTGTGCTCATTACACAACCAACAACATTATATTATAAGTAAAATAAAGACACAATGTTATCGGGAATCTCCGACTATTAAACAAATAATTTAACTTCAAATTACTTATAGGTTTGAAATAAATGTCTTGATAAATCTACAATAAAAATGTTTACAAATCGAGCCGTTACCCAAGGGTGGCCACGTAGTATGTGAAACCAAAGAGAGGCTCGATTGCAAAGACCGCTTGCATTCGTCTTTCAAGGTTGTAGAAGGTGACCACAAGAGAGAACAGGATGTTGGCTCCAGACACCTCGGTCACAACCATAAGACCTCTTTGCTCCAGCTCTATTGGACTTAGATAAAAGATGTCAAATAAAGTTGTAACAGTGAATTACTGGGCTGTCACAACCCCCGCCCCCAAACCTACTTTATATTAATGTCAGATAAAGTTGTTACGGTGAAATACAGGGCTGCCTCGACATGTCCTACATACTTTATATTAAAGTCAAATAAAGTTGTTACAGTTATGTTCAGGTCTGCCTCGACATGTCCTACATAATTTTATATTAAAGTCAAATAAAGTTGTTACAGTTAAGTTCAGGTCTGCCTCGACATGTCCTACATACTTTATATTAAAGTCAAATAAAGTTGTTACAGTTAAGTTCAGGTCTGCCTCGACATGTCCTACATACTTTATATTAAAGTCAAATAAAGTTGTTACAGTTAAGTTCAGGTCTGCCTCGACATGTCCTACATACTTTATATTAAAGTCAAATAAAGTTGTTACAGTTAAGTTCAGGTCTGCCTCGACATGTCCTACATACTTTATATTAAAGTCAAATAAAGTTGTTACAGTTTAGTTCAGGTCTGTCGAGACAACACCACATCCTACTTTATTTTGATGTCAATCAAAACGTATATAACCCATTGTTAATTGTGACATACTTTCATTTAACGATTTTCCAAAATAACCCTGTGAATTGTGTTGAATATTGTGGTGAATATTTTGAATGCTTTTTAATTTTAAAGAAAATATCTATCTCTGGGAATATGAATGCACTCTTATGGCAGTGGAGTAACACAATTTGATTAACAGATAAATGGGGTTTTGGTTAAGGGGCCGTCCATAAATGACGTCACGTAAATTTGGACGATTTTAACCCCCTCTCCCTCCCCCCCCCCTTGTCACACTTCGTCACAAAAACTGAGATACCCCTCTCCAATATGACGTCACAAAGCTTTGACCACTCCCCCCTCTAAAAGCCGTGATTTGACCACTCCCCCCTCTAAAAGCCGTGATTTGACCACTCCCCCCTCTAAAAGCCGTGATTTGACCACTCCCCCCTCTAAAAGCCGTGATTTGACCACTCCCCCCTCTAAAAGCCGTGATTTGACCACTCCCCCCTCTAAAAGCCTTTTTTTCTAATTGAAAATTAACATGTTGAATATTATTTTTTGACATTTAAATATGTATTTAGTGTAAGTCTGCATTCTAATATCGTAATAATCTCTCTTGAGTGAAGCCATTGGAAACGTTATGAAACAAATTTCAAACAATCAAATATTTAAGTGGAACGTTTATTTAAAGATGCACGTTTTTTTTATGTGACGTCACATTTCTTAAACACCCCCCCTCGTTACACATCGTCACAAATGATCGACTCCTCCCCAAAGCGCGTGACGTCATTTATGGACGGCCCTTCATGCTATAATTTTATTTAAATATTCAAATTGGTATCTCAGGAAACTTAATTACAATAAAACAATCCGCTGCAAATTTTAGTTTTTTCAAAACATTAGAACTCGCATCTAAAGTATCATACAGTGTAGATATTTAAAGCAATCAACTCGCATCTAAAGTATCATACAGTGTAGATATTTAAAGCAATCAACTCGCATCTAAAGTATCATACAGTGTAGATATTTAAAGCAATCAACTCGCATCTAAAGTATCATACAGTGTAGATATTTAAAGCAATCAACTCGCATCTAAAGTATCATACAGTGTAGATATTTAAAGCAATCAACTCGCATCTAAAGTATCATACAGTGTAGATATTTAAAGCAATCAACTCGCATCTAAAGTATCATACAGTGTAGATATTTAAAGCAATCAACTCGCATCTAAAGTATCATACAGTGTAGATATTTAAAGCAATCAACTCGCATCTAAAGTATCATACAGTGTAGATATTTAAAGCAATCAACTCGCATCTAAAGTATCATACAGTGTAGATATTTAAAGCAATCAACTCGCATCTAAAGTATCATACAGTGTAGATATTTAAAGCAATCCAGATGTTTCACAGAATTGGGCTGCAATAAAATTTTCAAATAAATAATCAATATATAATACACAAGGGAATTGATTAATCAAAGGATTAATCGAAGCTTTAGGGGATCTAGACAAAAGTTCCCTCATCGGAGGAAAAGAATATTTATATGCGACCATTGGTCTGGTTCATATATCAAAGGTCTTTAGTCGTTAGGTGGAACTAAGTTATATGCGACCATGAGTCTGGTTCATATATCAAAGGTCTTTGGGTGGAACTAAGTTATATGCGACCATTAGTCAGGTTCATATATCAAAGGTCTTTAGGTGGGACTAAGTTCATATATCAAAGGTCTTTGGGTGGGACTAAGTTAAATGCGACCATTAGTCAGGTTCATATATCAAAGGTCTTTAGGTGGGACTAAGTTCATATATGAAAGGTCTTTGGGTGGGACTAAGTTCATATATCAAAGGTCTTTAGGTGGGACTAAGTTCATATATGAAAGGTCTTTGGGTGGGACTAAGTTCATATATCAAAGGTCTTTGGGTGGGACTAAGTTAAATGCGACCATTAGTCAGGTTCATATATCAAAGGTCTTTAGGTGGGACTAAGTTCATATATCAAAGGTCTTTGGGTGGGACTAAGTTAAATGCGACCATTAGTCAGGTTCATATATCAAAGGTCTTTAGGTGGGACTAAGTTCATATATGAAAGGTCTTTGGGTGGGACTAAGTTCATATATCAAAGGTCTTCAGGTGGAACTAAGTTCATATATCAAAGGTCTTTGGGTGGGACTAAGTTATATGCGACCATTAGTCTGGTTCATTTATCAAGGGTCTTTGGGTGGGACTAAGTTCATATATCAAAGGTCTTAAGTTGGGACTAAGTTCTTATATCAAAGGTCTTAAGGTGGGACTAAGTTCATATATCAAAGGTCTTCAGGTGGGACTAAGTTCATATATCAAAGGTCTTTGGGTGGGACTAAGTTATATGCGACCATTAGTCTGGTTCATTTATCAAGGGTCTTTGGGTGGGACTAAGTTCATATATCAAAGGTCTTAAGTTGGGACTAAGTTCATATATCAAAGGTCTTTAGGTGGGACTTAGTTATATGCGACCATTTGTCTTGTTCATATATTAAAGGTTTTTGGGTGGGACTAAGTTCATATATCAAAGATCTTTAGTTGGGACTAAGTTCATATATCAAAGGTCTTTAGGTGGGGCTAAGTTCATATATCAAAGGTCTTTGAGTGGGACTATGTTATATGCGACCATTTGTCTTGTTCATATATCAAAGGTCTTTAGGTGGGACTAAGTTCATATATCAAAGGTCTTTAGGTGGGACTAGGTTCATATATCAAAGGTCTTTAGGTGGGACTAAGTTCATATATCAAATGTCTTTAGGTGGGACTAAGTTCATATATCAAAGGTCTTTTGGTGGGACTAAGTTTATATATCAAAGGTCTTTATGTGGGACTAAGTTCATATATCAAAGGTCTTTAGGTGGGACTAAGTTCATATATCAAAGGTCTTTAGGTGGGACAAGGTTCATATATCAAAGGTCTTTGAGTGGGACTATGTTATATGCGACCATTAGTCTGGTTCGTATATCAAAGGTCTTTAGTCTTTAGGTGGGACTAAGTTATATGCGACCATTAGTCTGGTTCATATATCAAAGGTCTTTGGGTGGGACTAAGTTTATATATCAAAGGTCTTTATGTGGGACTAAGTTCATATATCAAAGGTCTTTAGGTGGGACTAAGTTCATATATCAAAGGTCTTTAGGTGGGACTAGGTTCATATATCAAAGGTCTTTAGGTGGGACTAAGTTCATATATCAAATGTCTTTAGGTGGGACTAAGTTCATATATCAAAGGTCTTTGGGTGGGACTAAGTTTATATATCAAAGGTCTTTATGTGGGACTAAGTTCATATATCAAAGGTCTTTAGGTGGGACTAAGTTCATATATCAAAGGTCTTTAGGTGGGACTAGGTTCATATATCAAAGGTCTTTAGGTGGGACTAAGTTCATATATAAAATGTCTTTAGGTGGGACTAAGTTCATATATCAAAGGTCTTTGGGTGGGACTAAGTTTATATATCAAAGGTCTTTATGTAGGACTAAGTTCATATATCAAAGGTCTTTAGGTGGGACTAAGTTCATATATCAAAGGTCTTTAGGTGGGACTAGGTTCATATATCAAAGGTCTTTGGGTGGGACTAAGTTTATATATCAAAGGTCTTTATGTGGGACTAAGTTCATATATCAAAGGTCTTTGGGTGGGACTAAGTTCATATATCAAATGTCTTTAGGTGGGACTAAGTTCATATATCAAAGGTCTTTGGGTGGGACTAAGTTCATATATCAAATGTCTTTAGGTGGGACTAAGTTCATATATCAAGGGTCTTTGGGTGGGACTAATTTCATATATCAAAGGTCTTAAGTTGGGACTAAGTTCATATCAAAGGTCTTTAGGTGGGACTAAGTTCATATATCAAGGGTCTTTGGGTGGGACTAATTTCATATATCAAAGGTCTTAAGTTGGGACTAAGTTCATATCAAAGGTCTTTAGGTGGGACTAAGTTCATATATCAAAGGTCTTCAGGTGGGACTAAGTTCATATATCAAAGGTCTTTGGGTGGGACTTAGTTCACATATCAAAGGTCTTTTGGTGGGACTAAGTTCATATATCAAAGGTCTTTGGGTGGGACTAAGTTATATGCGACCATTAGTCTGGTTCATTTATCAAGGGTCTTTGGGTGGGACTAAGTTCATATATCAAAGGTCTTAAGTTTGGACTAAGTTCATATATCAAAGGTCTTTAGGTGGGACTAAGTTCATATATCAAAGGTCTTCAGGTGGGACTAAGTTCATATATCAAAGGTCTTTGGGTGGGACTAAGTTATATGCGACCATTAGTCTGGTTCATTTATCAAGGGTCATTGGGTGGGACTAAGTTCATATATCAAAGGTCTTTAGGTGGGGCTAAGTTCATATATCAAAGGTCTTTGAGTGGGACTAAGTTATATGCGACCATTAGTCTGGTTCATATATCAAAGGTCTTTAGTCTGTAGGTGGGACTAAGTTATATGCGACCATTAGTCTGGTTCATATATCAAAGGTCTTTAGGTGGGACTAAGTTCATATATCAAATGTCTTTAGGTGGGACTAAGTTCATATATCAAAGGTCTTTGGGTGGGACTAAGTTCATATATCAAAGGTCTTTAGGTGGGACTAAGTTCATATATCAAAAGTCTTTAGGTGGGACTAAGTTCATATATCAAAGATCTTTGGGTGAGACTAAGTTCATATATCAAAGGTCTTTGGGTGGGACTAAGTTCATATATCAAATGTCTTTAGGTGGGACTAAGTTCATATATCAAAGGTCTTTAGGTGGGACTAAGTTCATATATCAAAGGTCTTTGGGTGGGACTAAGTTTGAAAAGCAAATTGAGATCGACTGAGGAACGGATTCTCTTAACACACTAAAAGTAACAATAGTAATGTTCATAAAAATAAAATGTATTATGCAAAGAAAGACTGTGGGATGCTGGGTAAGAAAGTGAATGCAAACAAAGAATTGGACGTAATGTAGTTAAAAGTTAAATATAATATGATAAATTGAAATGATTTTTAAAACTTTTATAAAATACTCAATTTTTTAGCACCTGAATGTTTATTGAATTTTTGGAAACATTTTCCAAACTCAACATCTACGACCACTTACTTGACAATAGAACTAATGGACAACAAGAAATCTCCAACTTCACCTTCGACCTACCCACTGCTAGCTACAACTGACCTTTATAGCTGACCACAACAGACGACTGCAAGGTGGCAACTGACAAGTGTAGCTGACCACTACAGACAACTGTCTACACATCGCAACGAATCATTTACAGTGTTAAAATGGGGACTTCTCCGTGTTATTAATTTGATCGCTCATTATAATGTGTACAATATCACAAACCCACATTATAATGTGTACAATATCACAAACCCACATTATAATGTGTACAATATCACAAACCCACATTATAATGTGTACAATATAATGTGGGTTTGTGATATTGTACACATTATCACAAACCCACATTATATTGTACACATTATAATGTGGGTTTGTGATATTGTACACATTATAATGTGTACAATATCACAAACCCACATTATAGTGTGTACAATATCACAAACCCACATTATAATGTGTACAATATCACAAACCCACATTATAATGTGTACAATATCACAAACCAACATTATAATGTGTACAATATCACAAACCCACATTATAATGTGTACAATATCACAAACCCACATTATAATGTGTACAATATATCACAAACCCACATTATAATGTGTACAATATATCACAAACCCACATTATAATGTGTACAATATCACAAACCCACATTATAATGTGTACAATATATCACAAACCCACATTATATTGTGTACAATATCACAAACCCACATTATAATGTGTACAATATCACAAACCCGCATTATAATGTGTACAATATCACAAACCCACATTATAATGTGTACAATATATCACAAACACACATTATAATGTGTACAATATCACAAACACACATTATAATGTGTACAATATCACAAACCCACATTATAATGTGTACAATATATCACAAACACACATTATAATGTGTACAATATCACAAACACACATTATAATGTGTACAATATATCACAAACACACATTATAATGTGTACAATATATCACAAACACACATTATAATGTATACAATATCACAAACACACATTATAATGTGTACAATATATCACAAACCCACATTATAATGTGTACAATATCACAAACCCACATTATAATGTGTAAAATATCACAAACCCACATTATAATGTGTACAATATCACAAACCCACATTATAATGTGTAAAATATCACAAACCCACATTATAATGTGTACAATATCACAAACCCACATTATAATGTGTACAATATCACAAACCCCCCTCCCTCCCCGAATAATGCACCATCTTGGGATTGTAATGGAAAGTCAAAAAGGGAAATCTACTCTTAATTAATGCCTATATAATTGAATTTGGCTATAAAGGAAGGGATTTGAAAAACTTTAAAAATGTAAAAATAAGATTTCATTACAGTCCTTTGATGATATCAACGTGATGACTTGTCCTTCCTTTGACCTCCACCACAGTTCGCCATATTTTCCCAATGGACAGTTGGATCTGTCACAGATACAGATAAAATAATATAAAATATGACATGCTGGGAAGACGTGAAAAAACTAAACTTGAGCTGTTAGCTCAGAAAGCATTTATCAAAATAGCAGAGAATTTAAATCACTTTGTGTCTTTATACAGTATTAAACTAAGCTAAGGATCTTTAAAAATTTTCAAAGGACACAAATAATGTGTGAATTTTATAAACGCTTTTAATAATAGACAACATACGGGTGTCAATTTATTGGCTAGTGCCCTCGTCAGCACAAGAAATTAATTGCAAATAAATCTGCTTGAAAACCACCATTTTAAGAAATTATTAAATATAACTAAAACGTGTACAGCGTCTATAAACGCGTCCTTTGCCTTGAATTGAAGCAATTTGATATATGGTTAAGACAGAGAGGCGCCTGAACGTTTTGAAAAGTGGGCCATATAGCGTGAAGCAAAAGTAAACGCGGGTCGGATAAAGAGAATAAGAAAAAAATACCATTCGCTGAGTACAACCTTTTCAATCATTTGCTGGTTTGTTGTTTGTTGTTTGTTGTTTGTTGTTTGTTGTTTGTTGTTTGTTGTTTGTTGTTTGTTGTTTGTTGTTTGTTGTTTGTTGTTTGTTGTTTGTTGTTTGTTGTTTGTTGTTTGTTGTTTGTTGTTTGTTGTTTGTTGTTTGTTGTTTGTTGTTTGTAATTTGTTGTTTGTTGTTTGTAATTTGTTGTTTGTTGTTTGTTGTTTGTTGTTTGTTGTTTGTTGTTTGTTGTTTGTAGTTTGTTGTTTGTTGTTTGTAATTTGTTGTTTGTTGTTTGTTGTTTGTTGTTTGTTGTTTGTTGTTTGTTGTTTGTTGTTTGTAATTTGTTGTTTGTTGTTTGTAATTTGTTGTTTGTTGTTTGTAATTTGTTGTTTGTTGTTTGTAGTTTGTTGTTTGTTGTTTGTAATTTGTTGTTTGTTGTTTGTAATTTGTTGTTTGTTGTTTGTAATTTGTTGTTTGTTGTTTGTAATTTGTTGTTTGTTGTTTGTAATTTGTTGGTTTGTTGTTTGTTGTTTGTAATTTGTTGTTTGTTGTTTGTAATTTGTTGTTTGTTGTTTGTAATTTGTTGGTTTGTTGTTTGTAATTTGTTGTTTGTTGTTTGTAATTTGTTGTTTGTTGTTTGTAATTTGTTGTTTGTTGTTTGTAATTTGTTGTTTGTTGTTTGTAATTTGTAAGAGTGATATTTTGGGGGGTGGAAAGGGGGACAATTAAATCTTGATTTTAGAGAATCTATAAAAGTCTAAATGCGTCATTTTAACTGCGAAATTTGTATAAATAACGACCAAATTGTAGAATAAAGATGTCTAATTGAATCGATATACCATTGATCAGTGGCACCAAACCCCCGGCACACGAACAGTTACAGTCCGTGGATAAATTGGTACCGCATTTCTGCTGCTGCCCTTATCTTACAATAGAGGCTAATATCAAACAATACCTTCGCTGTTTCTTCGTTCCACAAGCCTATATAGCATGCTGCAGCCGTAGTATAGATTTCTTCAAAATAATATATAGGCACAACGTAGTAATTACTGCCGACGACGAATTCAAGATCATCTGAGGAATAACAGTTTAAGTTTTAGAATTCGCAATTCAATAAATGAAAGTTGTAAAACATTCAATAAAGTTATTTATAAACCAACTTTTCTACCCTCTGAAGACAAACACATTCCTTGTTGGTAAGCACTGACTATATATTGGGAACTTATATGAGTAGCCCTGACAGAATATCTTGAACGTAAATTAATAGCCCTGACTGTATATCTGGAACTTATATGAGTAGCCTTCACAGTATATCTGTAAATAATATGAGTAGCCCTGACAGTATATTTATAGCTTATAAGAGTAGCCCTGACAGTATATCTGTAACTATAATGAGTAGCCCTGAGCAGAAGCGTCACTAGGGTTGGTGTCACCCGGGGCGGTAGCTCATGGTGTCACCCGGGGCGGTAGCTCATGGTGTCACCCGGGGCGGTAGCTCATGGTGTCACCCAGGGCGGTAGCTCATGGTGTCACCCGGGGCGGTAGCTCATGGTGTCACCCAGGGCGGTAGCTCATGGTGTCACCCAGGGCGGTAGCTCATGGTGTCACCCAGGGCGGTAGCTCATGGTGTCACCCGGGGCGGTAGCTCATGGTGTCACCCAGGGCGGTAGCTCATGGTGTCACCCAGGGCGGTAGCTCATGGTGTCACCCGGGGCGGTAGCTCATGGTGTCACCCAGGGCGGTAGCTCATGGTGTCACCCGGGGCGGTAGCTCATGGTGTCACCCGGGGCGGTAGCTCATGGTGTCACCCAGGGCGGTAGCTCATGGTGTCACCCGGGGCGGTAGCTCATGGTGTCACCCGGGGCGGTAGCTCATGGTGTCACCCAGGGCGGTAGCTCATGGTGTCACCCGGGGCGGTAGCTCATGGTGTCACCCAGGGCGGTAGCTCATGGTGTCACCCAGGGCGGTAGCTCATGGTGTCACCCAGGGCGGTAGCTCATGGTGTCACCCGGGGCGGTAGCTCATGGTGTCACCCAGGGCGGTAGCTCATGGTGTCACCCAGGGCGGTAGCTCATGGTGTCACCCGGGGCGGTAGCTCATGGTGTCACCCAGGGCGGTAGCTCATGGTGTCACCCGGGGCGGTAGCTCATGGTGTCACCCGGGGCGGTAGCTCATGGTGTCACCCGGGGCGGTAGCTCATGGTGTCACCCCCTCACAACTTAAACCAATGAACTCCTCCGAGTCTTACAGTGCTAACAAATGGGAAAATACATAATTTTACATTTTGGTGTGACCCCTTGTGATGGTGTCACCTGGTGCGCTCTGCCCCCCCTCGCATTCCCCTAGTGACGCCACTGTAAACGCGACACATTTTGTAATTTGTCTTCTTTAAATTGTTGTTTTAGTGTAACTTACTAATTAATTTCGTGACGGTGACCCGTAAAATGGCACACAAAAAAGAGCGCACATGAAGATTTGAGGCAATTGTTCTAATAGAAGCTGATGTTTCAAGATGGACTACCAACGAGCTCGTATAGAGCTCTTATGTTTGCGCCCATTTTTCGTCACTCTTTCATCGTGCCCTCTTTAATGACATGTGACAACAATTTAAAAAAGCACATTGTTCCAAACATATGTCAGACAAGCCTTGTGCTAAAAAGTTAGTTTATTAATTAATTGAATGATATTTTTTAAGGTTAAGTCTTGTATGTAAAACTTTAAGAACATTTATACATTTTAAGAAAAAATTCGTTTATATTTTTAACGTGTCCAAAAATTAAGTGTAAATTGGCTTACTTTGTTGGGACTTTTTGATTATTGCATGTTAACTGATATTATTTGAGTATTAAGTTTTCGCGTTTAACGTATTTCATTGCATTTCGTATTTTTTTCCTAGGTGAAATTTTTTTTAGTAAACTCCTTTTTTGACATAAAATTGTATACAGTAACATTTAGATTTTGGTGTCACCCGCTGATGCTGTCACCCGGGGCGGCCCACCCCCACCGCATCCCCCTAGTGACGCCACTGGCCCTGAGAGTATATCTGTAACTTATATGAGTGGCTCTGACAGTATATCTATAACTATTATGAGTAGCTCTGACAGTATATATGAAACTATTATGAGTAGCAATGACAGTAAATCTGTAACTATTATGAGTAGCTCTGACAGTATATATATGTAACTATTATGAGTAGCAATGACAGTATATCTGTAACTATTATGAGTAGCAATGACAGTATATATGTAACTATTATGAGTAGCAATGACAGTAAATCTGTAACTATTATGAGTAGCTCTGACAGTATATATGTAACTATTATGAGTAGCAACGACAGTATAATGTAACTATTATGAGTAGCAATGACAGTATATATGCAACTATTATGAGTAGCTCTGAGAGTATATCTGTAACTATTATGAATAGCAATGACAGTATATCTGTAACTATTATAAGTAGCAATGACAGTATATATGTAGCTTATATGAGTAGCCCTGACGGTATATCTGTAGCTTATATGAGTAGCCCTGACAGTATATCTGTAACTTATATGAGCAGCCTTTAAGCTTCTTAAGATTGAACACACGAACTTCAGAGCGATACCAAATTTCCACACTTTAATTGTTGGTCCTGAAGGCCTCTGTAAGCATTGCGGAGAACTTGAGTCTAAAGTGTTGGGGCCAGAACACAACCTAGCTTTGCACAAACTTACACACACACTTACACACACACGTACACAGATACCTGCATAAACACTTACACAACTTACAAACACTTACACACACCATTACACGTACACGTACACACACACTTATACATATACTTGCTGCTGTTCGTCCGTCGCGATCGACGATGACCACTCTCATCATATTTGCTGGGCCGCCACATGTGTTCTCTGGTGGCTTATTAACCCTATTTTTGCACGAAAGAGGCGTCCGCATGTCGGACAAGAGATAGAAGCGGTCCCTTCAGGCACTTACACAAACCATTACACGTACACACACTCACACTTATACATATACTTATACACACTTACATAAACAATTACACACACAAACACACACACACAAACACTCACACTTATACACACTTTCTTTCACACTTACACAAACACTTACGCATACACACTAACTCATACACAGTTACACAGATGCCTGAATAAACAATTAAATAGACTTAGGTGGGATGGTATTTACAATGTTACCTGTCCAAGTAAGGTGGGATGGTATTTACAATGTTTCCAGTCCATGTAAGGTGGGATAGTATTTACAATGTTACCGGTCCAAGTAAGGTAGGCTGGTATTTACAATGGTACTGGTCCAAGCAAGGTGGGATGGTATTTACTATGTAACTGGTATAAGCAAGGTGGGCTGGTATTTACAATGTTACTGGTCCAAGCAAGGTGGGATGGTATTTACAATGTTACCGGTCCAAGTAAGCTGGGCTGGTATTTACAATGTTACTGGTCCAAGTAAGGTGGGGTGGTATTTACAATGTTACTGGCCTTGTAAGGTGGGATGGTATTTACAATGTTACCGGTCCAAGTAAGGTGGGGTGGTATTTACAATGTTACCGGTCCAAGTAAGGTGGGCTATTATTTACAATGTTACCGGTCCAAGTAAGTCGGGGTGGTATTTACAATGTTACTGGCCTTGTAAGGTGGGCTGGTATTTACAAAGTTACTGATCCAAGTAAGGTGGGATGATATTTACATTGTTACTGGCCTTGTAAGGTGGGATGGTATTTACACTATTACTTGTCTATGTAAGGTGGGATGGTATTTACACTATCACTGGTCCATGTAAGGTGGGGTGGTATTTACAATGTTACTGGGCTTGTAAGGTGGGATGGTATTTAAAATGTTACCAGTCCATGTAAGGTGGGATGGTATTTACAATGTTACCGGTCCAAGCAAGGTGGGATGGTTTTTACACTATCACTGGTCCTTGTAAGGTGGGATGATGGTATTTACAATGTTACTGGTCCATGTAAGGTGGGATGGTATTTACAATGTTACTGGCCTTGTAAGGTGGGATGGTATTTACAATGTTACCAGTCCATGTAAGGTGGGGTGGTATTTACAATGTTAACGGTCCATTGAAGTTGGGATGGTATTTACAATGTTTAGTAAGATAGACAGCTGTTAACTAAAACATAATACATGGAGAATTTACTTACGTCTGGAAAGTCTCAAAATATTGGCGATAATAAAGATTCTAAAGGGCAGAATATACACCATTATTATCCATTGAGTGTCCAAATACTGTAATAAAAAAAAACGTTATTAAAAACGATTTAGACTATAAATCCATTATTTACGAGAAGTAACTTAAAGAACGTGCATTATAATAGGCAACGCAAGACCATCCAAAAATTACAAAATTGTAGTTGTGATGGGCGTAGGGAAGGGGGGGCAAGGGGGCATTTGCAACATTTGAGAAAAAAAGTTTTTAATTTATTAAATGCATTAATAAATGTTGTATTTTAGCTATTACAACACTAATTTGTAAGTCTTATTAATTTCTAAGGCTTTTTTCAACCCTTATTTTATACTGAACTTGAATTTAATTGAAAATTGTACCTGTATGGCATTGTCAGTTAAAATTTAAAAAAAGTGGGATTTGTTTGCTGGAAAAATTCCTAGCGACGCCCATGGACCGTTGTGTCTTAAAACATGTTTAATATAATGGGCACCGATAAGAAATAATAAAACTATATAATTTGCAGTGGCACGTCTGTCCGTGACGCTAAGTGAGGTAACTCCTGATAAAAAAATGAAAATATAGGAGTAATTATGTTTCGTTCAAGATTAACAAAATGTGATTCTAGCCATAAAATATTGCGACGGGACGTCATTATTTGAGCTTTTATTACTTTGTGAAGGGAACGAAGTAAAAAGAGCCATGTTTGATAAATATTATTATTTTTTGTATTAAATGTCCGTTTTTTGTGTATGTGTCCATGTCAATATTATGTACTTAATTATAAATGTAATATACTATATTAATATATAACATTCGTTTGTCTGTTAATGAAATGTACGATTGGTTGTCGTTTGATTGTCAAGTTTCGATGCGTTTTGAACTACAAGGCTATTATTTATTACTTCAAATAAAATTTGCCAACTTATGCTTCAGTTTAGCGTTTGTTTTTCGTGTATACACTTTGAGATTACATATTTGTATGTTTAAAAAAATAACATATTTAAAAATCGGACTCCGCCCCACAATAGTTTTTTTTATTGTTATTTACATGTAATATTTTAATGCGTCTTAGACTAATTTGGAATGCAAAATCTTTTCATTTAATATAGAACTTGAAGGGATGTGGACTTGACAATAATGAAAACTTTTATTAGAATTCCTAAAACGTGCATATTAAATTTTATATACGATTACCTGAAGATAATGTAATATTTTATTTTATCCAGTGCTGAACTTTACTTCAAAGATTTCCTGCAAAATAAATATTTCATTGTTATTCATATTTGTAAATAGTTACAATTTTTTTATTTACATGTGTTTGATAATGTAAAGGTAATAATGTATGGACCAATGGGCGTATAAACTGACAAGTCATAATGGATCTTGAAAAGGTGCTGACTTGACAATAATAAAAACGTTTATGTGAATTACTAATATGTTTAATTAAATTGTAAATATGATTAACAGTTGATAATTTAATATTTTCTGTTATCCTGTGACAAACTTGGCTTACTACTGTCAGATGTGAATGCCATGGGTGTACCATGTGTATAATGCGTGATCGTCTGACGGAGAGGTCACGTGAAGTAATAGGCGCGAAAAGGGAGAAATTTTCCCATTGGCTGAAAGGGTTGGGCGAGCAGTTTTCAGAGGAGTTCCGTAGTGAAAGGACGGAATAAGTGTGTGCCTCAAGATTTCCACGTTGTATAACCTCAAATAATATTTATGTGTACAAATTATACATATTAAATTTGTTTTGTTGAAACAAGTTCTTCAGTGGATTATTGTGTGCAACATTCTGTAATGAGAGAACGCCTACAAAAGAGTTACATATAAAATATAGTTAAAGTTACAACTACGTTTCATGCAAAATGAATAGTTCTTTGTTATTAACATGAGTAAAAATTACATTTGATTTTTTACATGTTTTGGTAATGTTGTGGTAATAATGAATGGACAAACTGACAAGTCATAATCATCAATGAAGCTTAAGCTGCTTCAAATCACAGATGTGTTTGATGTGGATCACATTACAGTCACATAATTTATTTTTAAGGCACTGTGCTGCATATAAAATGTCATAGCTGCCAGGTGTACAGTTAAGTCCATAGCTTCTAGGTGTATTACCCGTCAAAATCGACGGAAGTTTTCAAAAAGTTCAGTTTTTGTAATTTTCCCTTTTGTCTGAAAGCCGCATAGTAAATAATCAGAAAATGTAGAGACCAAGAGAGAAAAAATAAATGTCCGTTTTTTTTGTATGTGTCCTTGTCAATATTACGTACTTAATTATAAATTTAATTTTCATAAAGTTAACGTCCGGCTGACTCCTCAGCAGTATTTGTTAATACTTCGAACTTCAAACTTCTTTGCTGTAGTATCACCTTATGCTGTGTGTAATTCAATATACATTTACTATTATCCTGATTATATCATTATTATTCATGCAAACTTATATAACGCGAAGCCTAAGCTTGGAGGTTTTCTCATAGCACATATATTCCTATATATAATCAAAATATATACTCTGCTATGTCCGTTCGTAATCCTAGATTTTAGAAAGTGCACCGCTAAAAAAAATAGCGCTGAAAAAAATACTGCAAAAAAAGAAAAACAACAGAAAAAAAGCTATTTTCAAACGTCTGCATAAAATTGTTCAATATGGAAAAGAGATTTAATTTTTCTCTCTTGGTCTCTACATTTCCTGATTATCCGTAGTATTAGGATATTATTACTATTATTATTTGTTCAATTATATAACGTTGTACCCCAGCCTACACGACAAACGAGAGATTGTGTGCCTACACGGCACACGAGAGATTGTGTGGCTAAACGGCACACGAGGGATTGTGTGGCTACACGGCACACGAGGGATTGTGTGGCTAAACGACACACGAGAGATTGTGTGGCTACACGGCACACGCACGAGAGATTGTGTGGCTACACGGCACACGGGGGATTGTGTGGCTACACGGCACATGAGAGATTGTGTGACTACATGGCACACGAGAGATTGTGTGGCTACAGGGCACACGGCGGATTCTGTGGCTACACGGCACACGAGGGATTGTGTGGCTAAACGGCACACGAGAGATTGTGTGGCTAAACGACACACGAGGGATTGTGTGGCTACATGGGACACTAGAGATTGTGTGGCTAAACGGCACACGAGGGATTGTGTGGCTAAACGACACACGAGGGATTGTGTGGCTACACGGGACACGAGAGATTGTGTGGCTAAACGGCACTCGAGAGATTGTGTGGCTACACGGCACACGAGAGATTGTGTGGCTAAACGACACACGAGAGATTGTGTGGCTAAACGTCACACGAGGGATTGTGTGGCTACACGGGACACGAGAGATTGTGTGGCTACACGGCCCACGAGACATTGTGTGGCTAAACGACACACGAGAGATTGTGTGGCTAAACGACACACGAGGGATTGTGTGGCTACACGGCACACGAGGGATTGTGTGGCTAAACGACACACGAGAGATTGTGTGGCTACACGGCACACGAGAGATTGTGTGGCTACACGGCACACGGGCGATTGTGTGGCTACACGGCACACGAGAGATTGTGTGGCTACATGGCACACGAGAGATTGTGTGGCTACACGGCACACGGGGGATTGTGTGGCTACACGGCACACGAGGGATTGTGTGGCTAAACGGCACACGAGAGATTGTGTGGCTAAATGACATACGAGGGATTGTGTGGCTACACGGGACACGAGAGATTGTGTGGCTACACGGCACACGAGAGATTGTGTGGCTAAACGACACACGAGGGATTGTGTGGCTACACGGGACACGAGAGATTGTGTGGCTAAACGGCACACGAGGGATTGTGTGGCTAAACGACACACGCGAGATTGTGTGGCTAAACAACACACGAGAGATTGTGTGGCTAAACGACACACGAGAGATTGTGTGGCTACACGGCACACGAGAGATTGTGTGGCTTCACGGCACACGGGGGATTGTGTGGCTACACGGCACACGAGGGATTGTGTGGCTAAACGGCACACGAGAGATTGTGTGGCTAAACGGCACACGAGAGATTGTTTGGCTACACGGCACACGAGAGATTGTGTGGCTACACGGCACACGAGAGATTGTGTGGTTAAACGACACACGAGAGATTTTGTGGCTAAACGACATACGAGGGATTGTGTGGCTACACGGGACACGAGAGATTGTATGGCTAAACGGCACACGAGGGATTGTGTGGCTAAACGACACACGCGAGATTGTGTGGCTAAACAACACACGAGAGATTGTGTGGCTAAACGACACACGAGGGATTGTGTGGCTACACGGGACACGAGAGATTGTGTGGCTAAACGGCACACGAGAGATTGTGTGGCTAAACGGCACACGAGGGATTGTGTGGCTAAACGGCACACGAGGGATTGTGTGGCTAAACGACACACGAGGGATTGTGTGGCTACACGGCACACGAAGGATTGTGTGGCTACACGGGACACGAGAGATTGTGTGGCTAAACGGCACACGAGAGATTGTGTAGCTAAACGACACACGAGAGATTGTGTGGCTACACGGCACACGAGAGATTGTGTGGCTACACGGCACACGAGGGATTGTGTGGCTACACGGCACACGAGGGGCCCCGTGCAGTCTTAATCCGCCCCTGCTTTCCATAACCTCTGTGTTTGTGCTGTGCAGGCGCAAAATTCAAAATTGTATTAATGATGTACGCGCTTTTGCAATAAATTGCTAAGTTGTGCTTTCATCAATATTTTGAGTAGTAAATATCAACAATAATATTAGTATTAGTATTACTACCGGTATTACCAGTTCTAAGGCAGGCAGCAGACTCCGTCAAATACTTATACTCGCAAAAGTCCGCATCAGGAGACGCTTATGATTTAAAAAAATTAAAATCTAGTTTATCTTTTTGGAAAATAGTTAAATATTTCAATATTTAATAATATAAAAACTGTGTCTTTTTAGTTATAGTTATTGCTGCTTGAAATTTCTTAGAATAAATGCGGCTCTTTGCAGATTGTTTTAGAACAGTGCAGATTGGTGCCTCATATTATGGTGCGATTCTTTAAAAATTGAAAATGTAATTAATGATTTTTTTAAATAATACTTTTTCATATTAAATGTTTCAAATTATTATACTTTTAATTCTCCATGCCTTTATTTAAGACAATGACAGCGTAATTGTCAGGCGGGACTTATATTGTGGGGCGGGGCTTATATTATGGGGCGGGGCTTATATTATGGGGCGGGACTTATATTATGGGGCGTGACTTATATTATGGGGCTGGGATTATATCACGTGTCAGGTGCCTGATGACGCCTGAATGTATGCATGCGAGCACGTTCAAAGGAATTGGTACATTAGGGCTGACCAATCAAATTAAGAGTTGCACGCTGACCCATGCCACCCAGATCAATAGCCAATAGCCAATAGTAACGGTTAGGAATTTAGGACAGCGGGTCACCACCCACGCGGTGAGCAGCCCAATATATACCCCAGCAAAACCCTAAGGCGTTCTCTCTCTCTCAGAAGATCACAGTCACAGACCACCATAAGATTGAGTTCTGAGGTGTTAGACTGTTTGATTAGAGGAGCCTAGCTGAGAAGTTTGTTCCCAGGTTGAGTACCTAGTAATAGTTGTTCAAATGTTCTTTGTATATGGTTAAATGTTTTTATTCTTAACTATATTGATTATTGATTGTTAGTTAAGGTATGCACTATTTTTATTATTTCAGCTAGTAGGTCATAGCGGAGAATAGCGGTTAGGCAAGCTAACCTATAGCAGACCAGACAGGAGACGTGCTATTTGGAAGAAGGGGACAAGGCGACTCCATCTCGAAACGTGAGAACCACTGTGGAAGACGGTCATCCCCGTGAGTAGACCAAGCAGACTGTCAATCATTCCACATAGCTGAGTCTTGACCCCGGACTGACCTCCGGGAAAGAATTGCCCAACCTAATTGGGAGACGCTACGCCTGACTGCGGAGCAGATAGAGGCAGTGACGTAGACGTAACAGTCACTCATCCATTGGCCACACCCGTTTGACCAGAGGGGAGTTGGGTCAAACGCGAAACATTGTTAGATTCGGTCTTTTGTCTTATGTATTGTATTGTCCAACCATATATGTTGCTTAATCTATTCTATTTCGTATTTATATATATATACTAGGGGCAAGTACCCGGCTTCGCCCAGATTTAACAACAACAGCAACAACAACAAAAACAACAACAGCAACAAAACAACAAAAACAAACAACAAAAACAAAACAACAACAACTACAACAACAACAAAGCAACAACAACAAAACAACAACTACAAAACAACAACAGCAACAGCAACAACAACAGCAACAGCAACAACAACAGCAACAACGACAAAACCAACAACAGAAACAGCAACAAAACAGCAAAAACAAAACAACAACAAAAACAACAAAATCAACAACAAAATCAACAACAAAACAACTACAACAACAACAGCAACAACAACAAAGCAACAACAACAAAACAACAACTACAACAGCAACAACAACAAAGCAATAACAACATGAAGGACATTGTCGTCGCAGGGCAAGGGATGTGGACAACAACAACAACAGCAAAAACAACACAAAAGCCACAACAGCAACAACAACAACAACAGCAACAACAACAGCAACAGCAACAGCAACAACAACAAAAACAACAACAGCAACAACAACAAAAACAAAACAACAAAACATCAACAAAACAACAACTACAACAATAACAGCAACAACAACAAAGCAACAACAACAAAACAACAACTACAACAACAAAAGCAACAACAACAAAGCAACAACAACAAAAAAATTATTTTATTGCGATAATCGCCTTCTTGTTAATCTCGACACCAAAATGTTTATTAATTTGCGTCATTATTTTACGTCTTAATTTTCAATAATTTTTATTTTATATAGCTCATATAAGGAAAAATTACATTTTGGGCCCCCGGCCCCCAGTATCTTATATATATGGAACGAAACCTGTTTAATAACCTTTCCGGTATAATTTTGTGTACGTGTACCAAATTTCACGTTATTTGGTTGTCTGGATCTTGAGTTATTAGGGAACAGACAGACATCCAGACAACAAATGCGTCTTATATATATAGAGATAGAGATATTTATTTATTTATTTAATGTATTAAATATTATCTCTTTCCTATAAAGAGGTGTTGTGCGTCATTATTTGTATGAGTTTAGATATAGTAGTATTTATATGTTGTTGTGTAGTTCTAACTCGTACTTACGTACTGGTGGCTAGAGCCAAATGTAATTATTTAATACTCCTAGACAATAGAGTCGTGAATGTTCATTCTCTTTTGGGTCGAGCCGTTATCCTCTTAGGACCCGGTTCATTTTATCGCAAGCGAGCCTCATCAAGCGGGCATCGCCATAGAGGTAAACCTCTGCAGGTACCGTTACTTCTGCTTCCAAATCCCCGCACAGCTCGGGGCACTATTCGAGTACGTGGGCCACCGTCTCTTCAGGGTGGCCACACAGCCGTCAGGCCAGTTCCCTTCTAGTGTTAAACTTGTACAAGTAGCTTCGTGTGGGACAATGTTCAGTTCTCATTCTAGTTATGAGCGTCTGATTGCTACGTCCAATTTTCCACCAGGAGTCGCTTTTGCTCGGTTCGCGGCATGTACTGGAATACTTTTCTGGCCGTGCTTCCAGAGGCCCAGCCCTGAAGCCATTTCTCTCGGAAATGGTCCTTAAGCCACGATCTGACCCCCAGCTGGGTCATCGGGCGATCGGGTTTGGGGCTGAGCTGAACCTTCTCTCGCCAACATATCGACCATGTCTGAATGAGGCTCGCCACTGTGCCCAGTGATATACTGAAGGACTACTTTTCCGCCTCGTGCTAGGATTTCACCTACTGTTTCCAAAATGACACTGACCGTTTTCGTCTCCAGAGAGGATCGACCCACAGTCTCGAGCGAAAACCGTGAATCGGTGAAGACTACGACGGTCGGGAAACCTTTCTTCTTGCTAGACGTCGGCGCACTTCTTTCAAACCCTTGCAGATCACCTCCAGTTCGGCGTCGTGACTACTGTTTGCGGCTCCGCACGGCCCTGACAGTTCGATACTGTCAGGTCCAGGTTGAGGGTATTGAATTAGTACTCCGTATCCACTTCTGTCATCCTTGAAACGCGAGCCGTCCGTAAAGACTTTTACCACGCTGTCGCCATAAGCTTCGATTGTCTTCAGAGTCTCGTCTCGCTGGAGCTCGACGGGACTGGCTTTCGTCACCGCTGTATTTGCCAGTGTCAAACGCAGTTCAGGAAAGTCAAAGCTTTCATGTGTTCCTCGAGCAGGGACCAGTCGCATTCGTTCCCTGTGCTTGGGTATGGGGACTGAGTCTTCTAGTTCGTAGACCGTATCCATGAAGGATGGTCTTTTCAGTCTTTTCAGTACAATAGAGTCAAAATACTTAACAGTAGTAAAGTCGTAGATTTATTATGACTTTACATTTAATTTGGGTGTCGAAATATCCATTTAAATAATTTCTTATCTGTATTTGATGTTGTTTCGTCATTAAATTATTCAGAAACAAGTCCAAGAAAACATGGAGACGGATAAGAGTCTACGCCTTAAAGGGCATGTATAGCCCCGAGCTACTGATTGAAAGATGTCCTGAATGTGTTAAGGGCATGTATAGCCCCGAGCTACTGAATCAGGTCATTTTGGATAGATTTTCATCAAAATTTTAAAGGTAACAAAATGACAATAATATAAAGTTTTTATTGAGTAAATAACACCAAATCTATTGGCATTTTCAACAACCCATATCTCCGAAAATGTCATTCAATTCATGAAAACTTGCAAATGCAAACCAGCTGATCTGAATGAACTAGAAAAATCCTAAAATCAGATCGTTTTTGGATAGATCTTCGTTTAAAATTTTCAAGGTAAAAAAATGACAATAATATACAGTTTATATAGAGAAAATAAGACTAAATGTGGAGATCGTTGTCTGTAGATTTGTCCATGCGCCCCCCCCCGCCCCCCTCCCCAACCACCGCAACGGTCAAGGGACTGATGATGATAATGATGATATTAAAAAAGATTTCTCGTAATTATTCAAAGCGTTTTCAAGTTTCTGTTCAAGTAAGTAATTCTCCCTGGTAGAGTCAGTTTAAATGGTAGAGAATGACATTGTATTAATATTAGTGTTGTTTCCCTGCCTAAAATATTTCTTTCTTTTGGTTTACATAGATTTTCGCTCTTCTCCCTACTGATTTTAATGTATTAAATTATGCCGTTTCTTCAGTTTTAATTGTAATAAAAGTTCTTTAAATTTGAAGGACCTTTTAAGCTTAACTCAATGGACGGAGGTTATCAGAGGTGTTAAGCAAGAGACGTCCAGTTCCGTTTTTGGTTTGGTCAGTGCATATTAATGCGTCAAAATGAAATTATATACTGCAGTCAGACGTTATTTTTAATTTTCGAAAAAGGATTTTTAGAGTTAAAAATTACATTTCAGTTCGTCTGTTTTCTCTTAATTTGTTGACCATATTTTTGTTCTTGTTTTAAATTTACGGATGATCTGGCATTAATATCGCACTCACAGCAACAGATGCAGGAGAAAATTAACTATGTAGCAAAATTATCTGCTTGCCTTGGCCTGAACTTTAAAGGAACCATAAAGAAAAAAGCAAAGTCCTTAAAATAAATACATCAAGCAACACTCCAATAACACTGGAAGGAAAAAATCTCGAGGAGTTGGATAGAGTCACATACCTTGGACGGATCATTGACACGCATTTCAAGGAGGGACAGAAGCCGATGTAAGAATGAGAATTGTCAAAGCAAGAACAGAATTTAAACAGCTTTAAAAAGTTTGGACCTGTAACAACTTGACTCTCCATACCAATTTCAGGATATTTAACACCACAATAAAGCCTGTCTTGTTGTATGGAGCAAAATCATGGCGAATAACAGCAGCCATTTCAAAAAAGCTTCAAGCTTTTATAAACACATGTCTCCCAACAATTCTCCGAATCCACTGGCCCAATGTCATCACCAACGAAGACCTCTGGCAACGCACACAACAAGAGCCAGTGGATGAGCTAATACGCCAGCGCAGATGGAGATGGATTGGCCACACTCTTCAGAAAACCTACATTCAGCATTGTGAGACATGGAACCCTCAAGGCAAGAGAAAAAGAGGTCGTCCCAAAATGACCTGGAGAAGGGAACTGGAGGCAGACACCAAATTGAGCGGGCACAGCTGGGGGCAGATAGAAAGATTGGCGCAGGACCGGGATGCCTGGAGAACCTTTGTTCATGTCCTATGCCCCAGATGGGACGAAGGGCGATGATGATGATAATGATGTTTTAAATTATCTCATTTGTTTGAAAAATCGTTTACACTGTCCAAGTTAATTTCTCCTTTTTAAAATTTTTATTTTGTATCATATGGACGATATAAAAGATGGTTCATCTTTTTCCTATTGCGTTTTTTTTAACCGTGCGGTGCTACTTAACGGTATTTTTTAGTTTATAAACAAATACGCCTAAATTAAATTAAGACATGAATGTGAAATCATTTTTTTTTAAAACATTTATTGAAAATCATTAAACCAAATTTAAAAAATCTATCTTACGCAATCTATCTATCTCAAAACTAATCAAAACTGTTGACGTCACTTTGACTAAATCTCTCACATCCAACATGTATGTTTATCATATGCAAATTAGTATTTTTTTAAAAAGCAAGAGCTATTTCTTAATTTCTTTGACAATTTCTAAGAGATACATTTGGACAAAACTTTTCCTAAACAAATAGTTGTTGACAAATCAGTGTATTTTTACAAAATAGGTCATGTAACTACTAACAAAATTATTATTTTTTAATCAAGAGATTTAATAATTCAATTTGACATTGAGGGGCAGTACTGGTCATTTAACGATACATTTTGAAAACTATTTTTTTCATAATATTACAAGTAAAGGATGATTTAATTATTAGACGTAAGTCCCATATTTATACAGCGATGACTCGGAACTCTTTCGTATCTCATCTTCAGGTTCCGTTTCCGGTTCAGATTCCGTATGGATGCCCTCTGGCTCTTTAAAAACATTCTGGGGAACGTTTCTTCTCCGACACCTAAACAAAATTATTACACAATCAGCTCAGTTTGTAAATGTCATGGAATAATAATTTGTTGTGGAACTTTTCTTCTCCGAGACCTAACGTAAAGTATTTTCACAATCAGCTTAGTTAATGACATGAAATCAGTCATACCGAGCCGTCTTTACACCATTTTGGTCCTCCGGGCAAAGAAATAGTGTTGGGCCCCTCCCCCGCAGAAATAAAAAATAAATAAACATAATATATATAAACATATTTCCATGGGGCCCTTATGATCGTGGGCCCCCGGGCAAATGCCCAACGGGCCTATGTGGTAAGACGCCCCTGGGTACATAACATACAATAAAATCGTCTATATACCCATAAAGGGTAAACAGCAAACTACAAGAATCTGTAGTTACAATTTATTGGCCATCGTCTAGTGGCCATGTAGACAGGTTTGTTTTTTATATGAGCTAAACATGTCTACATTACAAATATATGAGATAAACATGTCAACATCACAAATATATGAGCTAAATATGTCAACATTACAAATTTATGAGCTAAACATGTCAACATTACAAATTTATGAGCTAAACATGTCAGCATTACAAATTTATGAGCTAAACATGTCAACATTACACATTTATGAGCTAAACAAGTCTACATTACAAATATATGAGCTAAACATGTCCGCGTCACAAATATGTTTAGATACTTCACATTTAAATTTGTTTTTGTATTCTTATAATTAGAAATCGAGTGTCAATATTTTCAACTAGTTTGTGCTGCGGCGCCCCCCTTTTTTATGGGCGCCTACTGCGCCCACCTTTTTCAAAAGCCCAACTAATTTGTCCTTGTATGATAAATGCGTAATATTAAAATTTCTTAAATGTACACAAAGTATTTTATAATAGTTATTTTTTATGTTAAAAGCCAAAGTAACTTTTCCTTGTATGATAAATACGAAATATTCCTAAAATGTTAACAAAGTATGTATATAATATAGGTTTTACTGCGGCGCAAACTTGTCCTTGTATGATAGGTAAATGCATAAAATAAAAACAGGGTATTAGTAGGCCTGACAGGACGTAACACAACAGCGAACGTTTCGGCAAAGAGCCTTCTTCAACGGACAAATAGTACACAAATGAAACGAATAAAACGAAATAATAGAAAGAAAAAAAACACTTAGCTGCGGTTAAATCCAAGTAATCCAGTAGAGATAAAGCTTTTTTCCTTGTATGATAGCTACGTAATATTAAACTACCTTAAATGTACACAAAGTAATTTTAAATTGAGGTTGTAGGGCGCCTACTTTTTTTTTGGTCAAAAGCCCAAGTAACTTATCCTTGTATGATAAACACGAAATATTCCTGAAAATTAAACAAAGCATTTATATAATTATTTTTGCAGTGCTAATCACCACACGATTTTTAAACTAATTTTCGAAAGCAGCGCACCAAATTACTGCACCAAAAAATAACTATTTGAGTCAATCAGCACTGCTTACAACGCAAAATTAAAAAAAAGCAGAGTGATGTCCCTCAGCGTTAGGCGGCAGTGAAAAATTAGCGTAAATATATAATATATATAATAATTATTTTGAAATCCTCCTTAAATTATAAATAAACATTCTAAAAAATTACGTTAAAAAAATCGTTCCCAGTATTTTTTTGTAAAAAAAAATATGAAGTCAATAAATGAGTGTAATAATGGAAACAGGTGGCTTTTGGCTCTGTAGCTTCATAATAGCTTTTGGCTCTTCAGCTTCATAAATAGCTTTTGGCTCTGTAGCTTCATAAATAGCTTTTGGCTCTGTAGCTTCATAAATAGCTTTTGGCTCTGTAGCTTCATAAATAGCTTTTGGCTCTGTAGCTTCATAAATAGCTTTTGGCTCTGTAGCTTCATAAATAGCTTTTGGCTCTGTAGCTTCATAAATAGCTTTTGGCTCTGTAGCTTCATAAATAGCTTTTGGCTCTGTAGCTTCATAAATAGCTTTTGGCTCTGTAGCTTCATAAATAGCTTTTGGCTCTGTAGCTTCATAAATAGCTTTTGGCTCTGTAGCTTCATAAATAGCTTTTGGCTCTGTAGCTTCATAAATAGCTTTTGGCTCTGTAGCTTCATAAATAGCTTTTGGTTCTGTAGCTTCATAAATAGCTTTTGGCTCTGTAGCTTCATAAATAGCTTTTTGCTCTGTAGCTTCATAAATAGCTTTGGCTCTGTAGCTTCATAAATAGTTTTTGCTCTGTAGCTTCATAAATAGCTTTTGGCTCTGTAGCTTCATAAATAGATTTTGGCTCTGTAGCTTCATAAATAGCTTTTGGCTCTGTAGCTTCATAAATAGCTTTTGGCTCTGTAGCTTCATAAATAGCTTTTTGCTCTGTAGCTTCATAAATAGCTTTTGGCTCTGTAGCTTCATAAATTTGTCCATAGTTTTAATATACGAATTTCGCAGTTTTAAAAGAGCCACTAACATGAGTTATAAAAATAAAAATATTATCATTAATATTTTCACATGGAACTGTAGAGCTGCATCATTGCATCGAAACAGCCACAGGTTGCAGACCCCTGATATCTTCAAATGAACCGAACAACATTTTTTTAAAATTTCTAAACATATGACGTACCTTAAGCAAATAATCAACATGGCTAGTGGAATAAGGAGAAGCAGCAGTAGAAACCATTTGTGTGACCATTCTGTGCTAGAGTCTAAAGGTAAATAATGAAAAATAACTATCAAAACCTGAGTCTTCATGTCCATGTCATGTAACACTATGTTAATTACTCGAGATAAAACGCACATATTGACATACAAATGACAAAGTTCCACTTCCCCCTCCCCCTATATAATATTAGATAATGATTTGCATTATATCGGCTTTTAAAATACACTAAAACATTTCACAACATTTACGTCCACTTTACCTTCATCCACTTGAGTCGTCGCTGCAGTCCTTGATGTTGTTGTTACTACGGTCTGTAGTGGTGTTGTCTGCGACTCATTCCTACAACGCCCAGTGACCGGGTCGTCACATTTCTCCCCACATCTTTTGAGGCAGTCCCCTGCGCAGTTTTCCCCGTATTCGACAGGGCTACAACCTAATCAATTATATAGAAGAGAACTATGGTATTTTGTATGTGTGCACATTCTAGAGCTTTAGAGCTATGGAATTTTAAGAACTTCGTCGTCCCTTGGATTCTGTACAAGAACGTTTTAAGAATATTCCATTCCAGGCCCATGTCTCCGTGGTCGTTTAAAAAACTACAACGGATGATGACTACAATTATACACCTTTTTAAAATTTAAGGTCTTTGCCTAATGACATTGTCAGCTATTATACTTTGTTGAACTCAGTAATATATTAAACTCTCATATTCCTTAACGCTCTGATCATTACTGCTCCCATTAATTTGTAGGTTATATCAATAGTCTGTGAAGATGACACTTTTCATGAGGTATCACTAACTATTATTAGTTGGCTTTCCTTATGTCTCGTGAGACGACGGAAGTTTCTGTTCTCCTGTAGGATCCTCGCGCATGGCCCTGCAGCTTCTGTTGTGGCTGTACAAGCCCACTCGTGCATGGCCCTGCAGCTTCTGTTGTGGCTGTACAAGCTCACTCGTAAATGGCAGCCTTTGACGCATATCTGGCACTGAAAGGCAGACCTGTTTCTTTTTCCTCTTTTGGCGGTCCGCGTATGCGACCTGCCGCAGGTCTCTTTCTCCTGCTTCTAGCCCGGCAGTCAACGCCTGTCTCCATTTGTACCTGTCCCCACCGAGTTCCTCCCAACTATTTATGTCAATAGCTTTGAGGTCTCTCTTGCAGATATCTTTGTAACAAAGGTGAGGCCGGCCTGTAGTCCTCTTTCCTTTGGCTAGCTCAGAGTAGAGGATGTCCTTTGGGATTCTGCCATCCTCCAATCTGCGAACGTGTCCCAGCCATCTGAGCCGACGCTGGCGGAGAAGAGTTGTCATACTTTGTATATTTGCCTGTTGTAGCACCTCATTGTTGGTGACATGGTCCTGCCAGGCGATTCCCAGGATGCGCCGGAGACAGCGCATGTGGAAAGCACTCAATCTCCTTTCTTGCCTGGAGTATAGGGTCCAGGATTCACTGGCATAAAGGAGGGTGTTTAACACACATGCTCGGTACACAGCGATTTTGGTTCTGATGGTCAACTTTTTGTTGTTCCAGACTCTTTTTGAGAGCCTGGCCAGAGTTGTGGAGGCCTTGCCGATCCTTATGTCTAGTTCGGAATCAAGGGACAGGTTGTTGGTGATGCTGGAGCGAAAGTATGTAAAGTGATCCACGGCCTCGAGTTGGCAACCATTGATGGTAATGTTGGGTGGATCAGCATCCTGGGCCATCACGTTAGTCTTTTTGAGGCTGATGGTTAGGCCGAAGTCGCTGGCGGCCTTGGCTAAGCGGTCCATTAGGCTTTGCAAATCTGCTTCATTGTGGTTAGCTATGGCAGCATCATCCGCAAAAAGCATGTCCCTAATGACTGTTTCACGTATCTTCCTCCTTGATTTCAGCCTGGGCAGATTGAATAGTTTGCCATCAGAACGGGTGTGTAGGTAGATCCCCTCGGTTGAGGTTCCAAAGGCATGTCTCAACAGACAGGCAAAAAAGATACCAAAGAGTGTCGGGGCGAGGACGCAGCCTTGTTTGACTCCGCTGAGGATATCAAATGGAGGGGAAGTTGATCCGTCATACTGCACCATACCTTTCATACCATCGTGGAAAGACTGTATGATGTTGAGCATTTTTGGTGGACAGCCAACTTTTGCTAAGACTGTAAACAGAACATCTCTGCTGACCAGGTCAAACGCCTTTGTTAAGTCAATGAAAGCCAGATAGAGGGGCATGTCTTGCTCTCGGCACTTTTCTTGAAGTTGTCTTAGAGAAAAGATCATGTCGATTGTTGACCTTTCTGCCCGGAAGCCGCACTGTGATTCGGGATATACTCTCTCAGCAAGTCTTTGCAGTTACTTTAAAACAACGCGTGCAAAGACCTTACCCACGATGCTAAGGAGAGAAATTCCTCTGTAGTTGTTACAGTCGCTTCTGTCTCCTTTATTTTTATACAGGGTGATTATGTTGGCATCTCTCATATCCTCTGGTACTGCTCCATCTTCCCAGCACTGGCAGAGGAGGCCATGCAGGTGTTCCAGCAATACACTACTGCGGCACTTGATGATCTCTGGTGGGATTCCGTCCTAACCGGGGGCCTTGGCTATAGGTAATCGCTCAATAGCTTCTTTTAGTTCTGCCAGAGTGGGTATGTCATCCAGTTCTGCCATGAGGGGGAGGCTTTGGGTGGCATCGATGGCATCTTGGGTTACGTGGTTTTGTTGGGAGTAAAGTTCTGAATAGTGCTCCACCCATCTGTCCATCTGTTTAGACTTGTCGCGGATTATTTTTCCAGTTGAGGACTTCAGTGGGGCTATGACTTTTTTAGAAGGCCCCATGGCTTTATTAATGCCTTCATACATCCCCTTTATATTACCGGTGTCGGCCACAAGCTGGATGCTCTGACAGAGTTGGAGCCAGTAGTCATTTGCGCATTGCCTAGCTAATCTCTGAACATTGCTCCTGGCTAATCTGTACGCCTGCAGTGTCTGTGGGTTTGGGGAGTGCTTGTATTTTTGGTGGGCACTTCGTCTTTCTTCTACAGCAGGGGTGAGTGTGGCAGAGTTGGCCTCAAACCAGTCATTGTTTTTGGTCCTTTTTCTTCCAAAGATCAGCATGGCTGTGCTGTGGATGGTCTGTCTGAGATTCTCCCCCTTTTCCTATATGCTATTGCCTGGCAGGTCATAGTCTAGTGAGTTGGAGAGAGCTTGTATAAACTCAGCTTTCTTGTCTGTGTGAGAAGTCTTACTCACATCAATGCGGGGTCTGCCTACTGGTCTGGAACGGTGAGTTTACTTAGGCAGTAATCTCAGCTTACAGCATACCAGTGAGTGATCTGTGTCGCAGTCGGCACTGTGGAAAGTTCGAGTGAGGAGAACATGTTTCAATGCAGAGCGCCTGGTAATAATTGGGTCCAGCTGGTGCCAGTGCTTAGAGCGGGGATGTCTCCAGGTCAGTCTGTGTTGTGGTTTTGTCTGAAAGAAAGTATTGGTGATGTAGAGATCTTGATAAGAGCATGGTTCCAGGAGTCTCTGTCCGTTTTCGTTCAGTTTTCCTGTGCCAAATCTTCCCAGACAAGAGGTCCATGAGATGTAGTCTGCACCCACCCTAGCGTTAAAGTCGCCCAACAATATCACATGCTCATCTTTGGGGATTGAGCGTAGGAGTGATTCCAACTGGTTGTAGAACTCGTCTTTCGCCTGTATGGTTGCATTGAGTGTAGGAGCATATGCACTAATTAGGTAGGCGGGTCCTGTTGAAGTGTGTAGGCGTAGAGAGAGAAGCCTTTCATTTCCCTGATGGCAGGGTACTAACATCCCCAATAGGGTGTTTCGGACAGCAAATCCAACACCATGTTCTCTGACTTCTTCCTCACTTTTGCTTTGCCAGAAGAACGTGTAGTCCTTTTCTCGTAATGAACCAGAACCTGGCTGCAGTGTCTCTTGTAAGGTGGCTATGTCTACCTGCAGTCTTGCCAGTTCGTTGTTTATTACAGATGTTTTCCTGGCATCACTGATATCGTTAAGGTCGTCTGCCATCCCTGGTGTCAGCATCCGTACATTCCAGGTCCCCAGCTTGAGGATTGGGGTTTTCCTTTTTGTTATTTTAAATTTATATTTGTATTGGTTGGTGCATGAGTTTACAGTCTACTTGTCAGGCATGTGTGCACCTTGAGCCCTACGCACCCAGTGGGGCAGGCAGACTGTGGCGGGACAACACCTTATTGACTGGGGGCTGCCCAGCTTGAGGCGGGCGGTAGCTGTCCAATGAGACAAATATATATCCCACAGTCGGAAGCAATCCCTGGCGCCAGCTCTACGCCAATTGAGCGGGTGGCTTATAACCGGTCACTACTACTTCCCGTGTTGTGTCGACGCTGTGTGGCGAAGCTGGAGTGTCCTCTCCAGAGCACAGGCCTGGGAAGGTGGTGTGGAGAATCAGCTGTTGCCCGTGCAGCATACTCCCTCTCTCCACGCAGCTGAGCGGTCCCAGGGATAGGCAGAGCCAGTACATCTTGGTATCAACTACGTCGCAGGAGTTGCCAGAGAGACGTTGTAAACAACGCCAGACTGCCTTCGGGCTTCCGACTACTGGTTTGTGATCGAGGTTTACTCCCCTAGCCTTTCTCGTGAGTAAGTATGGCCGCAAGGCAGCGGAGGTTTGAAGTCGGAGTTTACCTTCTCCTAGATGAGCGGCCATCTAAGGCTGACGTGCCTCATCTGCCCGAAGCAACTGGTTTTGAGGCGCCAGTGGTCCACCTTACACCCCTTCTCCTGTTAGTTGGGAACAGGCTTCGCCGGACTTGTTTGAAAAGCCACACGTGAAGGCCAGGAGCTGGATTTGGCTGACAGAGTCTCAGGCCATCTGAGCATTTCTTGGGATGAGGGAGCTTATTCCCGCATCCACTCCGGCTTAGATAGCCCTTGAAACCCTATCACTAATTAGACGTGGGAAAACAGAATAAAGTAGATACAAACGCATCAATTGTCGCCTAAAACAAGTTACAATCACAAAATTGTTGTTCGCAGGAACTAAAAGCGCCTAAAACAAGTTCCAATCACAAAATTGTAGTTGGCAGGAAGTAAAAGTCCCTGTCTGTGTCCTTTCACTTACTTGCCCGAATCCCTATCATGATCATGTTAATGTCTTAGCCTTAATTAAGCTTGAGCAGTTGACCATCAAATTATTAACGCCTAATTGTACCGAAATTTAAGCCGGTTGTCGCTATCTACAGTGGTGGCCAGTCATTTCTTGCTTGTTTTACAAGAATCAAACAACAAACGAACGAGCTGCTTGCAAAATAACTTGAGATCGATCCCTAATATAAAATGTTTATTATAACTTAGTCTTTGTTTACACTTTTACATATTAGATGATCCATAGTGTTATTACCGTTTAATATAACTAAGTCTATGTTAACAGTTTACATATTAGATGTGCATGCAAAAAGCGAATCAGATTTTAACCATTTAACCATTTAACCATTCTAATCTAAACTGGTCCAAACTTAATCTGTATTTATTATTTAGATTTGGGGCGTTTTTTTGAGTCTATTTGAACGTTCAGTTTGTGCGTAAAATGATAAATTCGTCTTGTTTTATTGAGTCTAGTGTGAACAGTTTGACAGTCAGACTTGTGTGTGAGGAATACAAGTAAGTTTAACCACACACAATTGATCAACAAGGTAATACGATAATATTAGAAGTATTTATATACCATTGAAATTCAGTCTCCTCGTACTCACCTGAGTGACATAGACTCTCAGGATGTTTAAACCTTGTGCTCACCTGAGTGACCTTGACTCTCAGGATGTTTACACCTTGTGCTCACCTGAGTGACCTTGACTTTCAGGATGTTTAAACCTTGTGCTCACCTGAGTGACCTTGACTCTAAGGATGTTTAAACCTTGTGCTCACCTGAGTGACCTTGACTCTCAGGATGTTTAAACCTTGTTTCCACCTGGGTGACCTTGACTTTCAGGATGTTTAAACCTTATGCTCACCTGAGTGACATTGACTCTCAGGATATTTAAACTTGTGCTCACCTGTGTTACATTGACTTTCAGGATGTTTAAATCCAGCTTTACATGAGGTACACACACCGGTAACATTGTCACATGCAGGCTCACAGTTTCTACAACTGACACAGTTGTCACCGAACGTATATTCTGGACACACTGACCATCGTCATAAAAAAACAATTCAATAGTTAGAGAATATACATTTCTAGGCTTAATGTCAAAATTACATATCTGCCTTTGTAGTTGTAAGACTTAAGTAACAATACATTACAAATGTATAAAAAAAAACTTCCTAATTAATTTGTTATCAGAGTTTAAATCAAAACATCTATTTCCATGTAGACTCTCGGTTTAAAAGACTTTTCACCATCATCAGTCCCTTGACCGTTGCTGTCGTTGGTGGGAGACCATGGATGGTGGGAGACCATGGACACATCAACAGATAACGATCTCCATATTTGGTTATCTTGAGCTGCGGCCAATAATTCATGCAATTTCCTCCCTGTCCATTTCTTTATATAGTCCCGCCAGCTTTTTCGCTGTCGTTCTCTTCGCCGGCCCCATTCTTCAGTGCGTTGAAGGATAATTTTTGTCAGGGTATCATGTCACAGTACATGACAGAACAATGCCATCTAGCGTCTCTTAATTGTTGTTATAATGGTTTCTCGATGACCCGCAATAGAGTAATTTATTCTGTCCTAGACATATTCAATGAATATGAAAAAGACTTTTGCTGCTATAAATAATCCAGAACAAAATGAATGCATCTACACTAAAAATTGTCCATAAACTAATTCAATCGTTTTTTGGTGCGAAGCATTTTATTTCTTAAAAACATATTTTGATGTAATAAACGAGCCGTAAGGGAGCAAAATATTACTTTGTATCACATCGTGAAGATGACGTGTGGTGGTGTACCAAAAGGGGTGTGTTAATTACGCAAAATTGGAATCTTATAAAGACGTATGCTGTTACCATGAATCTTTTGTAACTGTGAACGAGGCGATCGAAAATCAGATTCTGTTATCGATATGAGAAAGGGTAGAAGAGTTGGGTTTTTTGCCATCTCTTGCTGTTCATCTCTAGGTAAACATTTTTCTCAAAGAATGCATACGGTGGACCATTAATCAAAATTGTCTCCATCGATCTTATTAATTATTAAAATGACCGAAAATCAGCTGTTTGATGATAAAAGATAATATGCATATTGTTGATAGCGTCAATAATTCTTGCTTCTCCGAAACTTAATAATAAATCAAAAAAGCTAAATGTGAAGACTTTAGTAAACGCTAATGTTTCCAAGTTTGAATATAGATAAGGTCAAGATTTTAAACTAAAAGTGAGTTATGTTAAATATGACTGAACTAGAAGTGAGTTATGTTAAATATGAATGAACTAGATGTGAGTTATTTTAGAGATGAATGAACTAGAAGTGAGTTATCTTAAATATGAATGAACTAGATGTGAGTTATTTTAGAGATGAATGAACTAGAAGTGAGTTATGCTAAATATGTATGAACTAGAAGTGATTTATGTTAAACATGAATGAACTAGAAGTGAGTTATGTTAAATATGTATGAACTAGAAGTGAGTTATGCTAAATATGTATGAACTAGAAGTGAGTTATGTTAAATATGTATGAACTAGAAGTGAGTTATGTTAAATATGAATGAACTAGATGTGAGTTATTTTAGAGATGAATGAACTAGATGTGAGTTATTTTAGAGATGAATGAACTAGAAGTGAGTTATGCTAAATATGTATGAACTAGAAGTGAGTTATGCTAAATATGTATGAACTAGATGTGAGTTGTTAAATATGAATGAACTAGAAGTGAGTTATGTTAAATATGTATGAACTAGAAGTGAGTTATGTTAAATATGTATGAACTAGAAGTGAGTTATGCTAAATATGTATGAACTAGATGTGAGTTGTTAAATATGAATGAACTAGAAGTGAGTTATGTTAAATATGAATGAACTAGAAGTGAGTTGTTAAATATGAATGAACTAGAAGTGAGTTATGTTAAATATGAATGAACTAGAAGTGAGTTATGCTAAATATGAATGAACTAGAAGTGAGTTATGTTAAATATGAATGAACTAGAAGTGAGTTATGCTAAATATGTATGAACTAGATGTGAGTTGTTAAATATGAATGAACTAGAAGTGAGTTATGTTAAATATGAATGAACTAGAAGTGAGTTATGCTAAATATGAATGAACTAGAAGTGAGTTATGCTAAATATGTATGAACTAGATGTGAGTTGTTAAATATGAATGAACTAGAAGTGAGTTATGTTAAATATGTATGAACTAGAAGTGAGTTATGCTAAATATGTATGAACTAGATGTGAGTTGTTAAATATGAATGAAGAATATTAACAAATAAAACTGTCATACAATTATTCTACGTCTGTTTGTATAGACTATTCTCAATGTTAATATATTAAAGTTTGATGATAATAAATTCCAATGTTCATAAAAATACCAAACTTACTGAATTTAATATTCTTAATAGTAGTGATCGACATTACCCCTCACCTTCACGACAGTAACAGTCAAGGACATTACCCCTCACCTTCACGACAGTAACAGTCAAGGACATTACCCCTCACCTTCACGACAGTAACAGTCAAGGACATTACCCCTCACCTTCACGACAGTAACAGTCAAGGACATTACCCCTCACCTTCACGACAGTAACAGTCAAGGACATTACCCCTCACCTTCACGACAGTAACAGTCAAGGCCATTACCCCTCACCTTCACGACAGTAACAGTCAAGGACATTACCCCTCACCTTCACGACAGTAACAGTCAAGGACATTACCCCTCACCTTCACGACAGTAACAGTCAAGGACATTACCCCTCACCTTCACGACAGTAACAGTCAAGGACATTACCCCTCACCTTCACCACAGTGAGGGTCAAGGACATTACCCCTCACCTTCACGACAGTAACAGTCAAGGACATTACCCCTCACCTTCACGACAGTAACAGTCAAGGACATTACCCCTCACCTTCACGACAGTAACAGTCAAGGACATTACCCCTCACCTTCACCACAGTGAGGGTCAAGGACATTACCCCTCACCTTCACGACAGTAACAGTCAAGGACATTACCCCTCACCTTCACGACAGTAACAGTCAAGGACATTACCACTCACCTTCACGACAGTAAGGGTTGGGGCACGTTTCGTCTATGTAACGTTTGGATTCGCCTTCACATTTCCGCCCTCCGTGCAGGGGCGGTGGATTTCTACACATCCTGCAATGTTAGAAACTGTTATGTCCATCTGATAGAAATTCAATTAGCAATATTCATTGTTGTTAGAAGCTTCGATCACTGCTCTTTGCGGAGTTTTTTTTAATATTTCTTTTAGCCTTACTAGGCAATTAAAGTAAATTCTTTATTAAGATGTGCGTACGAGGCGTAAAAGTCAAATTAATGATACACTAATGTAGAGAAGATGGCATAAATCGGGGCGCCGCGGGAGAATGTGGCTCCCTTTTCACAATGGCTTTCCTTCTGAAACAGAAAACAATAGACAGCCCTGATTTATATTTTCATCGCACTCAGTTTTTACTGCAGTTCTTTGAATCTGTGAATGTTAAATAATTTATGTTCAGCATTATTTATTTGAAATTAAATTACATTAAGTCTTTACTTATTCTACTGTTAATCTGGCGTTCAACCTATTTATTTTATTTAATGCTTTTCAAGGAAAACTCGTCACAGTTCTTAGTAGTTATTACAGCGTTACCTGATCATTTACCTAATGAGATACTTTTGTCTGACATCACAGGTATCATTACATCTTATATCTGCGTTTGCCCAATCATTCCAATTTCCATCAACTGGCAATAAAATAAAAGAATATGCCACATCTATTCATTCAAATTGATATGTGAGAATAAAAATGATAAATAAGAAAGTGTTTCGAAAGAATTATTTTTTTTTCCACAATTTATTTAAAATAATACTTAAAGTAATTATTAAAATCTATTCAGTAAACATTTAATGCATGTATTTTCATTCAAGTAAAAGACCATTGTATTTGTAAAGGAACTGTTCACTATCTGTAAGCAATTCTAATTTGTTTTAACATTACTCTAATGAACAACCAACCAGGTGTTAATTCATCTGCTAATGTACGATTCTCGGATTTCTTGATTCAAATACAAACAATAATGCCATAATCAATAATGATTTTTTGCAATAAAATACTTGAAACGCTCTACATGAGTTTATGCTACATACTTTTTCCTTTGTAAATTTTCTTATCGTCTGTTGGGATTTTTGCAACGTAATAACCCTCAAGCTCTTCAGGTGGCGGCTAAGAACAATCAAGATAATTATTTCAAAACAAAAGATAACATCAAATTATTAGTTTATTTATATCAATTAATCTTTACCCGATTTCAGTAGAAAAGCTATGTAATTATGATGGCTGGTACTGATTAAACAATTTTTGTTCGATTAATCAGGAAAAGAAATTATTGAATAATCGATTAAAATCGATTAATTACATTTTTATAACGCATTTATAGATCCCGTTAACCATTTATAGATCCCGTTAAGTTGCGATTCATTATTTAGCGAAAGCGGTTAAGTGGCGGTAATTCCATGTCTCCCAAATTTTGTGACGTAGCAATGCAAATTCGTTATGCTATGCAAGAAATTAGGAAGGATAATCTTTTTGTTTACGTGTGCGCGTCTAAATAAATACTAATATTACGATGGATAAATAGAGGTAAAAAAAAGATTTTTTAAAAACCACGTTTTTATAAGCGGACTAAAAAGAAGAAAATAATTTAAAACTTATAAGTTCAAGTACTTTGATTTAATATTACTAAAAACGTGGGGCGGTCGCTTATGATGTTTCACATATGCAGCTCACTCATTCTCTCACTTATAGATCTCCCTTTTGCCTTCTAAATTAGAAATCTTTACATTTTATACCAACCACCCGCTCCACGTTTTTAGTCATATTAAATCAGAATACTTGAACTTATAAGGTTTAAATTATTTTCTTCTATTTAGTCTGCTTATAAAAACGTGGTTTTTAAAAATCTTTTTTTACCTCTATTTATTTTATTCTTTTTAGTCCACTTATAACAACCTGGTTTTTAAAAATACTTTTTAGATCCCTTATATTAATTTCACCGCCGTGTCTCTCTGTCTGTCGTCATCTCATGGGCGGGCGGAAAAACAAAAGTAAAAAATGACCCACTTCCCGTGATCCGATCGAGCTGAAATTTGAAACACGGACCCGTCTCACCTAACAGATCGATCAAACGTACCGTAATTAAATTAATGCATTTTTAGTTTATCCTTATATAACGTATGTAATTCAAACTCACTGTTTGTTATTGGATTTTTCCACGTGAAAGTTTGAGTTGACGCGTTGAGGCGACCCATCGAAGTACCGGCGTGCTTTTGTTTAC
This sequence comes from Ampullaceana balthica, assembly GCA_944989445.1. Classification (NCBI taxonomy): domain Eukaryota; kingdom Metazoa; phylum Mollusca; class Gastropoda; family Lymnaeidae; genus Ampullaceana; species Ampullaceana balthica. The sequence continues at coordinate 184,771 of CALYLW010000068.1, read as the reverse complement.
ATTTTACATGTCATGCTGAGCTCGGTCCACCCCCCCTAGGGTTATGAAGCAAAGTTGAGTTAAGACAGATTCAGTCTGTAAATGCTTGTCGCGTTTGAAAATAATCAATACTGTTAGTTATGACTCATATATAAGGACTTATAGTCAAAAACTTAGTTTTTACGGGTTTGTTGTATTTACCTCTATTTATTTTAACAAGCGCCCGCCCAACGTTTTAAAAACATTGTGATGGTCACGGGGTGAACTCAAGGATGTCAACAAAAGCAGACGGTACAGATGCTTATATATAGACTATAGATAAACTAAAAAGTTCATAATTTAATAACGGTACATTCGATCGATCTGAAATTTTGATGCAATGCATTGTCATCCAAGATCTATCTGTGGTAAAATTGTCAGATCTCTAGGACCATCAGAAGCGGTTCAATTTTACGTTGGACAAACAAACCAACAAACCAACAAACAGGAACGAAAGCGAGTTAATAAAAACGTGGTAAAAAGTATGTCGTCGGCATCCTTCTGTCTTTCGAGACGTTGGTGCATCACCGCTGGGTTGGGTTTCATTTCCTCGTGTGGCTGAGCAGTCCTATTCTTGAGTAGCAGCCTTAGCGACAGCTTTTGCAAATGAGTTCCGTGCTTCCCAATATTTTGGCCTTTCTCCTAGCTCTTCTGTCTGTAGCCTCCTCCATCCTTCCCTCCTCGGCTACTATGATACCTTCCTCGACAACTGTACGCCATGTAGATCGGTCTTCTGCTTTGCATTCCCAGTTACAATCTGTGTTTGATATCAGTGCCACATCGTCCGCAAAAAGTAGCTCTCGAATTAGGATATCTGTCGTTTTGGTTTTGGCTTGGAGGCGGGCCGTGTTGAAAAGTTCTCCATCAGCTCTGTTGTGTAACCAGATCCCATCACTGCTATCATTGAAAGCGTATCGAAGCAATACAGAGATGAATATTGCGAACAGTGTTTGTGCGAGTACACAACCTTTTTTAACTCCGCTACTTACTGGAAAGGCTTCCGACGTAGCCCAAACGAACTGCACTGTGCCCTGAATATTTTCATGGAACTGTCTGATGATGGCGAGTAGGTGTGGGGGGCAGCCAACTTTTTCCAGGATTTGAAATAACCCGCTGAGACTGACTAAATTGAAGGCTTTAGTAAGATCGACACAGGTAATGTACAGTGGCATCTGCTGCTCTCTGCATTTTCCTGTAGCTGCCGTATGGAGAACACCATGTCCATGGTAGACTGACAGACGGGAACCCATATTGTGATTCTGGATAAACAAGGAGAGGCTAAACGATATTATCGTGTTATTATCACACGGGCAAAGCCTTTCATATAATAGTAAGAAGTGAAATGACGCGATAGTTATTGCAGTCACTTCTATCGACCTTGTTCGCATATAGTGTCACTATATTTGCATCCTTTAGGTCTAGGGGGATGTAGCCCTGTTACCAGCAGAGGGGTAGAAGCTCGTGCAAGGGCTGGAGTAGGACTGTCTTTCCGTTCTTTAGAACTTCTGGTGGTATACCATCAGTGCCAGGGGCTTTTCCACAAGCTAGGCAGTCTATCGTTTTGCTCAGCTCTTCATATGTGGGCACGACATTAAAACATGGAGACTTTAGTAACTGGTGCATACAGTTCTAGATAATGCTTTATCCACCGTTTTAGCTGCGATTCCTGGTCTTGTATAAGTTTTCCACTTTTGGACTTTAAGGGGGAAACCTTGGACGGCAGAGGGCCAGTTGCTTTTTTCTTGTATGTTCATGCGAGAACAAAGTATGTAAATAACATAAAGTATAAATTATTAATAAATTGGAAAAAAATGTTAGAAATATTAACTCACATTTTTATCGAATTTATTTCGATCAAATTAATTTAAAATCGATTAAAATGTGTACCCCCTAATCGAATAAATATTCATTAATTTCAGCAGCTCTAGTAATGATGTTAGCCATTACTCTTGATATTCAAAATCATGAAAGATTTTGTGAATCAAAAAGAAATATAAGTTTTAAAATATATTTTTTCAAAGACCTGATCCCGACAATGTGGGAAAAACAAATTTCCCACAAGACATCTTGTGCTTTGAATAACGAGTTTAGGAGATAACAAAAGTGTTGCGCTTAGCTGGTGCTCCATCGGGAATGTTACACTTAGCTGGTGCTCCATCGGGAATGTTACACTTAGCTGATGCTCCATCGGGAATGTTGCACTTAGCTGATGCTCCATCGGGAATGTTGCACTTAGCTGTGCTCCAACTGGAATGTTGTACTTAGCTAGTGCTCCATCGGGAATGTTGTACTTAGCTGGTGCTCCATCGGGAATGTTGCACTTAGCTGATGCTCCATCGGGAATGTTGCACTTAGCTGTGCTCCAACTGGAATGTTGCACTTAGCTAGTGCTCCATCGGAATGTTACACTTAGCTGGTGCTCCATTGGTAATGTTACACTTAGCTGGTGCTCCATCGGGAATGTTGCACTTAGCTGGTGCTCCATCGGAATGTTGCACTTAGCTGGTGCTCCATCGGGAATGTTACACTTAGCTGGTGCTCCATCGGTAATGTTACACTTAGCTGGTGCTCCATCGGGAATGTTGCACTTAGCTGGTGCTCCATCGGGAATGTTGCACTTAGCTGGTTCTCCATCGCGAATGTTACACTTAGCTGGTGCTCCATCGGGAATGTTACACTTAGCTGGTGCTCCATCGGGAATGTTGCACTTAGCCGGTGCTCCATCGGAATGTTACACTTAACTGGTGTTCCATCGGGAATGTTGCACTTACCTGGTGCTCCATCGGGAATGTTACACTTAGCTGGTGTTCCATCGGGAATGTTGCACTTAGCTGGTGCTCCAAGGGAATGTTGCACTTAGCTGGTGCTCCATCGGGAATGTTACACTTAGCTGGTGCTCCATCGGGAATGTTGCACTCAGCTGATGCCCCATCGGAATGTTACAATTAGCTGGTGCTCCATCGGGAATGTTACACTTAGCTGGTGCTCCAAGGGAATGTTGCGCTTAGCTAGTGCTCCATCGGGAATGTTGCATTTAGCTGGTGCTCCATCGGGAATGTTGCACTTAGCTGGTGCTCCATCGGGAATGTTACACTTAGCTGGTGCTCCATCAGGAATGTTACAATTAGCTGGTGCTCCATCCGGAATGTTGCACTTAGCTGGTGCTCCATCGGGAATGTTGCACTTAGCTGGTGTTCCATCGGGAATGTTGCACTTAGCTGGTGCTCCATCGGGAATGTTGCACTTAGCCGGTGCTCCATCGGAATGTTACACTTAACTGGTGCTCCATCGGGAATGTTGCACTTAGCTGGTGCTCCATCGGGAATGTTTCTCTTAGCTGATGCTACGTCGGAAATGTTACAACTAGCTGGTGCTCCATCGGGAATGTTACACTTAGCTGGTGCTCCATCGGGAATGTTGCACTCAGCTGGTGCCCCATCGGAATGTTACAATTAGCTGCTGCTCCATCGGGAATGTTACACTTAGCTGGTGCGCCAAGGGAATGTTGCACTTAGCTGGTGCTCCATCGGGAATGTTACACTTAGCGAGTGCTCCATCGGGAATGTTGCACTTAGCTGGTGCTCCATCGGGAATGTTACACTTAGCTGGTGCTCCATCGGGAATGTTGCACTCAGCTGATGCCCCATCAAAATGTTACAATTAGCTGGTGCTCCATCGGGAATGTTACACTTAGCTGGTGTTCCAAGGGAATGTTGCGCTTAGCTAGTGCTCCATCGGGAATGTTGCACTTAGCTGGTGCTCCATCGGGAATGTTGCACTTAGCTGGTGCTCCATCGGGAATGTTACACTTAGCTGGTGCTCCATCAGGAATGTTACAATTAGCTGGTGCTCCATCTGGAATGTTGCACTTAGCTGGTGCTCCATCGGGAATGTTGCACTTAGCTGGTGCTCCATCGGGAATGTTGCACTTAGCTGATGCTCCATCGGGAATGTTTCTCTTAGCTGATGCTACGTCGGAAATGTTACAACTAGCTGGTGCTCCATCGGGAATGTTGCACTTAGCTGGTGCTCCATCGGGAATGTTACACTTAGCTGGTGCTCCATCGGGAATGTTACACTTAGCTGGTGCTCCATCGGGAATGTTACACTTAGCTGGAGCTCCATCGGGAATGTTGCACTTAGCTGGTGCTCCATGGGGAATGTTGCACTTAGCTGGTTCTCCATCGGGAATGTTACACTTAGCTGGTGCTCCATCGGGAATGTTACACTTAGCTGGTGTTCCATCGGGAATGTTGCACTTAGCCGGTGCTCCATCGGAATGTTACACTTAGCTGGTGCTCCATCGGGAATGTTGCACTTAGCTGGTGCTCCATCGGGAATGTTACACTTAGCTGGTGCTCCATCGGGAATGTTGCACTTAGCTGGTGCTCCATCGGGAATGTTACACTTAGCTGGTGCTCCATCGGGAATGTTGCACTCAGCTGGTGCCCCATCGGAATGTTACAATTAGCTGCTGCTCCATCGGGAATGTTACACTTAGCTGGTGCTCCAAGGTAATGTTGCACTTAGCTGGTGCTCCATCGGGAATGTTGCACTTAGCTGATGCCCCATCGGAATGTTACAATTAGCTGCTGCTCCATCGGGAATGTTACACTTAGCTGGTGCTCCAAGGGAATGTTGCACTTAGCTGGTGCTCCATCGGGAATGTTACACTTAGCTGGTGCTCCATCGGGAATGTTGCACTTAGCTGATGCCCCATCGGAATGTTACAATTAGCTGGTGCTCCATCGGGAATGTTACACTTAGCTGGTGCTCCAAGGGAATGTTGCGCTTAGCTAGTGCTCCATCGGGAATGTTGCACTTAGCTGGTGCTCCATCGGGAATGTTGCACTAGCTGGTGCTCCATCGGGAATGTTGCACTTAGCTGGTGCTCCATCGGGAATGTTGCACTAGCTGGTGCTCCATCGGGAATGTTGCACTTAGCTGGTGCTCCATCCGGAATGTTGCACTTAGCTGGTGCTCCATCGGGAATGTTGCACTTAGCTGGTGCTCCATCGGGAATGTTGCACTTAGCTGGTGCTCCATCGGGAATGTTGCACTTAGCTGTGCTTCATCTGGAATGTTACACTTAGCTGGTGCTCCATCGGGAATTTTACACTTAGCTGGTGCTCCATCGGGAATGTTGCACTCAGCTGGTGTCCCATCGGAATGTTACAATTAGCTGGTGCTCCATCGGGAATGTTACACTTAGCTGGTGCTCCAAGGGAATATTGCGCTTAGCTAGTGCTCCATCTGGAATGTTGCACTTAGCTGGTGCTCCATCGGGAATGTTGCACTTAGCTGGTGCTCCATCGGGAATGTTGCTCTTAGCTGGTGCTCCATCAGGAATGTTACAATTAGCTGGTGCTCCATCCGGAATGTTGCACTTAGCTGGTGCTCCATCGTGAATGATGCACTTAGCTGGTGCTCCATCGGGAATGTTGCACTTAGCTGGTGCTCCATCAGGAATATTACAATTAGCTGGTGCTCCATCCGGAATGTTGCACTTAGCTGGTGCTCCATCGGGAATGTTGCACTTAGCTGGTGCTCCATCGGGAATGTTGCACTTAGCTGGTGCCCCATTGAAATGTTACACTTAGCTGGTGCTCCATCGGGAATGTTGCACTTAGCTGGTGCCCCATCGAAATGTTACAATTAGCTGGTGCTCCATCGGGAATGTTGCACTTATCTGGTGCTCCATCGAGATTTCACCGATCTACGATGTCAGACTGAACATCATTCAATAAAAGATTGATGCACTACGATGACAGACTGTGCGGGAATATACACTGCTAGTACTGAAGTCAAATGTCTGCTTTACCAAAGTAAATTGTTCCTTAATGCGACTTTTCTCTTAAGACTTTCAGGTGTTCTTAAATTTCTAACGCGATACCCCTTTAATAAAAGTGTTGCCGAACAAGCGTCAATTCTAGTTTAACACGTTTCGTTAACTTACATCAGGGGGAACTTTGGAGTATTCCACTACCCGGAAGTAGGAGTATCTTCCAATGAATCCATAAGCGTAACATCCAAATGGAATATGCGTTGTTGTGAAAATATTGTTGAATGTGTCCATCAGGTTTACGTGAGTAACTTCCCATTCAGAAATGCCGTTAACAACTTCAACTTTGCTGAAATACAAGCCAGTAGAAATTGAATCTTTCGCAAATATACTGTATTGACGCATATTTCAGACAATAAATATAATAAATTTAAATTAAATTTAAAAAAAAACTTTTTCACTAGGATTTAAACAATAATTTATTTAGTTCATGAATTTTTACTCTGTATTTAAATTAGAGAGAAATAAAATGTAATAAAAGTGCTACTAGTTAAAAAGTGCTAAATTTATATGTGTTTTTATAACCCCTGGGCTTTATTATTGCTGAATAAATAGCTTCTAGAAAAGTTGAGTTTCAAAACTTTGACATGTGTCAAGACCTAATGTAACAAATAAACCCTTAAAAATGAGTTGGTTCTTGAAGCGAGTTGCTCATTATTTTTTTGCGTTTGTCACTAAAAAAATCGAATACTACCCATTAATGGACACTCTGTTCCAACGACTAGTGATTTAGATTCGAACACTGCTTCGATTCAAAGTAACAATCCATGACAGTATGATCACATCTTATTTATTCTAATAGTCACCTTCTGGAATAAAAAACGCAAATAAATTATTTACTAAACAGGTTATTACTTCAGTTTAGTTGTACTCATGTTTGGGCTCATTACATCGAAAGTCACTTTTAGAAAACAATTTTAGTACAAAAATATTTTTTCAAGCTTTGAAATTTTTTTTTAAAAATTATAACAATATAACTTTCCAGATTTATGTAATAGCGAATTAATGTTTGGAAATTTAAATTTGATTATAAATCACAGATTTTATATCTTCCTGTCAATATTTTACAAATGAGCTTCATCTTTTACGAATCATCATGGATTGATAAACTACCTTAAGTAATGTAGAGACAGCCATACACAATAAACCATCTACTATTGGACATCTGGCCACCAAGTGAATAACAATGACACTGCATGTTACAGTGCATAAATAAATCTAACAAGCGATAAAACAACCTTCTATTTTTAGAAATTTTTTAAGAAAATACGCGATCTTTTTCGGGCAACAAGCTCTCACTTAAGTTCCCTAAGAGTAAGACAATGTTTGCCGCTTTAGGAGCTAAGCACCAGACAGGGAAACTCTCTTACCAGAGATATGTATTAAATTTAATTATCTCTGCCTCGTGAAAATAAGGTTAAGCATTTGTGCGCTATTTGTTCAAAATGATTCTTTGGAATCCATTGGACTTGATTTAATAAGTCATTTGGGTAAGACTTCTCTCAAATTTCAAAATAGCAAGAGAGAAACGAAAAAGAAAAAAATATATCTTGACAGTATTTTTAATTAATTCATCTGAGTGCAATGTATGTCATCTGAGTTCAATGTATGTCATCTGAGTGCAATGTATGTTACATAATTTTGAGTACGCTTAAATTATTTTCACACATTTAGGAGGAGGACGTTCAACTACATTTAAAGTGTATGACCAACAAGAAAAGTTTAAAAAAGCCAATTTTTAAAACATTTCACAATTTACAATTTCAAATAAGCGTGTCATTACAATTAATGTTTATGGATATGAGATGGATTTATCAGAGACCTACATTTTTAAGGGCGAGCCATTCAAGCGCATGAGGTCATTCGTGTACTCCCGAGACACAAGAGCTATACAGCTCCGAAAGATATCATAAGGTGAACTGGATGAGAGAAAAATGTTTCAGATTAAAGTCAAGAATTCTACACTTCTTTTGTTAGATGCTAATACATCTTGTTTATGTAACTTCAAATTAAATTTTTAAATATCTTAGCCCTAACAATTAGATTTTGATCTATTGTTATGGCGTTTCATGTTCAATAAAAGATAAATGCAGAGAGATTAGATGATTTTATTGATAATCGTACCGCAGCCAGCGATAGTTTAGAATCTTGCCACAAATTGTACATAAGCCGTCCTCCTGTCTCTATCTCATGTTCTCTCTTTATGTCTAACGTGTTCATCGTCATTCAACAGTGAAGTCCATAATCGTAATTCTCTCTCTTTATTTCTCCATCACAATAAGGTGCAATGACATCTTGTTCTTTGCTATCTCTTGTCGACTCAGTCATCACCACATAGACTGGACACTCAGTCATCATCACATAGACTGGACACTCAGTCATCATCACATAGACTGGACACTCAGTCATCATCACATAGACTGGACACTCTGTCATCATTACATAGACTGGACACTCAGTCATCATCACAGAGACTGGACACTCAGTCATCATCATATAGACTGGACACTCAGTCATCATCACATAGACTGGACACTCACTCATCATCACATAGACTGGACACTCAGTCATCATCACATAGACTTAACGTCGTGCTCTGGTCTCCGTTGATGGACACTCAGTTATCATCTCATAGACTTAACGCCGTGCTCTGGTCTCCGTTCATGGACACTCAGTCATCATCACATAGACTTAACGCCGTGCTCTGGTCTCCGTTCATGGACACTCAGTCATCATCAAATAGACTTAATTTCATGCTCTGGTCTCCGTTCATGGACACTGACGTGTTCTTACCAGTCCAAACTAAGTTCACCCTTTTCGTTAACTGTCCACCCCATCTTGCAAGTACATTACAATAGCATTAAATACAACATCGACATAATCTCGAAAATCACAACTTACATAATGACATAAAAGAAATAAAACAGCGCGTTAGGGACTATGAGACTGATAGCGGAATAATTTCTTCCCGGCAATGCTTGCTGCACGTTCTCTGTAGTGAAACAAGACGATTTCATTAGGTAGAATACTTGTATCGGTTTATCACTGGAGATCCAAAATGGTTCGTCGTTTCCTGTATCAATCTGTCGGGGAAAGTAATGATGTGATGATAGAATGTCATTTTATGTTTCCCCTCTGTCATCTTTATGTTACTCTTCACATCGTAACTCAAAGCCTAAAAGCTAAAAGCAAATATATATAAATATTGACATCTTATATCCTTTAAGTTTATATGAAATGCAACTGTGTTTTAAAATCTTTTAAACAAGAAAGAAGTAAACCCATGAAGTGCAATAGATAACAACTAGCCTGTTGACAAGAGGCGTTCTTCATTTACGAACACCAGTATAAAAAAAAGTGAAAAACAAAATATAAAGTAGCAGCAAAGTTATATCAAAGAGCACATTATGGGCATTATATGATTTATTTTTGCAATGTACTGAAGTGATGACTTTATATTTACAAATGTAGTCTGAATGGTTTTAGCTTCAGTATCATAACAACACCACACATATTGATAACTTACAATTAAGTATCTAAGTGTGGCAATAAAAGTTTTTAACACCAAGGCCAACCCATTAAAGAGAAGATTTGTTCAAAAATATACGAGTAGTCTATTTTTGCTATTGTTGTTTTTTTTAAATATTTCTTATATCTATTTATTTTATTTAAGAAGATCTTTTCATAAACATTTATATGTTTTTTTTTCAAATAATTTGATTTTGCATTTTTTTTCTACAAAACTTTAACCCAAAGAAACAACGTTTCTAGCCAATGAACTACAAAACAACATTTCTAGATATTGAACTACAAAACACAACACATTTCTCATACACATTCGTAAATCATATCCGCCCAAAATATGTAATAAATAAGTAAAAATTATCTGTAGCAATAAATGAATGTGATATTTACATTTAAATGTAACAATATCCTGCCCTGTTGATGCTTACTATGGTCATACATGTATTTTAGATTTTAAAAATAATGCCCTAGAATCTTTGTTCACATTCCAAAAGTATTGTGAGAATATATCTCCTGACGGCTGTAACAGCAGATTTGAGATTTAAATGAAAAGTTTCACTGGAAGGAGGGCAGAGATCTGATCAATCTTAATTAAACATATCAGTACCAGTTACTGTTACTGTAACCATATCAGTACCAGTTACTGTTACTGTAACCATACCAGTACCAGTTACTGTTACTGTAACCATACCAGTACCAGTTACTGTAACCATATCAGTACCAGTTACTGTTACTGTAACCATACCAGTACCAGTTACTGTTACTGTTACCATACCAGTACCAGTTACTGTTACTGTAACCATATCAGTACCAGTTACTGTTACTGTAACCATATCAGTACTAGTTACTGTTACAGATAATTGGTAGATATGTATTAAACATATCAGTACCAGTTACTGTTACCTTAACCTTATCAGTACCAGTTACTGTTACAGATAATTTGTAGATATGTATTAAACATATCAGTACCAGTTACTGTACAGATAATTTGTAGATATGTATTAAACATATCAGTACCAGTTACTGTTACAGATAATTTGTAGATATGTATTAAACATATCAGTACCAGTTACTGTACAGATAATTGGTAGATATGTATTAAACATATCAGTACCAGTTACTGTTAGGAATAATTGGTAGATATGTAATAAACATATCAGTACCAGTTACTGTTACAGATAATTTGTAGATATGTATTAAACATATCAGTACCAATTACTGTACAGATAATTGGTATATATGTGTTAAACATATCAGTACCAGTTACTGTACAGATAATTGGTATATATGTATTAAACATATCAGTACCAGTTACTGTTACAAATAATTGGTATATATGTGTTAAACATATCAGTACCAGTTATTGTTAGGAATAATTGTTATATATGTGTTAAACATATCAGTACCAGTTACTGTACAGATAATTGGTATATATGTATTAAACATATCAGTACCAGTTATTGTTAGGAATAATTGGTAGATATGTATTAAACATATTAGTACCAGTTACTGTTACAGATAATTGATAGATATGTATGTATAAATATATATCATTACACAAGATCTTAAAACAAATTGCATTAAATAATAATGAAAATCGCATTTCGAATTTTAAAAATGTCTAATTCACAGATATCGTTGTACTTCTCCGCTTTTAACCACCAGCTGAATTGTAGCAAATAATCTATTCCATTGTATTTTTAAAAATGTGTACATAATTTATGTTTATTTGTCCAAGTAAATTCCGACTTGATATAATCAGTTCATTAACATGAATGTAGTAATTTGTTTTACGTTCTGATCAGAGGCGGATTAAGACTGCACGGGGCCCCTGGCTGCAATTGAAACTGGGGCCCTATCCAGCCAGCGTCCCTTTAAAAAAATGATTGTTAACAGCTAATAATATAAGACAATAACTGTAACGTGTAACTAAATAGTCCATTGGTTCCTTTCTCATAATTTTTCTGTACTACGGGATCGGATTCATCAAAAAACCGAACACAAAGAAATAAATGTTCGCCGGTATCGTAAAATTGAGTGTAAATAAAAATGACCCCTAAAAACAAAGTTTTTGACTATAAATCCCTTATATATGAGACATAACTAAAAGTATTGATTATTTTCAAATGCGAAAAACATTTACAGACTGAATCTGTCTTAACTCCCCTTTCCTTTATAACCCGAGGGGGGGGGGAAGTCTGGTCATCGATCACTGGACCGAGCTCAGCGTGACACGTAAAATGTAAACAAAAGCACCTCGGTACATCGACCATGTGGCGTCCACGTGCGAACTGAGCTGTCACGTCAAAAAAAACACTAACAAACCGTGAAATTGAATTACATACGTCGTATATAGAGAAACTAAAAATGCATTAATTTCATTACAGTACGTTCGATCGATCTGAAATTTTGATACGATGCATTGTTAGGTGACACGGGTCCATGTGAAAAATTTCAGCTCCATGGCTTCACGGGAAGTGGATCATTTTTTACTTTTGTTTTTCCGCCCGCCCAAGACATAAAGACAGAGGGACAGAGACGGCGATGAAGTTAATATAAGGTATTTAATGAAAAGATAGTTTGTTTTTTTAAAGCCAAATTTTTAAAAAAAATCATACCCCCACTGGGATTCGAACCCGACACCGCTTGCACTACACTTACTGCCACAAGTCCACCAGAACTTGATGGGAAAGACACATTTAAAGATATAAAAAGTATTTTCTATCGGGTTTGAATAGTGATCAGATTAATACATAATATTTTATTAATTTATTTAAATTATCATATTTTTAGGGATTCATGCAAAACTTTGTCCACCTTTATTATAAAATATACTAAATTTGGGGGCCCCTAAATCATCGGGGGCCCCTGGCTTTAGCCCGTTCAGCCCCCCCCCCTTTATTCTGCCATAGGTTCTGATGGAAAGACGAAGCAAAATAATATGAAGGCTTTAAATATTGATGGCGGCTGAGGGGCGTGGGATCGAGCCCACGCAAAGCCACATTTTAAATGATACGCTAAGAAACTCCTCCGCTGATCCACCAGGTATAAACAAGTCCCGAGTAAGCTCTAATGGAAACATTAGGGCTCCCTTACAACCATCGGTCATGCGACTTACTTTACTTTTTAAAATACATGTATTGCATTTACTAAAACATAGACTAGCAACGAGATTAATCTAAATAAATCCATTGACAGTTTCACACATGAGGTAACATTGACCACATCATTGACAATAGCATTAATCACAACATGACCGAAACATTAAACAAATCATTGACCACAACATTGACCACAACATACTGAACAGTCTCCAAAATCATGTCACGTGACATACTTCAGCAAAGTCGCCTACGTTATTTAGCAGGCGAAGAGCAGTGTTTCCATCTGGCATTGTGATTGTCACTTGAGTCGTAGAATACCCGGCAACGATCTTTGTCACAGCTGAAACATTCAACCCTGGGACCTGGACGAACACAAACGACTTGCCCCACAACTCCAGGGGAAGTGCAATGTCTGACAAAACATTCAGGAAGCATAATATGTTTGTTAATTATTAGAAACAAAATTAAGGTAATTGTTTTGTTAATTTAAAGGGTATAAAATTGTAAAACGCAATAAGTCCTTTAGGCTAGCCACTGTTATTCTGTACTATACTATAGGTCCTCTAGGTTAGCCCATGTAACTATACCTGATATGACGTGCATAAGACGGTCGTTTTTCTCCCCACACCATTCAATCTCAGTTATAGAGCCGCAGCTTCCACCGAGGACAGAAAATGCTGAGTCGCCGGTTATTTTAGTACCTGATGTATTACACAAGTTGAAATTGAAAAACTTACGAAATCAACACAAAGAATGTTCACAAATAAATTTATACTTACAAATATAATTTGCTCTTAGCTGTTATGACCTTCAGCAAACTAGCAGAGCTAATAATTGCTTATATTGATTATTACGTTTACATAGATACAGTTTACGTTTCTCTGCCATATTAGCTTTGGTCGCACTCATTTCTTATCCTTTGTTTTTAACATGCTTACTGCGGTCAAAACAGCAGTTATTTAGTCAACACAAAATACAGTGTGCTTAAATTGTTATAGTGGTGCAATTTTAAATGAAAATGATAAGAAATTTTAATACTCACTATAGATTCGGCAAATGTACTTATAATCAAAACATTAAATGAAGTTGCTGATAACATATTTTTAAAACAATGTTGTTGTCTTTTCAATTATCGCTTTCTTGTTCAGATCATAAACTTTGTTGAACTAAGAAAAGAGATTACTATTAAAGTAAGACTGTATTAAGCTTGATTTCATTTTTTTAACGAATGCTTTAGGATACTACCGGTAGCGCATGGTTTTAAAGGTAGAGTATAACTTTTATTGCATGAAGGTACCAAGCGTGGGTTATAGAACTTACCTGTGAAATCGATATCTAATTTTTCCCAAGAACACTTGCCAAGTATCGTGCTTTCATGCCTGTGAAATAAATGATCTGTAAAATCAAGGATTAATACAGGACAAAAACAAAAACATATGAAACATTTGATCTGTTTTATAAAATTTCCCCAAAAATACAAAGGACAGTATGAACTTATGTAACTGTATGTATATTATGTCAAGGAACAAACTTACGCCGAACATTGAACCTCTGTTTTATCACCGCTCACGAAATATTCCCCCATGTAACTAAACTTGTAGTTCTTGTCCTTCGAGTAGATTTTGAACGTTATCTGAATCAGGACTAAACTCCTTGCACTGCCTATGATGATGATAGGACTAGGCCTAAAGATGACATAGATTATTGTTGACTATGATTAGCAGAATCTGTGAAAATCTTCAAATCTGAAATAGATACTTTGCGTAAAATTTATATAAATGACAGATTTCCTCTAGTTTAACGTTTTATATCTAAAATAATATAGGACTCAATGAACCACGTGCATAATCAAATGGAATTAAAATTGAAGAATTGCATTTGTAATATTTTTTCGTTGAAGAAGGCTCTTTACCGAAACATTCGCTGTTATTTTTACGTCCTGTCAGGCTCACTCATACACTCATGTTTACATGTTATCCATCTACTAAAATTTAACTGAATAACATATAAAGTATAACTTACTGAATGTATAATCATAACACTAACTACATTGACACGTGCCGACATTAATGACATATGAGCATTTATATCACAGTGAAAACAATGATGACAATACTGAACAATGTTAGACACACTGATGGCCTCAGACACATGACTTAGTAATCGCCTAACAGTTACAGAGACTGCCAGGTTCATTGTCACTGAGCTTATTACACAACTAACATTAATTTATACGTTAATTAAACAGCCCCGTCAAAACAAAGTTTTTGACTATAAACCCCTATATATATGAGACTTAACTAAAAGTATTGATTATGTTCAAACGCGACAAAACATTTACAGACTGACACCGATTGATATCCACTTGGCTTTGAAACCGGGGGAGGGGGGTGTGGACATCGATGGATGGAGTGAATGCGTGAACTCAACTGGCACGTGGAAGAAAAACAATAACAAACTGTGAAATTGAATGACATATTTTATATAGAGATAAACTAAAAATGCATTAATTTAATTACGGTACATTCGATCAATCTGAAATTTTGATGCGATGCATTGTTAGGAGACACGAGTCTATGTGCAACATTTCAGCTCGATAGCATCACGGGAAGTGTGTCATTTTTTACTTTTGTTTTTCCGCCCGCCCAAGACAGAGACGGCGGTTAGGTTAATATAAGGGATTTAAAAAGAAATAAAACAACCCCGTAAAAGCAAAGTTTTTGACTATAAATCCCTTATATATGAGACATAACTAAAAGTATTGATTATGTTCAAAAGCCACAAACATTTACAGACTAAAACCGAAATTATCTCCCCTGGCTTTAAAACTGGGGGAAGGGGGGAGGGGGTGTTGACATGGACGGGTGGCGTCAACGCGTTAACTCAACTCCAGGTGGTTCACCTGGTTAAAACACGAGATGTGTTCACCGATTGATGGCGTCAAGTCAAGTGACCCGTAAAATGTAAACAATAGCGACCGCTACATATAGTTTATATAGATAAACTAAAAATGCATTAATTTAATAAGTGTACTTCGATCGATCTGAATTTTCGATAAGATGCATTGTTAGGTGAAACGAGCCTATGTGTCAAATTTCAGCTCGATGGCATCACGGGAAGTGTGTCATTTTTTACTTTTGTTTTTTCCACCCGCCCATAACAGACAGAGAGAGAGACAGAGAGAGAGAGACTGAGAGAGACGGCGGTGAAGTTAATATAAGGGATTTTAAAATATCAATAATCTCCGACTTAAAAAATATAATTTAACTTCAAATTATATATTACTTGCAGGTTTGAAATACAATTCTTGATAAATTAAAGTAAATAAATCCACAATAAAATGTTTAAAAATCGATCAGTTACCCAATGGTGGCCACGTAGAAAGTGAAACCAAGAAGAGGCTCCATGAAGTAAAGTGTTTCCGGTGCCACGTACAAGCCGTAACAGACGACCGCAAGAGAGAACAGGACGTCGGCGTCAGACACCTCGGTCACAAACATGACCCTTCCGTAACTCTCGGTGGATGGCCTTAGATGACGGATGTCAGATAAAGCTGTTCAAGTGATGTACAGGGCTGTCTCGACAACCACACCCACTTTATACAGCTGTCAATCAACATTTATGTACCCCAAAGTTTAAATTATCAGTTGTTTTTTTGTTGTTTTTTTATGTGACGTTTTACGAAAAGATAATCTGTGACGACAAAAGGTCAAAATTTGTATGTGAATGGTGGTGAAAATAGTACATTTATTTCAGTACAACCCTCTCTGGCTCCGAGTAAATGTATGCAAGCTTAAAGAAGTAAAGAAACAACATTGAACGTACAGACTTAGAGTTTTTGGCTAATGCTATTGGGTAAAATAGAATGGTTCTATTTGTGTTTCAATTTTCAGGGTTTCGACACAAAGTCTCAAATATTTTTTTTTAAAGTTCATTTCCTTGGAAACATAATTACAATAAACAAGCTGATGCAATGTTGAGTTCATTGAAATCAAAAGAACACACATCTATAGTATCATACAGTGTAGATATGTGAGGTACACGCATCTATAGTATCATACAGTGTAGATATGTGAGGTACACGCATCTATAGTATCATACAGTGTAGATATGTTAGGTACACGCATCTTTAGTATCATACAGTGTTTATATGTTAGGTACACGCATCTATAGTATCAGACAGTGTAGATATGTTAGGTACACGCATCTATGGTATCATACAGTGTAGATATGTTAGGTACACGCATCAATAGTATCATACAGTGTAGATATGTTAGGTGCATGCATCTATAGTATCATACAGTGTAGATATGTTAGGTGCACGCATCTATAGTATCATACAGTGTAGATATGTTAGGTGCACGCATCTATAGTATCATACAGTGTAGATATTTTAGGTACACGCATCTATAGTATCATACAGTGTAGATATGTTAGGTACACGCATCTATAGTATCATACAGTGTAGATATGTTAGGTACACGCATCCATAGTATCATACAGTGTAGATATGTTAGGTACACGCATCCATAGTATCATACAGTGTAGATATGTTAGGTACACGCATCTATAGTATCATACAGTGTAGATATGTTAGGTACACGCATCTTTAGTATCATACAGTGTAGATATGTTAAAGGTAATCAAGATGCATGTCATACAGAAAAGGACTGCGATAAAAGTTTCAAATAAATTGGAACAAATTGTGTGATCAAAACGATAAATTAAAGCGTTAGGCGATCGAGACAAAAGTTCTCTCATCGGAGGAAAGAATATTTATATGCGCCCATTAGTCTGGTTCATATATCAAAGATCTTTAGGTGGGACTAAGTTCGAAAGGCAAATTGAGATCGACTGCGGAACGGATTCTCTTATAATCGCACTAAAAGTGGATAATAGTAGCCTCCATACAAATAAAACGTATTGTGCAATGAAAGACTGTGCGATAGTTGGGAAGAGTTCGAATGTAAACAAAGGATTGGACGTAATGTAGTCAAAAGTTAAATATGGTTGATTAAAACGTCTAATTAAAATATTTATTTACATGTTTTCTTTTTTTAACGCAAACAAGCACCTAAATATTTATACGAATTATTCGTAACAATTGCCCAACTCAGTGTTCACGACCACTTACTTCACGACCACTTACGTCACGATGAAACTAATGGACAACAAGAAATAATTAGCTGCACCCTAGAAAGACCCACTGCAAGCTACAACTGACTACTATAGCTGACCACAACAGACGACTGGCTACACATGGCTACACATGACTACACATGGCTACACATGGCTACACATAACAAAATATTTACTTTGATCGCACATTATAATATGTACAATATCCCAAGCCACTTCTAATGACCCGATTGGGAATGTAATGGAAAGCCATCAAGGAAAATCTAACCCTTAATTTATGCCTCTAGAATGGATGTTGGCTATGTAGGAAGTGATTTTGAAAAGCTTCAAACGGAAACGATACGTTTTATTTACCATTTGTAGGTTATTTGCACGCTTTGAGTTGTCCTCCCCTTGACGTCCACCACAGTCCGCCATGCGTCCTCTATGGACAGTTCCATCTGTCACAGATACAGATAACATCAAATATTACATGCTGCGAAGACGGAAAAAAACACTAAATTTGAGCTGCGAGTACAGTTACTTTGATAAATATCAAAAAAGAATTAACTTTATACAGAATTAAACAGCGCTAAGGCTCTTAAATCTTTTTAAAAAGCACCTATAATGTGTGAAAATTTTGAAAGGTTATAATAAGAGACATCATACAGGTGTAAACATATCGGCTAATGCCTTTGTCATCACAAGAAATGAATTAAAAATAAAAGTGCTTGAAATTTGAAAACCCTTTTTTAAATATTATTTTATAAAACTAAAACATGTACATCGTCAATAAACAAGTCATTTGTCTTGAACTGAAACAATTAGATAATATGTTAAGACAATGCAATGACTGGAAAATAAATGCGGTTCATTTAGCAGAATAAATCTATATTGAAAATAAAACGTTTACGTATACTTCAGATAATATGAACGAAATCTATAAAAAAAATTAGCTCTATTTCCATGTCTAGTTTCTATATTGCCAAGTCGTACATTTTTTATTTTCCCTGTTATGAGCTATTTATTTACTACACAGCAACACTTACTCCCCCCCCCCAACAAAATTTATATTTTAAGAGACTCACTGTTACAGCGTAGAGTTACATTAATATTTCCAATATTACAATAAATGAAACCCAAATGTTAAGATTGTGCATCAAAGGTGTGTAGCTGAAAAAATATAAATTGGCGTAATCATTGCAAGTTAGTCTCACGTCATAATTATAAATGGTTTACTCTCATTCCCCGCATAGCCTTATATCTTATTTTTGCTGTGGCGCTAAACTTAAAATATAGGTCAATATCCAACAATACCGTCGCTGCTTCTTCGTTCCACAACCCGAGGTAGACCAGTACTTCTGGATTGAGGATTTCTTTAAAACGAGGCAGCGGCACAATGTAGTAATTACTGCCGATGACGTAATCAAGATATTCTGAGAGCAAACCGTTTCAGTTATTGAATTAGACTTGAATATTAAATACTTGAAAGTTGTAAATCATTCAAAAGAGCTGCAACAACTACCACAACGTCAAAAAGATGCAAAGTCACCAGATTCAATTTTAATAATACTAACAACAAGAGCAGCATAAACAAAAGCAACAAAATGATTAATTTTCTTCCCATTAAAATACGACAATATATGAATCTTAGTTTGGTGTCGAGTTAAAGATTATCTTCGTGTTTCATTATAAGGTGACATTTATTATTATTATTATTTTCTTCAAACAAACACACACATATCATTATTTTATCGAATACGGCCCCTTTTACAAAAAGTTTAGTAATAAAAAAACCCGTAAAAAAACAAGTTTTTTACTATAAATCCTTTATGTACGAGAAATAACTAAAAGAATGTTCATTATAATACGCAGCGCAAGACAATCAAAAAATACAAAATTGTAGTTATGTGTCGTAAAACATGTTTAATATAATGCGCACCGATCATGAATATGTTTATAAAAAGTATTGTAAATAAAATACGCACCGAATCGAGCAACAGGAAAGTATTAAAAAGGTCGTTCAATATATTACGCACCGCGACAATCTAGCACAAAAATTAGCTTGATACATAGAGATAAATAAAATACTCTAAAAATACAAAATTTAATTACAGTACATGCAATCGATCTGAAATTTTGATACATCGTTTTTATCTTCGGCGCGAGTCTGCCTGCAAAATTTCAGCTCGCTAGCTTTCGAGGAAGTGGGTTAAAAATCGATCCAAATATTTTTCGGCACCGCCCGCCTGCCTGCCTCAAGCAAGCAAGCAGACACCACGATTTAATATAAAGGATTTAAAAATTAAATACAAAATACACAAAAAAATTGTGCAATGAAAACAATATATTTAAGCTTTATTTTTAGACTAATACGACAGTAGACGTTTCGGCTAATGCCTTCATCAGTACAATGATTTAATTGTACTGATGAAGGCATTAGCCGAAACGTCTACTGTCGTATTAGTCTAAAAATAAAGCTTAAATATATAATTTTTTCATTGCACAATTTTTTTGTGCATTTTGTATTTTATTTAAAAGCTTTATCGCAGTCCCATTCAATATGATACATCAGATTTAAAAATAGAATCCTTTGACGTCTAGTTACTTTAAAGCAGGGGTCGGGAAACCATGGCTCGCGAGCCAGATGTGGCTCTTTTGTATGGCTGCATCTGGCTCTCAGACAAATGTTCGATTATTTTTTTTTATATTTTTTTTATTCCGACTTATTTGATCTACATATTAATTGCATATTAAAAAAATCATCATAATAATGTTATTAAAAAATTAAAAGACATAAGTATTGATCTTTTAGTGTTGATATTACACAAAATGCACACATTTACTTGAGTTTTTAGTTTTATACATAATGTATGACTCTCACAGAATTACTTTTCAAACTATGTTGTGTTTTTGGCTCTCTCTGACATAATGTTTCCCGACCCCTACCTTAAGGAATAGTAAAGTAACAAGTACATAAAGACATGTTTTAAAGCAGGGGTTCCCAACCCCGTGCTCGCGGGCACCATGGCGCCCGCGGAACGATTCGTATGTGCCCGCAACTATTCGACTGAGACATAAACATTCTCTCGTGCATTTCCCACATATGAAGAAAATGCTAGGTAACAATGAATTAAACGGGTATTTATTTATCTTCAAGTGTTAAAAAACAGTTTGAAGAGAGATTTTTGTAATTTACACATGCCGAGCCAATTGTTTCCTTCTGTATCAATCATTTTACTTGCCAAATAAATGTAATGGAAATTGCCGCATGTATTGCATATTTTGTTCAAGGTAAGACAGAAGAACTAGAGTTAGAAATGTTGGACCTTAAGAATGATATTTTTGCTAAAATCCTTAATTAAAATCAGATGACTTTTGGAATTCATTGGACAGATAAAAGTTCCCATTGTTGATAAAAGCGGCATATAAAATTGAATCATTTTTCGGTTGGAGATATTTATGCGAATAATTGTTTTCAAACATGAAATTAATAAAATCAAGATATAGATCTCGACTCACTGATGAGCATCTTTATGATTGTTTGCTAATAGGATTATCCTCATACTCTCCTAATTGTGAGGCACTGGCAAATAATATGCAATGCCAAAGATCACATTGACATATTGATATATCTTTTTATAAAATGTTTTCTTTGTATTTGTGTTTTTTGTTTACGTTTTGTAAATACATTTCTCTGTGTGTATGCAATTTGAATAATAATTTTATTATTTTGAAACATTTGCGTTTATTATTTATTATTAAATTATGAATATAAGAAAATAAATTATGGGAAAATGAGAAGTTATGGAAGGAGTTAGCCGATTAAAGATAAATGGTGCCCGCCAACATACCGATACTTTAGAATGTGCTCTAGAGTACAAAAAGGTTGGGAACCCTTGTTTTAAAGAAACGTCGGTCGGAGTGGGTTGGTCCAAAATAAAGTGTGGTGGTGGGGGTTGGTAAATATATATTTTTAATCACTTGTTCACTTGTAAGCTTGTATTTACATTGCCTAGCAGCTTAGTAAGCTGGACAGATGATAAAAAAGCATAATTGATTGAGTATTTACTTACGTCTTGATGGTCTCAAAATGTTAAAAGTTAACAAAATTCTCAAAGGCAGGGAACTAATCATCATTATCATTGGAGTTTCATGGAACTGTAAAAACAAACAACAAAAACAAGACATAAACTAATTTTTTAAATTCATCCTTTCAACAATAATATTTATTTCTTAACTTACGTGATTAGATTGTCAGGAGTTTGCTCTCAATGACGTCAGCAAATTTATGACACTATAAGCCTTAATTATATTTACATGAAATAACTATAAGTAAATTTTATCAACACTGGCATTGTTTTAGGTGTACGGACACTGATATTATGCATCTAATCTAGATAAAAATAGGTCACAGTTTGATCACGTGATCGATAATGATGATCATATTTTATTTCATGTGACATAATCAGATCGATATTTCCAACAAATCAAATGATTAAATGAAAGTTCGTTTCAATAGACTCTTGTGTTTTCTTGTCTTCATTTTTGCAGACGCTAAATCAATACAGAAGATTATTGCGTTCTACGTTCACAGGCGACGGCTATGAGGGACAACACTATTCCCAGCCTCATTTGTTTCCCTAACTAGTGTCAGGTACCCATTCGGAGATGGGTGAACTCAGGCACATCCTTGGCCCGATATCAAATAACGGAGATTCAAAAGTGCGACCCTCGGTACGCCAGCCGAGGGCGCATGCTACTCAACCACCGACATGAGTCAATAAGATGTAACTCATTTTTTACCTGTTACTATAGAAACTAGCACATGGTATTTTTCAAAGCGTATATTAACTCAAAAAAAATAATAATTTAAAAGCGTATCTATATATATAATTCTCTTCGTGGGACCATGCGAGACACCATGCAAGTATGTGCAACCGAGCATGACGGCATGACGAATGAGCTTCGCTGGGGTCGACCAATGTATCGAGACCAAAAATGACCCTTGCGTTTCACTTGCATTGTTCCTTCACAGAATAACGTGAGATTCATAGTGTACTGGTTATCACGTCCGCCTTATACGGGGAACGTCCTGGGTTCAAGCCCCAGCGCAATCATTGTTTTTTTTTAACTTTTAAAAATGTCTGTCTGTGCCCGTTCTTTTACCCTTTTTTTGCCAACACTAGCTGACCCTCGGCGTAGCATACGCCGCTAATGATTTAGTGACGGGTGAAGACTTCCTGAAAGACACAGTTATCAAAATCGGGTGGGTTTGGGCAAACGACTGTGAGTAAATAAAAAGAAGGAACTCTGGAGAGACCCGCGGCGTAGCATACGCCGCAGACGTGCTCATCATAGACAGTGCAAAGAACGATTGGGGGGTGAGAGTACAGACACAAAAAGCAACACTAAGTAAATAAAAAATAGCGAGTAAACGTAAAGACATGCACACTGAGGTTGTTGTTACCCGCCTCCCATTTATTACTACCATCCCTTAAACATAAACTGTAATTTTTAGGGTTCTTAATTGCGTGTTGTTCTTGTTTTTTGGAAAACCGATTAACGGATTATGTAACTTCGATTTTAAAACCGATTATCGTTTTATAGCTGACTTCATAGAAGTTAGGGGTGTACCGAATTTCGCCTGCAAATGTCTCGAAACCAACAATGAGTTAGCAGTCCCCCCCCCCAAACCGATTGTTCACTCGCGTTGTTTTGATTTCTTCGTGCTGTAGTTTGTGTCAGTTCTTTCTCCACTTTCTTTGCACTCTCCATGAGCAAGTCTGCGGCGTATGCTACGCCGCGGGGCGTCTAGTTTATTTTATTTTAAAGCTCCCATTCGTAACAACTCGCTAGAGGTAGAACTAATCTGGTCGACTTTGTACGTTAACAAATCAATGATGAACGAATTACACAATCTTTGTGT
The DNA here is from genome assembly GCA_944989445.1 of Ampullaceana balthica. Lineage (NCBI taxonomy): Eukaryota > Metazoa > Mollusca > Gastropoda > Lymnaeidae > Ampullaceana > Ampullaceana balthica. The sequence goes on along the minus strand of CALYLW010000068.1, from coordinate 161,235 downwards.
TTGTGTTGTGCACGCACCATTTTAAATAGTTATGAATTGTTTTACGTGTACTTGCAACAAATAGCAGACCGTTGCTTTTATTAAAATCCCTCCAGAAAATACATGTGCTCACTAATGATAATCGCTGGAGTAGGAGACACTTGTAAACGAGGGTATTTCAAAATCTAATCCATCTCTGTGGTAAATAACTTTGCCATTTCGAAATGTAGAAATGTACATCCATTGTTTTAGTCATCGATGCTTCAAGTTATTTCTTTATTCATTGAAGTTGCTGCGGCCCTTAAGACTGTTTCAGAATAGTACAGATTGGTGCGATAATTTACAATGCGGTAATTTTAAAAAAAAATGAAATTCATATTAAAGTTCCTTTTAATATTTTTTTAAATCTTTGTATCAATTATTCTTTGATATTTTGGCCGTTTTTTTAAAAATAATGCCATCAGTCCTTATTTTGGTAAAGGTGTCGAGGGATTTCTTCAGATAATTAAAATAACTTGAACATATTGTCTTTCCCTTTAAATTAGTTAAAGCTAAATTTAAATAAAGTTAAATGGTAAAAATCATATTTCTTCAATAAGAAATAGAGTGATAGTTGATGTGGTTTTCCCGCTTTGTGACTGTTAATGTTAGACTGTTGCGCAATGCGCATTATTTTGACACATTCTTGGCGTGACTCTAGAAGGATTTCCCTTGAATAAAAAAATTCATTTTTTTTAAAAATTGCGTTTAAATACTAATTTGAGTTTTTATTACTTGTTTTATTAAGCAGAAATGTACTGCCATAAAACTCATTTTCAAATAAAATGCATGACACGCACAAAATTTGCATGATGTAAGCAATAAATCTAAGGCTTTAGTAATGGACAATTAAAGTTTTAAATTAATTATTTTAATAACTTACATCATTAGCTTATCTTGTAATTTATATTTCAGTCCAAACTAAAGATTTAACCTGCTGTGATCCTGTTCCTGTTATATATTTTTTAAATACATTATTTTGACTGGAAACATTAATCTAAGTTCATCCAAACTTAGTTCTACATTTTTTTAAAATGTTCTACGTGAAATACCCGATGAGCTACATTTTATCAGTATCACTAGCGTACACCTGTCAAAAATGACGGAAGTTTTCATCTGAAATCTAATTATTTTATAAAAAAATGCAATTTTTTTAGGGTGCCTACGGCGCCGACCTTTTTCAAAATCCAACTAACATGTCCTTTTTTGATAAATACGAAATATTAAACTTTCTGAAATGTACACAAAGTATTTTATAATAAGGGTTTTAATTTTATAATTAACCATCATCAAGTCCTCTTTTTACATTGATCACTTTTCCAAAGTTAAAATATGAGCGAAAACAATGACTTCATATAATATTTTTTCACAGCGCATATTTAATTTGCACACCTTTTGATGCTTTGGTGCAGTAATTTAATTTGGTTTTCCCTGCTTTCTAAAATTAGTAGCGTAAGGACAGACTGACTGACTTGCGTGACAATTACAAATTATATAGTTTTATTATCTTTTATTTGTATGAGTATACTGACAAGGACATGGTCATGTTTGGCTTCCTTATGTCTCTTGAGACGACGGAATATTATGTGCTCCTGTAGGATTTACGCACGTGATCTTGCAGCTTCTGCTGTGGCTGTACAAACCCACTCGCGAATGGCAGCCTTTGCTGCACTTCTGACACTGAAAGGTAGTGATAGTGGATGGCTGAATTGCTCTGCTTTTCCTCTTTAGGCGAGTTTCGTCTGCGACCTGTTGCAGGTTTTCTTTCTCCTGTTTCTAGCCCAGCGGTCAATGCCTGTCTCCAACTGCACCTGTCCCCAGCGAGTTCCTCCCAGCTATTTATGTCAATGCCAATGGCTTTGAGGTCTCTCTTGCACACATCTTTGTAACGGAGGTGAGGCCTGCCTGTGGTCCTCTTTCCTTTGGCTAGCTCAGAATAGAGGATGTCCTTTGGGATTCTGCCATCCTCCAATCTGCGCACATGTCCCAACCACCTAAGCCGACGCTGGCGAAGAAGAGTTGTCATGCTTTGGATTTTTGCCCGGTGTAGCACCTCATTGTTGGTGACATGGTCCTGCCAGGTGATTCCCAGGATGCGCCGAAGACAGCGCATGTGGAAAGCGCTCAATCTCCTTTCTTGTCTGGAGTATAGGGTCCAGGATTCACTGGCATAAAGGAGAGTGCTTAGCACACATGCCCTGTAAACAGCAATTTTGGTGTTGATGGTCAGCTTTTTGTTGCTCCATACTCTTTTTGAGAGCCTGGCCATAGTTGTGGAGGCCTTGCCGATCCTTACGTCTAGGTAAGGACATGGACACACATAGTAACCTAGTGTTGGACATCAGCTAAGCTGTTTTGAGCAAACAAATCGTCATGACTGTTGCTTGTCAGCACTTGTATTAATTCAGAGCAAAGGTTAAACCCTTTACAGGATTATCTGAATTTGGTCCACTTCTTACACCCTTCCAGTTTATATCTTTGCTCTATTTTACTCTGATTAACTCTATTCTCTGCTCTACTCTGCTGTTTTACCACGTTTTTTTATTAACACGTTTTTATTAACTTAATTTCGTTCCTGTCTGTCTGTCTGTCTGTCCGCAAAATTTCAAATTTTCCAAAGTAAACCACTTCTGATCTATGGCGGATTAAGGGGGGGGGCTGAACGGGCTAAAGCCAGGGGCCCCCGATGATAAGGGGCCCCCAAATTTAGTATATTTTTTTATGAAAGATGGACAAATGTTTGCATGAATTCCTGAAAATATCATAAATTAAATAAATTAATTTAAAGAAAACTGATTTTATAGGCTCACTAAGAGAAAATATTAAAGATTGTTGTTTATATTTTTAAACTCCACCATTTTCATCAGGCTCGTGTGGTCTTGAGGTAGAAAGACGCCCTGCTGTGCAAGTGGTCGCGTGATCGATTACCGGCGTGGGCACAATTTTGTTTTTAAATTGTATTTTTACACTCAATATTAGGATACCGGTGTTGCAAAATAAATCCTCCCCCATACAGAGTCTCCCCCCGGAGACTCTGTTTTAAAACAAATCCTCCTGGGGGGAGAAAATGTTTTCCTCCCGATTAAAATAAACTCGCCCCTACCCTGTAAAATATTGTCTCCCCCAAAATAAATCCGCCCCCCATCATACTTTCGATATAAAACAAAGAGATCGTTAAAAATCAAAAGAATAAAGAATACTTACTTGTGTATTGCTGTAATATTCACACATGTTTAATGTAATACTATTTATGGTAGTGGCGTAGATATAGAGAGATAAGAGGGGGGTGTGGACAATACCGTTTGACACCTCTCAGGGGCGTGACATAATATTCACACATGTTTAATGTAATACTATTTATGGTAGTGGCGTAGATATAGAGAGATAAGAGGGGGGTGTGGACCATACCGTTTGACACCTCTCAGGGGCGTGACATAATATTCACACATGTTTACTGTAATACTATTTATTGTAGTGGCGTAGATATAGAGAGATAAGAGGGGGTGCATACCATACCGTAATGACATTTCTCAGGGGCGTGACATAATATTCACACATGTTTACAGTAATACTATTTATGGTAGTGGCATATATATACAGAGATATGAGGGGATGAGGATCATGCCGCTAGACACCTCACAGGGGCGTGATATAATTTGAAATATTGCTTAATTACTTGATTTTTTTCCCGCTGTCCAAATTGACGCACAGGCAGTTTTGGGGTGTATAAAGGCAGTTGTTTTATTTCATAAAACAAGGATTATGACTTTGAAGGAATGGGTTTGTGTTGTTACTATAAATGATAAAGTCATAATAACGTCGGGTGTTCAGACGGTGAGAAAGATTCTTACTATCCATCTAGAATCGGGGGGAAAGGGTGGGAGTGACCCAATTAAGTATGCGCACGAAGGGAACAAAAATCGGGCTACGACACTGACCTGTTTAACTTATGACCTGATTATACAGTCTTTGGGCTATGCATTGTTATTGTGAGACGCAGAGGCGGGGCGTCAATTGGGGGGGGTGTACTGGTGGTGCTGACTGCACTGGCTGACACTATCACAAGGGGTAAAACAAAATCTAAATTTAAGTATGTTCCCGTTATTTGGCACTGGCAGACTCGGAGGAGGACTATGGGTTTAGTCGTGAGCGGGTGACACATTGAGCTTACCGCACTGGGTGACGCAAACCTTAGTGATGCCTCTGGCGAGACAGCTACACTAATAATAATATAAGTAATTCCTTTAATAAAATATAATTATAAAATAATAATTCCTTTAAAATATCTAATTTAAAGTCAAACAATTTACTAAACATTGGCTTCTTGAATTTAAATTTTTCTCACACCCATTTATATGTGCTACAGTAATAATGTGTCAGACTATTTATATGACTAGAAGTAAAAAACAAAACTGCTAATAACCACGCAACCTTAGCTAAAAGATATTAAAGACAGAACAATGCTTTTATACACACACACACACACACACATATATATATATATATATGTGTGTGTGTGTGTGTATGTGTGTGTGTGTGTGTGTTAGATATTACAAATGCTTTGTACGGAGGAAGCGTGATTTCAGTTTCAGTTACTTTAATTTAGTCAAAATTTGCGTACACACACAAACATAGATTTTTAAAATTAAATTATTTTTAAAACATTCAGAAATACTTTGCAATTATTGAACCTTATTTTCATAATATCAACTCTACTCTATCCCTCGTTTCATCCCAAATACTTAAGGATTCTATTCCCTTTTCACAACTTCTTCGCCTCCGTAGGCTTTGTCAATCTAATGAGGACTTTTTGGAAAAGGCGTTGGAAATGGTAGCGTTTTTAAGACAAAGGTCTTACCCTGAAGCTATACTTCAATCTGCACTTCAGTGAGTTAAAAACTTCACTCGTGCCGACGCCTTTGTATCACGCTCCAGTGATAGTAATGAAAGGAGCAAATTGGTGCTCACATACCATCCCCACAACATCAGAGCCAAGGAAATATTTTTGAAAAACCGCACGATCCTCCTCGAGGACCCTGAGACAAACAACATATTTTCCACCCCACCCCTCATTGTATTCAGGAGGGACAAAAATCTGCGAGACCTATTGGTTCGTAGCCGTCTGCTTATTCCGTCCTCCCATCTGTACACCAAGCCATGTGGTCGTAGTCGCTGCAAGACATGTCCCTTTGTTACCCAGACGGACCAGATTGTCTTCCTTAAGGGGATATTCAAGATTAGGAATGGCTATCTTTGTACCAGCCGCAATGTGGTCTACACCATTGTGTGTAAGCGCTGTCCTTTGAAGTACATTGGTGAGACAGGGAGGTTACTCTCGTGCCGTATCGCTGAACATGTACGTGCCATTAAACAAGACAAACAGTGTCCTGTCTCCCGACACTTCAATGGACGTGACCACATGGCCGTCGATGACATGTATGTCACCGCCTTGGTTTCTTGTACAAACACACCCGGCCGGGTCAGTCTGGAGAATAGACTAATCCATGAGTATGGGACTCTTACACCACATGGGATCAACGTTGTGTTCGCACTGACAAGCTGATTGATTGGCCACACCCACCCTATCCTTTCCTATATAAGCTCTTACTTTTCTCTCCGTACTTTATCCCTACTGGACTACTTGGATTTCACCGCAGCTAAGTGTTTTTTAAATTATTATTTCGTTTTATTCATTTCATTTGTGTACTATTTGTCCGTTGAGGAAGGCTCTTTGCCGAAATGTTCGCTGTTGTGTTACGTCCTGTCAGGCATACTAATACCTTGTTTTTTTATATTATACATTTACCTTTTCATAATATCACCATGCACAAATAGATTATCTCATATCACGATTATGAAATTATCTATTACTGTAAACGTGTATAATTTTCTTTATGAATTTGAATTTTTAACTGCCATTACTGTTTGAAACACAAAAAATATATTAAAATTTTAAAGCATTTTACAGATGTTACATAAAATTTAGACGTTTGCTCCAATAATCACGACTAACATTAAATTGTCTGCGTATAATTTATACCGCCTCTTTCTAGCGTGTCTAAACTAATTATGACATTATGGACTGGACAAACCAATCTAGAGATTTGTCCATAAGAGAAAAAATAACTAAGAAAATTGTATCTATCCGTTAACATATTTTACAAAGTCTTTAAATGGTACTTTGATGTTACAATATTATATTGCCAGATATTCCAAAATATTAGAAAGCTTTAGGAGATACAAAAAGAGTATTAACACAAGAGAATCATAACTACAAGTTCATCTTTTCTTTTTAGTAGGTATAAAATACTTCGAGGATAACAATTAAGCTACAGTTTCAAATCGTATAGTAAGAAAAGATTCTTTAAAAAAAATTATCAATACTTTTATTACAAAAAACTAGTATTGCAAAATTTATCTTTCAAATGTAATTAAAAGAAAAATTAAACATACATACATTCATACACACACACACACATACATACATACATACATACATACATACATACATACATACATATATACATACATACATACATACATACATACATACATACATACATACATACATACATACATACATACATAAATACATACATACATACACACATACATACATACATACATAAATACATACATACATACACACATACATACATACATACATACATACATACATACATACATACATACATACATACATACATACATACATACATACATACATACATACATACATACATACATACATTCACATATGTATATGGATATAAAAAATTACTTTATACATTACAGACGCTCCTTAATTACCGGAGATTATTGCGTCCCATGCTTGTCAATGGTTTATTCATGGTTTATGTATGGTCTTGCATTTTTATTACAGTACTAATTAGGGTTTTACCGGATTTCAGCTCCGGCTAATCCGGATTCCGGCCATTTTTACAAATTCGACTCCGGCTTCGACAGAATTTTACTTCATAACTCCGGTCCAATCCAGCTGGCCGGTAGAGCCATAATATATATATATATATATATATATATAATAGCTCCGGCTCTGCCAATTCCGGAATTCGGCCATGTGTACAAATCCGTCTCCGGCCTAATTTCACTTAATAAATCCGGTCTAATCCGGCCAGATCACCCCTATTTTTAATATATATGTTTTTGTGTGTTTTTGTGTGCGTGAAAATGTCACTGGAACTTGTGTTTTCTTAATATTAAAATACTATTTTATTACAGTGAACAAAAAACTTTTAAAATTAAATTTATAATTTCAAATACTTCGTTGCAGCAAATTAGAATATTATCAGGCACTAAGCATAAATAATTTTCAAAAATTAAATAAAATAGCCTACAGAAGAAATACGTACAAAAAATGTGAAGTAAAGGATAAGCTTATTGAATGAATAAGGAAAGTTTTAGAACGTTATCAACGTTCCACGTTCTTTTCGTTCACGTTTGTATCTTTGGGAAACGATATGAAAATCATTTCACACACACAACGATGCATGTCATCAATGAAAAAGCACACCTCTCAGCTACACCTTCAGTCTCTTGGGCTCTAACATTCCGTAAGGTAATTGACTTTATGCCTAACTAATTCAGCGGCACGCGGATCTCAAACTAACTGAGCGTGCGCCTCACCTCAACCCAGATCTCCACAGTACTGTGATCTGGGCTACACAATAAATTTAACGTATCGGGTGACTCCAACCCAAGCCATGACACTCATTGTTTAAACGCGTGACCTAATTTGTGTGTGTCTAAGTCTTGGCATATGCTGTGTTTCTTGAGACGGCTACACATAAAGTAATCCCTTTTAAAAGAGTTTTTTAAAACTATATTTTAAGAATAAACTTTAAAATTTTTATAAATTTACAAAGCTTGGCTACTTGAATTTGCTAAATTTCTGATGTAAATTTAGTAAACGCTACGGTAATGGGACGTCCATAAGTACATCACGCTATTTTATTAACAAAATAATATTTAATATAAGACAACCCCCTCCCCCTGTCACAAACTGTCACACCCCCCCCCTCTGAAGCGTGACGTACTTTATGGACAGCCTCTAAAAGATGGTCATAATATTTTAAAAGAATTATAATGCCCACATAGAAATCGCAAATTTCATTTAAATCCTAACCAAAGATGCTACTCACAAACGTAAAGAAAGTCATCGGTGTCACATTCTCGTATTACTTGATCATCTTTGTATTTCATTTCATTTGTCTGTTATTCTTTTAAATAACTCTGGGCAATTAACCTACTCGAAATATTTGTCTTTACGGGTATACACCCACTAAGCCCGCAAATTGCTACGCCCCTGACTAAGCTTATGATTGCTGAATTTCCAAAAATCATACACAAATGCATGTGGAATAAATACAAATTATGTTGTTAGTCATCAAGTTTAATAAAACAATTATATGTAATTTGTCATAATTAAGGGGAGGATTTATTTTGACCCGGAGACTTCATTTTAAAACAAAGTCTCCGGGGGGCGAATTTGTTTTAAAATAAACTCTCCGGGGGAGACTTTATTTTGGGGGAGACTTTATTTCGTGATACCGGCAATCAGTTATTTCTTCATATTCCATTTTTTCATGAATAATCTTTGGCTGGGAAGGCCGATCCCGTAGTACAGACAAAGTATGTTAAAGGAACCGATAAACTATTTAATTACAAGTTACAGTCTTATATTAGCTGCTAGCAATCATTTTTTTAAAGGGACGCATGCTGGATAGGGCCCCAGTTTGAATTGCAGTCAGGGGCCCCGTGCAGTCTTAATCCGCCCCTGACTATTACACCATATGGGAAAGGGGTGCTCTAAGTTTTTGTGACAAGGGGGAGAAGGGTAATAATCGGCCAAAATCGCGTGAAGTCATTTATTGACGGCTCCATTATATTAATACTGATGTGACAGTGTGCCCCGTATATTAGTTATAATAACTATTGATTATGACTTGATTTAAATGTAGAACTGTGTGGAGATCAAAGACTGACCGCCCCTGAGCACGGAGCTGAGCGCGGGTCTTTAGATCCTAAGGCGAGTTAGTTGCATTCAAAGAGTGACCGCCACGAGAGCGGCAGGTCTTTGATGTTACGAAGGAGCCGGATGCGGACGGAAAAAGACGGCAACTGACCAGGGGGACCAGAGGTGTTAGAATCGTATTCGGGTGCTAACCGGCGCTGTCAGTAGATTCGGGAGTTCGTGGGACTAGAGGTGCGGAATGTGACGTTCTGGCAGAAAAAGTTATCTCGCTTGAATTGGGAATTCAAGGACGTAGCGGAGCGAGGAGACCGAAGGTGTGAGATGCCCCAGAGTAAATGCTGACCAGACGCGCAGGTGGTCTGGGTGGGGTAGTTAAGAGGTGGGGGTCGCACCAGACACGCTTACGTCCAACCGGCCCATCCCCTTAATTTTAATCTAGGGAGGGCGGAGCTTGGTGAGTGATGGACTGGAAATACATGGACTGTGACGGAAGTTGTGGGACATAGGTGTAGTCCCAGATGACTGACAGATTAGACGGGCGGAGTCTGAAGGGTGTTAAACGGGACGCACTCGAGAGTAAAAAAGAACGAGTGAGACAACGGCCTAAGTGAAAGTTGTGTAGAGCCATTGTGTTTAGAGCGTAGCGATTAGGGATTAGTAGCTTTATTATACTTGTACACTGTGTCATGTTAGCTTAGAGAGAAGTCAATAAAAATTACATACAGCTATATTCCTCTACTTACCTGAATTGTGTTATTTGTTTTATTAACGAAAACGTTAGTCTTATTCCAAGTAAAAATATAGCCACCTCTCGGCTACACTATATTTTATGATAAATGACTAAACTAAACCAAAACCTGCGACTAATGTAATCAATTCAACATTGTTATAATTACAAATAAATTAGAGCTGATAAGCCAAACAAATTTTTTTATTTAAAAAAATAATATTAATAATACAAAATTTAAAAAAGAAAAGCTATAATAACTAGTTAATAACTACGTAAAATAAAATAGATCGTGGTAAAAATAAAAACTATACCCTTCCAATGACCAACTCCACCATTTAAAAATACTAATACGAGTTTTTAGTCCATAATATTCAACATCAAACTCAGAATATCACCTAGTAGTAGTTTTATTAACAACTAGCAGACCCGTCGTGCGTTGCTACGATCTCAGTAAAAAGGAATACAGATAGATAAAAAATAAATTAATTTAACATAATAATATGACGTTCGAAAATCTATTCAGTTCAATCAATTTCATAACAAATATATAAATATTTTTATCTATATTTCTCAATATCGTGTAAAATTGAATAGGGAATACAAATATTAAAAGTTTAGTAAAAACACATTTAGGGCCCCTAGCCCCGAGGAAACGGTCATTAGGTGTTCAGTGCCCTATGCTAATTTAATTTAGGCTCTTAAGTTTTTATATACCAAGTTTGGTCAAAATCCAGTTATTTTCTGATTATCTAACACTTAAACTAATTTATATATATATAGATATTAGGAAATATACATTAAGGGGCCCCCAGGCCCATTCAATTCAAGATGTACATTTTGAAAATCTGTTAGTTTAATCATGGACATATTTCTCAAGATCTTTAAAAACTGAGTGGGAAATAATATGTTAGAGTATACACACACAAAAAGACATTTGGGGCCCCCGGCCCATTCGATGTAAGATGTACATTTCAAAATGCTGTTCATTTTAATTCAGTCTGATCATGAATATATTTCTCAAGATCGTTAAAATATAATGGGAAATAATATCTCAAACATATACGAAAAAAGTCATTTGTGGCACCCGGCCCTGAACAATTGAACATTAGAAGTGCATTGAGACTGCATTGCGCTTTGTTATTTTAATATGGGCTACCAAGTTTTTATATACAAAGTTTGGTTAAGAAAAAATTATTTAAAACAGTAGCTATATCATAAACTAATTTTTATATAGCTCATATAAGCAAAAAACGACATTAAGGGCCCCAGGGCCCAATTAGTGCAAGATGTCAAGTTAAAAACACCTGTTTATTTCAATCAATTTCACAGGGGATATATTTATATATATTTATCAAGATCTTTAATACTTGAATGGGAAATAAAATCTTAAACGTTTATGAAAAAATACTTTTTGGCCCCAAGCCCCGAAGAAATGGATATTAGGAAATTAGTGCCATACAGTATTTCAATATTGGCTACCAAGTTGTTTTATACAAAGTTTGGTTAAGATCCATCAATTTACCTAATAGCTAATGCTTAAACTAATTTTAAATAGCTCATTTAAGAAAAATCATATTATGGGCCCCCGGAACCCCATGAGTGTTAAATTTAGCAAAAGAATTAGCCAGTGACCATTCCAGGAGCGTACTCAAAAGTCTCCAAAAGTTTCATGGCGATCGGATGAATGGTTTAGTTAGCTATAAAGGACATACTTTGATTTTTATATATATAGATTAATAATAGCAGAGTACCAATAGCCGACAGCCGGACGTGGCTATTGGTACTCGACCAATAGATCTCTACAAGCTATTGGTAGCTGACTACCAATGGCCGCAGCCTTTTGTATTATCCCAGTATGTGTGTTTGTTGTCAAAATCATTTAATCTTTCTTTACAAATTTCTACTATCGTTAGTTGTAATATTTAAAGCAGCTATGATTGTCCAACGTTTGTTCAATTTCAAATTTTTTAAAATATTTCTGACATTATGTAAACCACAGGAATCCGTCTGTACTAATCTATCGTTTGACCTCTCCCCCCACCCCCACCTCCCCCTCCCCCAGGGTGTTCCTCCTGTGCCTGGCCGTCCTGGACTCCATCAACTGTTTCCTGGCCATGCCCACCGAGATCTACCTCATGGCCCAGTTCTACTACTTCCCAAACGCCGTCTACTGTAGCACCTCCCGCTTCATCACCTACTGCATCAACAACGCCACGTCAGCCGTCTTCCTCCTCATCACCATCGATCGCTACTTCCGCATCTGCCGCCCCTACAGCTGGAGCTTCTCCATCGCCCGGGCCAAGATGGCGTGCGCAGCGTCCCTGTGTATCGGGGCCGCTGTCTCCTGGCCCGCCTTGGTATTCTACGGCAAAAAAACGCCACGTTTCAAGTGGAAACGGGTGAACCGCTGAACGTGACAGGCGTGATGTGCAATGTGGAAACGGCTATGAGAACTCGACGGGGCCCGACATGTTTTTTACGTACCTCTGGTGCGCGTTCATCATCTGCGCTGTCATACTGATAGTCCCGTACAGCATCATCGGGAGATCAATCTTTAGGAGGCGGAGGAAAAAAAAGGAGAGGGTGAAACAGCAGACAGGTGCCGCGATTACCCCCGATCGGCACGCGTGTCAGGGCGAGGTGACACACGCCAACAAGGTCAAGTCGCTAGAGGCCGGACACGCCTGCTCCGTGTCATCAAACAAACCCATCTCGCGGGGCAGCGGTCTGTTGTTGGCCGAGACAATGGAGTCACCCCATCTCATTCCGTTGGATGTACGCGACCGGCACGATAGTAATGGAAAACCGCACGTGCCAATGCATCAGAAATTTGATTTAGACCAACAAGTCGGCGTGCACCCAGGTCGTGGAGATTTATCGAATCACGGCGACGTGCAAATAGCCGACGGTCATTACAAAGATGACGTCGACGAAGGTCAGTCCCCACTTATCGATCGGGACGACGAACTGAACGACCCACAAGATTATCAGATACGTCACGCCGTACATGGAGACGAAGACTGCGAACATGTTTTACTTGAAAGGGACGTCGAGAAGTGTGGCAATTCTATCAATTTGGACAGACAAAGAGATAAATTTGGGGACTCTACTTTACTGGATAGTTACCTCCCTGCGCATCGGTTAGCTGATTATCCGGATCGGCATTCGGATGGATCTCAGCCTTTGAATGAATGCCTTACACAGGACCACTGTGGAGTCGGAGGTGATCTCAAACGTTATTCTAAGGACGACCACGAGGTGACAAACACCTCTGACCCCAACTGCTAGCAGCAGATGAAACCCGAGTCGGGAGCAGGAATCCCCGATAGCCAGATATGGGTGACGTCACGCACGAGCCACGAGGCTGCCGCCCCCGCTGACGAGCACACCGCCAAGTGCGTGAACGGAAACTGTCTGCCCGCGAACGCCTGGAAGGCGAGGATCCCCAAGTCCACGCTCATGCTCTTCGCCATCACCCTGGTCTTCGTCGTGTCCTTCCTGCCCTTCCTCGTCGTCATCAGCATCCGATAGCAGCGCGGCACGGATTTCTACCAGCATCTGTCGGCGGCCGAGGAGATCCTGGTGCACATCTTCTCCCGGTCGTACCTTGTCAACAACTGCGCCAACCCCATCGTGTACGGCCTGTGCAACGTCCAGTTCAGGAGGCAGGTCAAACAGCTGTTCAAGGACGCCGGCAGTCTTTTCCGGATGAGTAGGTGTCATAAGAAAACGGAGGGACACAAGAAAACGTAAAGCCGATTCACAAACCGGCTACATACATAATACTACATGTGGTCTACGTTAAATTAAAACATTTCTGTGTCAGTTGACTTTCAACAAAAATTTTCATTGAGATTTCATTAAGTAGAGATATGGGTAAATGTTTGAAAAAATTTAATCTTTAACAACTCAAAAAGTTCGTTAGACAAATAGTGCTAAAGAAAGGCAACTAACTGTGATTTTTTAAAACATGTTATTTAAGCCATGAATGTCAATTTATTTGCCATGAATGTCGATTTATTGAGGCCCTTATCCTATTAACTCATGCAGGATTCTGTATCTGTATATGTCGTCAACCTATGGCGGATTAAGGAAAGGGGGGGGGTGGAACGGGCTAAAGACAGATGCCTCCGGTGATTTAGGGGCCCCCAAATTTAGTATAATTTAAAATAAAGGTGGACAAATGTTTGCATGAATTCCTGAAAATATCATAAATTAAATAAATTAATAAAATCTTATCTATTAATGTGATTGCTATTAGGCCCCGATTTTATAAAAACCGGATTTTAAAGGCTCAATAAGAGAAAATATTAAAGAATATTATTTATATTTTTTTAAATTTAGATAAATGTGACGAAATTTGTGTTGACCCCAATTATGTGCTACACGGCCTACAGGTGAAACAAGGGGAATAACCCACTCGCTCTTGATTAGCACGCCTGGGTCAATAGAAACCGATTAAGTATGCAAGAATGTCAGTTCAAAGAGTCCAACCTTTTTGTGAAACGGGAAGTGGTAATCGGCCAATCGGACGAGACTGGACCAAACCGCCCATCAGGGTATAAATACTAATGAATCCCTGGGTCTCGCCCTCTTTTCCGGCCAACGATAACAGCCTTAAAGGACAACGACGTGCAGTTATTTCCTCAGGATTCAATCTGTGCCGGTGCCCTTCTTTGGTCGAGAGAGCCGACAAGTACAACCAAATCCATAAATCTGGTAAGAGTGAGCTCTAGCTTGGTTTGCCTTATTTGTGTAATATGCATTACATGTAAATACTTAAATTTGAATCATTGAATTTTCATGGTGTAAAATTGTTGGGATGTTTAAGCCCCACGGTCGACAGTTCGTCGTGCGGGACCACGCGGAACACGTGAACATTCCATGTTGTTATTTAACTGTGATTCCACACGCTCTCCATCGGGTGGATGGTTTGAGCCAGATTTTCACAAAATAAGATACATTTTGATATATGTATGTGTATTGAACCACGTGCCCGGTCTGCACCCGTGGTTTAACACTAAAACTTAGTCTAAACCATACCATCGTTATTAAATTATTATTTCGCATGTATATGAATATATGTAATCCCCTCTTGGCACCTTGCTCTGAAGGCTTGGTTGTCGGAAGGTGGAATATGAACGGACTAAATTAGAGAAACTACCCTAGTTTTCTTTTCTATTTTAGTCTGGTTCCTGGATACCGGACCTGTTCAGAGAGGCAGCCCGCACTCATGTCCACAGTCCTGCCCAGGCTGACTTGTCGTCATACCCGATTGGTCATACACCGTACCAATCGAAGCTGGTTGCCACACATACCTGTGCCCCGAAGCTCGCATATCACACACACGTTGAGTGCGAAAGCCAACTCATCACACACCCTGTGATAGTTGTTGCCGTCTTAAACACGAGACGAGAAATCCTATACCCACACCCCAAGCATCGAGTTACTGCAACTCACGAAGTGATCCACGTACTCGACACGCCAGCCAGAGGAACGACCTTGCAGAACCAACCGCGCCCGCCCCATCAACCGAAGGAACGTGGCGTGGGGAAAGGTGACCCAGAGTTGACCCCATTGTTATCAAAGCCAGTGAACCAAGCGCATCGGCCAGGACGGACTTGCAGAACCAACCATCCCAACCCTTACAGAGGACACGGGTGGGGCAAGGACACCTGCAGCCAACATCAGTACTACGCCCAACCAGTGGAGCTCGTGAGGCACCCCTACCCGCCCCAGCTACAGAGGGAACCCGGAGTAGACGAGACGACCCACAGCACACAGTGCAACTATAAGTACCCACCAGTAACATAAAGTTAATTGCAAGCATAGCCTAATGATGATTAATGTTATGTAAAGGGGACATTGCCATGTAGTAGTCCCATAATTGTACAAAGTGTATAATAAATTAAATTGTGTTAAAAATTCAACCCTTTTAGTTTGTTGATTATCGTATGCATGCAGATCACTAAAGTATACCTTGTGAGCGAGATCAACTTAAATATAGATATATATATACCCCTAGACAACAAGCCATATAAGATATCATAAATATCGCCACAATGGTAGAAACTTGGCTCGCGGTGCAAACAGTCACGCGATCGATTCCCGCTGGGGGAGCAACTTTTTTATTTTTATTTTTATTTTTTTTTAAATTCTTTTTACACTCAATTTTAGGATACCGGCAAACAGTTATTTCTTCATATTCGTTTTTTTTCATAATAATATTTTTGGCTGGGAGGCCAATCCCGTAGTACAGACAAAGTATGAGAATTATTTAGTTACAAGTTAGTCTTATATTAGCTGCTACTGCTAGCAATCATTTTATTTAAAGGGACGCCGGCTGGATAGGGCCCCAGTTTGAATCGCAGCCAGGGGCCCCGTGCAGTCTTAATCCGCCCCTGCTTCTGATCGTCCTAGAGACCTCAAAATTGTACCACAGATAGACCTTAGATGACAGTGCATTGTATCAAAATTTCAGATTGATCGAATGTACCGTACTTAAATTAATGCATTTTTAGTTTATCTCTAAGTAGCATATGTATCCGTCTGATATTGTTGACATCCACGTTCCACCGGAGTTCACCCCAGCCATCGATTACCCCATCCCGTGTTTAACAGCAAGGAGAGTTCATTCAAGTTTAGTCTGTAAATGTTTGTCACACAGAGGGTCGCAAAAAGCAAACATATATATTAATAAATAATGTGTTAAAACTACTTTTAACAGTAATTTGACAATAAATTTTGATTTTTAAAAATTTCTTTCAGGTATGAGAACAAATAGTCCATAACGAAACTCGGAATAACTTTGATAGCCGAACATGTAATTTTGCAGGTTAAGATAAAAACATAGCAGAAATTGTTGAATTTAAAAACTAATAAAACTTATTTATCAGAAAATGAAATATAAGGCATTCTTTTTCAGTTTAAATCAGGACTCACTACCGTTATTTATACTATGCGTAATTTATTTTCATGGTTATTATTTAATCTAATGAAGGTTTTCATTTTCTTAGGTGTACTTATGGCAATATTTATACACTCTATTTATAGATTTAAAATTTAACGGTATCATATATTAATATTAAAGGTTACAGAAATGTTAATACATAGCATTGATACAATTTAAGAATTATTTTTCACACTGAAAGTTTGATGCAATTATATTTTTATAATAAATAAATAAATAAACAGATGATGATTACGCCAAATTTGTCATAAATAAATAAATAAATAAATTGATTATTTATATAGCGCTGTATCCCAGTAAAGAACTGGGCTCACGGCGCTTTACATGAAAGAAATAACATACCTATAAGTATTACATTAACTTTCATATCATAACAAACACAAAAATTATTACAGTACATTATACATAAGCTACGTTAATCAGTAACAAGAAATGTTGTTCCATTAATTTTGAAAATAAATTTTGAAAGATGTGTCTTAAGTGCAGTCTTGAAGGTTTTTGTTGTTTGAATACTACGTATGTGTAATGGTAGAGAATTCAATTGTTTGGCTGCACAAAAAGAGAACGACCTTTCACCAAATGTTTTGGTGCGTGTCGTAGGAACAGAGAGAACGCGTGTGTCTGCAGAAGATCGTAGCTGGCGAGTGGGTGAGTAGACCGACAAAATTTCAGTAAAATACGATGGGCATGAGTCCGAAAAGAAGTTGTGACAGAGAACGGCCAGTTTGTAATCAATACGGGCTTGTATAGGCAGCCAATGAAGTGAGCGAAGAAGTGGAGTAACATGGTCATGCTTTTTGCCTTGAGCACCAGTCTGGCAGCTGAATTTTGAACTTTCTGTAGTTTTTCAATTCATTGTTTTGGCGCACCTGACAGAAGAGAATTGCAGTAATCCATACGAGCCAGTACAAGAGCACAGACTATAGTTTTTGTTGCACTAACTGTTAGGTAATGACGGATTGAGCTGATCTGACGAATGGCAGTGTAGGCAGAGCGACAGATGTGATTGATGAAGTTGTTAATAGACATGTTGTCTGAAATAATGTAGCCAAGATTCATAGTCGATGTTGTGAACAGAATATCTGAACTGGCTACGTGAATTGACTTCGGAAGAGACAAAGTACTGCGTGATTTATTATTGCAAAATAGAAGTGCTTCAGTCTTGTCATCATTCAGCTTGAGTTTGCTGAACGTCATCCAAGACTTTACCTCGCCCATGCACTCTTGCATCAATTTGACAGCGGAGTCTATATTATAGGGATCAGCGTGAGTATATAGCATATCTAATATATAAAGATGAAAGTTTGTGTGTTTGTTTGTTTGTGTGTTTGTTTGTTACCAATGGAAATCTACACCGTTGGACCCAGGATGCTGAAATTTTGCATGGGGCTCTCATTCGACCCTAGACAGGTCGTAGGCTATGTTTCAACCCCAGGTGACCACCCCTAGGGTAAGGGGGCCCATAATCAGAAAATGTAGAGCCAAATAAAGACAAAATAAATTCTCATTTCGATATTGAACAGCTTCATGCGGGCATTCAAAACGAGTTCATTTTGGTGCGTTATTTTTTACAATACTTTATTTTTAGCTGTGCGCTTTCAAAAATCTTTTATTGTCAAATTACGGTGCGCACCTTTTCGTGTACGCATCTAAAAGTGAGCAGTGTAATTTTATTATAATAACATTCATATTTGTTTTGGCCTTGCGGTACAAAACAGTGGCCTTTTATACAAATACTTTCTTGATATTATAGATCTGTTAACACTATTTCATTACATTTGTCACACGATGTATGGTATTTATTTTTAAATTAAGAGTTTTATTATGTTGTTTCTAATGACTCAAATTTTAATTTAAACAAATAAAAGAAATTGCCCAAGTCAAAAAAGCTTAATCGTAATTTAGAGGAACTATACGTTTGTTTTTCTTAAAATTTGATGCGTGTTCTATATTAATTTTTCTTGCTTATTTTACTTGCTCAATCCCTTAAATTTAATTATTAACGTAAATCATCAAGGAATATTACATGCATATAAAAGCCTACGACCAATGCTGTGTTTTTTTTATTACATACGCTCTATAAATTTACAATTTAAACCTTTCTACCGGACTTATAAACATAAGCATATTAAACTCAATACAAGTGAACCTATAAGCAATTAATTAAGTTGGGCGGCGAATTGAATATGCCATGGTCATTACGCTGTTGCGGAATAACAAAAGCCATTTTAAAAATAGATGTTTAGTCAAACATAGCATCTTTTTTTCCTATTTCGTAAATAATTTATTTATTTTGCAGAAACTAAATCTGTTGTTTGAAATATAATTTACAAACTATGATGTCCCATCGGGAAACATGGTCCAAAACATACTTGAATTCTTTTTTAAAATTATACCTATTACATAAAAGCCGTAAATTTAAATCGTATAACATAGAGACAAATATAAAAAAAAGCATTATATATCATTTCCATATTAAAACACTAATAAATAAAGACTATCAAAAAGTATACAATTTATTTTTGGAGCAGTACTGCATTATAAGACTTCATTTTAAGCGCCCGCCTTTAAATTAACTTTAATTGACTAAAAATTGACTATAATTTGTTCACTTTTGTCCCTTTCTACAAAACGGTCCATTTAGCGATGGATTCCAAAATCTTATATGTTGCTGTTTCACCAAGGGATACAATTCTTTTTTGATTCCCGTTTTGAGATAAGACATTATATTTTGTAAAAAAAAATTCCTGTTTTTGTTTCTGGAAATTAGATAAAGGGCGATTTTTACTAATTACTTTTAGTTCAGAGTTGAGTCGTGCTTAATTGTTTTTAGTATGATTCGTAAATTTTACAGACTTTTAGTCAAATGGGAAGTTGGACCATTAGTGAGAGGGGGCTTAGGCTTTTATTA
The DNA here is from genome assembly GCA_944989445.1 of Ampullaceana balthica. NCBI lineage: Eukaryota > Metazoa > Mollusca > Gastropoda > Lymnaeidae > Ampullaceana > Ampullaceana balthica. Next base: position 141,614 of record CALYLW010000068.1, on the reverse strand, counting down.
GTATAGAAAAGGGGAGGGCACTAAATGAAGTTAATCAAGAGAAATACAAAAAAATAAGAAGAAAGTAAATCGTTGCATACACATACATACTTAACAAATAACTATTTGAATATTTTCAACAACATAATAAAACTTGCTCATTACTATAAACTTACTTATTAAAGTTAAGAATCAATGATCTTGACATGCATATAAAGGCCTAGGACCTATGTTGTCATTTCATGTTTACATAATTTTATGTTTACATAAGCTAAACAAATTAACTATTTAAACTTTAGCTAACGAACTTATTAAGAAAGTCATTAAACTTAACACAAGTGAACCTAAAGATCACTAATTCCGTGTAGTTAGAAGCATAAAACTCTGGGTGGTTGTTAAGTACACTTCCGTGGTGGTAACGAGCAAAAAAAATATTTAAATATCAATTTTCATATAACCCATATAATGAAAAAAACGTCTTTGTGCCCCCGGCCCCCATGACTGAATTGCAACTTTTTTACGCAAATGATCGTCGTGAGAGGCTACTCAACAACTTCCCAAAGTTTCATGCTTCTACCTACACGCGAAGTTGGAGAATTCAATTAGTGATGAGTCAGTTTTTTATATAAGAAAAAAACTACATAGCCTATGACCTGTCCCGGGTCAAATGAGGGTCCCATGCAAAATTTCAGCACCTAGGTCCAACGGTGTGGCATTCTATGAGTAACAAAACAAACAAAAGAAACAAACAAACAAACTTTCATCTTTATATATTAGATGGGGTTTTCCCGCTTTGGGAATGTCAATGTTTGACTGTTGCACAGTGCGCACTATTTTGACACATGCTTGGTGTGACGTAGTTTGGTGTGGGATGACGTCAATAGAGAGATATGCTAGAGGGACGATTTTGTAGCGGAGAGCACGCACAGTGTTGTTATTATTTTGCCTTGAAGGATTTCTTTGTTCAATTAAAATATTGATTCTTCTGATGGTGTTTTTACTTATTGAGTTGAAGCCTTGTGAGTCATAAAAATCATTAGAACTTGACATTCTTAAGAAGAACAAATGAAATTAATCTCTTTAGAATGTGTTTTTTAAGATTTTACTATAACTAACCCTACCTAACCAAACTTGAAGTAGTAAACAAGTTTATATATTAGCTTATCTAATACCTTTCAGCCATTTAGTGGTGCTAATAGAATAAATTAAATTCATCTGTTCATTGATGTTAAGAAGGATGAATTAAATACATATATTTATTGATCTTGTGAAGGTTAAATTAAATAAATCTCTTCTGAATATTTTTTTTTGGATCTTATAATCAATACAAAATATCACTAAACAAATTATATATCCAAAACTTAAATTAACACTTCACCTGTTTTACAAATGTCTAAACACAATTGATGTGTCCGAATTAAACAAATAGTCATGGGGTAGCAAAATTTAAACTAATTTAATAATTTACTTATAAGTTACTTATTTATCTAAGTTACTTATAAGTTTATTGATGCTAAAAGGGGGGGGGGAACCTTCAGTATGGTATTTAAGAAGAAAGTTTTAACAAAGGGAAATACTTAAAAGCAGTTGTACACTAAAACAATATATAAGCTATTATGTTCCAATCTTTCTTCAGAGAAATCATGCCCCCAAAAAGAAAAACTCAATTAGGTCGTGTTTCTAAAACGGCAAAGAAGCAAGCCTTACATAGAGAAAATGAAACGAATGAACAAACACAGGCAAGACTTGCTGTTGAGAGAGAAAGAGTTTCAATCAGAAGAGCTAATGAAACCAGTGAACAAACACAGGCAAGACTTGATGATGAGAGAGAAAGAGGTTCCATAAGAAGAGCTAATGAAACCAGTGAACAAACACAGACAAGACTTGATGATAAGAGAGAAAGAGTTTCAATCAGAAGAGCTAATGAAACCAGTGAACAAACACAGGCAAGACTTGATGATGAGAGAGAAGGAGTTTCAATCAGAAGAGCTAATGAAACCAGTGAACAAACACAGGCAAGACTTGATGATGAGAGAGAAAGAGTTTCAATCAGAAGAGCTAATGAAACCAGTGAACAAACACAGGCAAGACTTGATGATGAGAGAGAAAGAGTTTCAATCAGAAGAGCTAATGAAACCAATAAACAAACACAGGCAAGACTTGATGAAAAAAGAGTCAGATCTTCAATGAGAAGAGCAAATGAAACAAAAAAACAAACCCAAATAAGACTTGCAGACCAGAGAAATGGAAATTTAAACAGAAGAAGAAATGAAATGCAGCAAGACCTAAAAGGTGCTGCTCATCAATATGACCCAGATATTCCATACCATCAACATGAAAAGGTCAACATTGGTGAGATGAACTTGATCTGCAAGCATTGCAGTGCATTTAAATGGAAAGATGAGCACCCTGGAATGTGCTGTTCAAATGGCAAAGTTAAACTAGAGACTCTGCAACATCCACCTGAGCCACTTGATCATTTGCTTCAAGGTGTATCTCAAACGTCTAAACGCTTCCTAGCCAACATCAGAAAATACAACTCATGCTTTCAAATGACATCTTTTGGTGCCAGCAAAGAAATTCGTGAACAAGGATTCATGCCAACATTTAAAGTTCAAGGCCAAATTTATCACAGGGCTGGATCTCTGCTGCCAGCTGAAGGCGAACCACAGTTTCTGCAGATCTATTTCATGGGAGACCAAGCTAGAGAAGTCCAACAAAGATGTGCAAACTTTCCAGACTTGCAACAAAATGTTGTTTTGGAGTTGCAAGAACTCCTACATGCAAACAATGCCTACCTTCAAATTTTCAAGACAGCTCTAGAAAGAATGCCAACTGATGAATACAAAGTTGTGATACGAGCTGACAAAGCACCAAGACATGAACACCAAAGGCGGTTCAATGTACCAACATTTGATGAAGTGGCCATTGTCATGGTAGGAAATGAATTTGACAGACGTGACATTGTCCTTCAAAAGCGAAACAACCTTCTCCAAAGAGTTGCAGAAACTCATCGCTCTTATGATGCTCTGCAATATCCCCTAATGTTTTGGCAAGGTGAAGATGGGTACTCCTTTGGCATTCCTCAGACAAACCCAGACACGGGAAACAATGTTTTGGGTAAAAAGGTTACAGCAATGGACTTTTATGCATATCGAATCATGATTCGCAGTGGTGAAGATAACCATCTCTTGAAATTTAGACAGCTGTTCCATCAATTCATCGTAGATATGTACGCGAAAATTGAAAGTGAACGCTTGCTCTACATCCGTCTAAATCAAAAGAAGCTGAGAGTTGAAGACTACATTCACCTCAGAGATGCCATTGCAAATGATGCCAATCCAAATGATCTGGGGAAAATGGTTATCTTGCCAGCAACATTTACAGGAAGTCCAAGACACATGCATGAGTACACTCAAGATGCTATGACTTATGTCAGAAATTATGGAAGGCCAGATTTGTTTATCACCTTTACATGCAATCCACTATGGCAAGAAATTCAGGCTCATCTTTTACCTGGCCAATCAGCAGTGGATCGACATGATTTGGTTGCTAGAGTCTTCAAACGAAAACTATCAAAATTAATGGGAGTCATTACAAAAAGTCATGTCTATGGTGAAACGAGATGCTGGATGTACTCAATTGAATGGCAGAAGAGAGGCTTACCCCATGCACACATCCTAATCTGGCTGATGAAAAAATTACGACCTAATCAAATTGACAATGTAATCTCAGCAGAAATACCAAACTCTACACAAGATAATTTTTTGTTTGAAATTGTTGTGAAAAATATGCTGCATGGACCCTGTGGAAACTTGAACAGAAACTCTGCTTGCATGGTTGATGGGAAATGCTCAAAAAAATATCCAAGGAATTTGATACAAGAAACTAAAACTGGTGAAGATGGCTATCCTGTGTACAGACGCCGTAAACCAGGAGATGGTGGTTTTACTGCAAAAATCAAAATGAAGGTTGGTTCAACATATCAAGAAATAGAAATGGACAACAGATGGGTGGTTCCCTACACTCCAATTTTGACAAAAATGTTTCAAGCTCACATAAATGTCGAATCTTGCCAATCTGTCAAGGCCATCAAATACATCTGCAAGTACGTCAATAAAGGAAGTGACCAGGCCGTTTTTGGTCTTGAAGGAAACCAAGAGAATCCAGATGAGGTGCAAAAATTTCTAATGGGTCGTTACATCAGCAGTAATGAAGCAGTCTGGAGAATTTTGAATTTCCAAATTCATGAACGGTATCCAACAGTTGTTCACTTGAGTGTTCATCTTGAAAATGGGCAAAGAGTATACTTCAACCAAGAAAATATATATCATCAAATTCTGGAGCCACCAAGAACAACTTTGACAGCTTTTTTTCAACTGTGCCAACAAGACGACTTTGCAAAAACCATTCTCTATTGTGTTGTTCCAAGGTACTATACTTGGAATGCTTCTCAAAAATTATTTAAACGCCGAAAACAAGGAGCAGATGTTGAATATCATCCAGGGATAAAATCTTCAGATGCATTGGGACGTGTGTACACCGTTCACCCATCTAATGCAGAATGCTTCTTTTTGAGGATGCTACTTCATGTTGTTAGAGGACCAACATCCTACACTGACTTAAAAACTGTTGATGGTCATGTGTGTGCTACATTTAGGGAAGCTTGCCAAATGCAAGGGCTACTAGAAAACGATCACCATTGGGTCTTGACCATGGAGGAGGCGTGTACATCTCAATCACCTACCCGTTTGAGACATCTGTTTTCAATTTTGCTGACAACATGCTCTGTTTCTAATCCACTTGCTCTCTGGGATACATTTAAAACATATTTGAGTGAGGACATTATGTTGCAAACCAAGAGAGAGAATCAAACACTGCTAATTGAGTTCTCTAATGAGATTTACAAAAGGTGTCTTATGTTGTTGGAGGATTTGTGTGTATCAATGTCAGGAAGGAACCTTGACCAGTTTGGGTTACCAACGCCTCAAAGAAATGAAAACAATCTTCAGAATAGTGAAATTCTACGAGAACAAAATTATAACACAAATGAATTGATGACCTATGTCTCAGAAAATCAACCACGTTTAGTTGAGGATCAAAGAGCTGCCTACATTCACATCTTAGAACTGGTTACCTCAAAAAAAGGTGGAATCATATTCCTTGATGCTCCAGGAGGTACAGGTAAAACATTTGTGATCAATTTGCTCTTGGCTACAATCAGACGAGATAAAGGTATTGCTCTAGCCGTTGCTTCTTCTGGCATAGCATCAACATTGCTTGCCGGGGGTAGAACAGCTCATTCTGCCTTCAAGTTACCTTTGAACATGAACCATTCTGAGAATGTAACCTGCAACATATCAAAAGGATCAGGAAAGGCCAAGGTACTAGAACAGTGTTCTCTCATTGTCTGGGATGAGTGTACAATGTCACACAAGCGAGCTCTTGAAGCCTTGAACAACACTCTTCAGGATTTAAAAGGAAACACAAAACTAATGGGAGGAACAGTTGTGGTGTTAGCTGGAGATTTTAGACAAACTTTGCCTGTCATTCCAAGGTCAACACCAAGCGATGAGTTGAATGCCTTCCTCAAAGCTTCAACTCTGTGGAAACAGGTCAAGAAAATGACTTTGACCACCAACATGAGAGTCCATTTACATGGAGATAATGCAGCAGGCTACTTCTCACATCAATTGCTTCAACTTGGCGATGGAAAGTGGCAGGTAGACCCAGCATCAGGAACAGTTTCTTTCCCATCAAATTTTTGCACTGTAGCAAAGTCACTTGAAGAGTTGAAACTTGCCGTTTTTCCAAACATCCAAGACCAGTTTAAAAATCCTGAGTGGTTGTGCGAAAGGGCCATTCTTGCTCCAAAGAATTCAAGTGTCAACAGCATCAATTCTCAAATTCAAAATTTTCTACCAGGCATTTCAAAAAACTACAAATCTATTGATACGGTTACAGATCCGGCCCAAGCTGTTTACTATCCAACAGAATTTTTGAATTAATTAGATCCTCCTGGCATGCCATCACATAACTTGGAACTTAAAATCGGAGCTCCTATCATACTTCTGAGAAATTTGGATCCCCCTAAACTATGCAATGGAACACGATTGAGCATCAAGCATCTCTTACCTCATGTAATAGAAGCCACAATTTTGACAGGCTGCGCCAAAGGAGAAGATGTCTTCATCCCAAGAATTCCACTCATACCAACAGATATGCCTTTTGATTTCAAGCGCCTCCAGTTTCCAATCAGGCTTGCATTTGCCATGTCTATCAACAAGGCACAGGGACAGTCTTTAAAAGTGGCAGGCATTGTACTTGAGGAAGCATGCTTTGCCCACGGACAGCTATATGTGGCATGTTCTAGAGTTGGGTCACCAACAAATCTTTTCATTTTTGCACCAGACGGAAAAACCAAAAATATAGTCTATCGACAAGCCTTAATATAAGCAATATATAAATTACATGTACTTATTTTTAATTACATTTCAATTTATTTTTTAAATTGTTTTTCAATGCATGAATTGAAATATTTTTTTTAAAAATCTGTTGACTATTATTTTAATCGTGCGACGCCGGGTAACCCGGCTAGTATAGTATAAATTTAAAATGGGTCTTGCGTTTTCGTTTCAAATAAGACGTTTGCATGGGGGTGGGGTTTGGGTAAATTTGTCTTTTGATAGATCTAAGCATACCGGGGCGATATCTAACCCATTCCTTAAAATAATGTAGGAAGAATACTTATGGGTATCTTAAATATTTTGAAGCAAAAAAAACATTTTAACTCAGCCACCGGCATTTTCTCTTTAAAATAACTAAATTTAAATTTTTTAAAAAATAACTAAAGAGGTTAAGGAAAAATGTTAATAAAACCATCGTTTGCCCTAACGGTTCCGTGAAAAACGCGCACATGATAAACGCACATACTAACTCCTCAAAGACATAACGGCGCACAGGAAAACAGCAAATGCCAATAGTTCTTATACAGAAGATAGCAACATAAACAAATATGTACACCAAAACTTAGATACAGTGGTACATGTGAAAGTTGATATAGCCACCACAAAAAATCACATAAAAACGGTAACTTTTACATAGTCAATTTGATTAATTTGAAGAGATGTATGGATCCATTTTGTTTTAAGTTTAAATATAGTGTTATTACATATTATTAATATGATAAAGCATTAAAAATTATTTTATTTAAATTGTTAAAAATTAAATAATTTATATTTTTGAAATAAGATTATGTTTATTTTTGAAATTGACAATGATTCTCACTATACTATTCTGTGCTAGAAATTTTTCCAGTCATTAGTCATTAGATTTCAGAGACTTCAATTTGTTACTACTGTTTATAGAAAAGAACACACAAAAATATCAATGTACATAATTTGCAATGTATGTCCCGTCCCGTCTGTCCCGTCCGCGACGCTACTAATTTTAGAAAGCAGCGCACCAAATTACTGCATCAAAAATAGCTCTTTTCGAACGTTCCGCATAAAATTGTTCAATTATGAAAATAAATGAATAAAATTAAAATAAATGAAACAAATGAAAGTTCTGTATTACATTATTTTTTACTCTGATGTGTAATTTTTCAAAATGAATTGATTTCAGGTGAAATGTATTTATTTTGAAAACTTCCGTCATTTGTGACGGGTAATACACTAGTGTTTTTAATATTAACTCTTAAAATACGAATATATCTTTTATATCAAGAAATTCCCCCAACGAACATTTTTGGAGATGCGTGAAGTGCTAGTTTCCTAAAAGTAGTTGATCAAAGAAGCATTCAGTTAGCCTACCTGAACAATTCTCATCATTAAGTTTAAGAACTACCCACTGATTTATTATGAAATTGAAACCTCTTTAAACATTTAAATAGTAGATTGTTCAGGTACAGAATCTTAGTTTAGCGCAAGTATAAATCTTTTTATCAGAAAATGAAAACATTAATAAACTAGATCAAATTAAAAAAAGAGATGCTAGATGCAGTGGCGTCACTAGGGGGTGCGGGGGGTGCGGGCCGCCCCGGGTGACACCAACCCTAGTGACGCCTCTGGCTAGATGAATTACTTGGAATATTCCATACTGATCAAAGTAACAACTTCAGTTAAATTTAAATTATTACACATAAAAGCTTAAGAAGATAGAAGAACAAAGGTAAAAGTAGTAATAATGCAAGTAATTCTAATTTGGAAATACAACACAAATATAACTTAATACAACCCTCAGATAGACATAGGGATAAAAAAAGTTTCTTATTCCGTATGCAAGAACAAACACATACAAGTTCTCTTTCTCCCCGTCTGGAATCCGGGCATAGAATTTATCGCCTGGTCAAACAAGGAAAACCAACACTCTATCAACATTTAAAACTTTAATAAAAATGCAAGTCTAGACATAAACCATGGGTTAGAGTAGGACGCATAATCTTCCCTTTAGTAGGAGCGTCTTTAAGAAATAAAATATTCTAGTAAAATAATCTGGTACAGGCCTCTCCATTTTGGTTTTATATTTTGTTTTTATCTGTTAAAGTTTCTCTTCATAAGGCCTAAGGCAGGGGTCGGGAAACCATGGCTCGCGAGCCATATATGGCTCTTTTGATGGCTGCATATGGCTCGCAGAAAAATGTTCATTATAAAGAAAAAATGTTTTTTCAGACTCTCATCTAAATAATTATTGGGAAAAAATCCGTATTTTTTTTTAAATCGTCATTAGTCAATAACATTATTCATTATTTTCAATTTTTATGGCTTACGTGATGTAAAACATTCTTGAAAGTTTTGAAGCGGGAAAATTTTTGGAGGTCGCATGTTGGTTGACCAATCAATCTATCCGAATAGTAATGAGGATAGCCATACGTGATAGAATACATGAAATAATCAAGGTCAGGGGTTAGTAACCTTAGGAGTTAGATTGCTATTTAAGGGAGAGAGATGTGGAATTCGGAATCAAAGTGATTATAGCGATTTCTGTGGAAAAGTGGCAAAAATACATTGTTCAAGCGAGGTTGGTGTATATTGCTTTCGAAAATAGTGGACGATGTGTGCATGTGTAAATGGGTCCGCACAACAGATTGTCGTCGGATCAGAAAGTAAACTTTCGTTTTAATCGCGTTCTAAGCTAACTAATTTTAGAAACCTTTTTGACAAGATGGCTAAGATTAAGAAAGATGATGAGCAACGTACTTTTCTGCAGGAATGGACGGAGGAATTTGCCTTTAGGGAGCGAATGGGTTCTGCAGTGTGTTTAATATGCAGTGATAAAATTACGTCTATGAAACGGTCAAATGTAAAGCGACACTTCGAGACACGCCATTCTACATTTGCATTGAAATATCCTGAGGGAGACTGCAGAAAGAAAGCATGTCAAGAATTGCTATCAAGAGTGCAAGCTGGTCAGCAGCAAATCCGTGTTTGGACCCAACAAGGTGACTGGAATTCGGCTAGCTTTGCTGGCGCTTTAGCTATTGTAAGAAACGAAAAGCCATTCACAGATGGGGCGTATGCCAAAGCATTCATGTTTGATGTTGCCAATGAACTTTTTAATGACTTTTCCAATAAGTAAAAAATAATTAAACGGATAAAAGAAATGCCTCCGTTGGCAAGAACTGTTCACCTTCGTAGCAGCATGATGTCAAATCAAATTGAGGAAATGCAAATGAAGGACATAAATGCGGCACTGTTTTTTTCTCTCGCTTTAGATGAGTCAACAGACGTCAGTAATTTATCCCAGTTCAGCGTGGTTGCAAGGTAAGTTGTCGGTGAAACATTACATGAGGAAAGTCTTGCTGTTTTGTCTATGAAGGGCACAACAAGAGGGCAGGATTTTTCGAGTCCTTCACTGAGTTCACTAAAGAAAAAAAATCTACCGATGGATAAACTTGTTTCGTTGTACACTGGTGGTGCTCCGTGCATGTTGGGGAAAAACAGAGGATTTGTCGCTCTTCTTTGTGAGCATAAAAACAGACGCATCCTAAGCTTTCATTGCATCCTACATCAGGAGGCGCTTTGTGCTCAGATGTGTGGCGAGCAGCTTGGTGAGGTGATGTCGCTGGTGGTTCGGGTCTATGGCGGATTAAGGGGGTGCTGATTGGGCTAAAACCAGGGGCCCTCAATGATTTAATGGCCCCAAACTTATTATATAATAAAGGTGGCTGGACCGGGCCCAGGGGGAATTGCAGCCAGGGGCTTCGTGCACTCTTGATCAGCCCCTGGTTTGGGTAGACAACTTTATTGTTGCCCGAGCATTAAATGATCGCCAGTTTAAAACGCTGCTTGATGAGGTTGGGAATTATTATCCTGGTCTGCTTCTGCACAGCAAAGAGCGTTGGTTGTCAAGGGGGAAAGTGCTCAGTCGATTTGCGGCTTGTCTGAGCGAAATCAGGACTTTTCTTGAAATGAAGAATGTCGAGCATCCCGAGTTAGCTGACACTGAATGGCTCCTGAAGTTTTATTTACTCTTAGACATGACTGAACATCTAAATCAGAACAATGTGAAAATGCAATTCGTTGGAAATGCAATCTTATACCTGCAACAAGCAGTGTTTGCATTTGAAAACCAGCTAAAACTCTGCATCGCCGACATTGAAACAGGTCGTTTATTACACTTTGAAAAAATTTGGAGAGTTCAAAGATATGTGCACATCAAGTGACCCTGCTCAACATCTTATTATTCAGCAGATAGCAGGCGTCACGTCCAATCTCCTGCAGTCATTTAAAGCGCGCTTCGGAGAATTTCGCGAGCACACCTGTCTTTTTAAGTTTATCACCCATCCACACGAGTGTGTAGTGGACAGCCCTGATCTGAGTTGCATCCCCGGAGTCTCCGTCAGAGATTTTAAGCTCCAAGCTGCTGACCTGAAGGCCTCATATATGGGGATGAATAAGTTCAAGTCACTGAATGAAGATTTGGAAAGACTTGCACGACAGCAAGCAGAGTTGGCGAGCCAACACAAATGGGCAGAAATTAAAAAATAAATTCAACACGCAGCAGGACCGCCACCAGGGGGTGAATCCACGAATTTATTCAGGGGCCCCAAAGGAAGGGGGCCCCGTCAGCCACGCTTAATTTTTATAATGCTGATATATATTCGGACAATTATTCAAGTTACATATAACAAAAAAGTAAACAAATTTAGATCACAGCGAAAATTTACGGAAAAACTTTTCTGCACAATGAACGGTTCGCTAAAGGTGTTCCTCGGAATTTCGTGTTTTACGTCACAGTTTTCTAAAAATAATATAACTTGGTCATCGCATACATCACATATATGTCTTCCGGTGACTCTCTCACTTATTCGAGTGGATGTTCTGCAGACACACGCGTTCTCTCTGTTCCTACGACACGCACCAAAACATTTGGTGAAAGGTCGTTCTCTTTTTGTGCAGCCAAACAATGGAATTCTCTACCATTACACATACGTAGTATTCAAACAACCAAGTCCTTCAAGACTGCTTTTAAGACACATCTTTTCAACATTTATTTTCAAAATTAATGAAACAACATTTCTTGTAAATGATTAACTTAGCTTATGTATAATGTACTGTAATTTGTGTGTTTGTTATGATATGAAAGTTAATTAAATATTTATAGGTATGTTATTTCTTTCATGTAAAGCGCTGTGAGCCCAGTTCCTTACAGGGATACAGCGCTATATAAATAATCAATTTATTATTTATTATTATTATTAAATATTGGAATTTTTTCTTCACTTTTACGACACGTGAAGCTGTAAATAAGACATAAATACTTTTTGTTAGAAAAAAAGGGCTCTCAAAAGCGACGGGAAAAGAAACACAGGGAGAAACAGGAAAAAGAATTGAAAACCAAAAATGTAATTGTCAATTATTTTAAACACAGCGAAGCTCCTAAACCTAATATCTCTGCTAAATCTGAAGATTTTTCCTTTCCATCAACATCCGGCCAGGAATTGCCACGTGAAGATTTGCAGTCCGCAGACGAAGAACGTGGTTGTGCAACTATCAGATCTGGAAACGAATCATCTGACCCTCCAAATTAGGTCGAGACAGTAGAACTATCAGCAAATTTAGGATTAGGAGAGGCAAATGATAATGTTGATGACTTTGTCGAACACGAAAACGAATTTCGCCACTACAGTGATCCTGGACGATGGCCAGAAAACTTGGAAGTCCGGGACAGACAGTGCATCGTTTTATGGAAGTTAAAAACTGAAAGTCAGTTAAAAGAAATAATCAAAACCAAGCTTTCAGACTACACTGGCAAAATGTTTTACAAAAGTTTGTTACACTCCCAGTTGTCCTATAGTCGAGAAAAGTTACTTAGAGATTGGATTGTCTGGAGCAGCTAAAAAATGCTATATACTGCATCATGTGCCTTCTATTTTCTTCTGGTAAACGTCTGGAACAGCATGTCATTACTAGCCTTTTGGTAAGACGAGAAGGTTTTGATTAAAAAAAACAACAGTGGACGTTTCTTTACGAAAGGTTACGGAATCACGAAAAAAATTCCCTGCTTAGTGATTCTTACGTGGCTTGGAAACTTTTGGAAAAATCAGTTACTGGTTCTTGTGGTATTGATAGCAGCTTTCAACAGCGTCTCCAAAGTGAAAGTGACAAGTTCAATTCCCTATTGCGTAGACTCTTGGGTATTACATTGTTTGTGGCTTCCAGAGGACTCGCATTTCACGGAGAATCTCAAGACATATGAAACGCTCACAATGGCAAATTTTTGGGGTTACTAGAACTCGTATCTCACTATGATTCTTTACTGCAACATCATTTGGAGTGCATCAAAGACAAGAAAGAGCATGGTGAAAGATTGCGAAATCATTCTTTGTCATGGAAGACACAAAAAGAATTCATTTCTTTATGTGGGAAACATGTTCTAGACAAGATTTTGCTTGAAAGAAGGGAAGCAATTTATTTTTCCATTATATGTGATGCTACTCCTGACGTATCCCATACAGAACAAATTGTTCTCAAATTACGATACGTTCATAAAAGCGATGAGAACAAATGGTCAATAGAATATATATTTGTAGAGTTCTTCCCATGCAATCAGAAGACAGGGGAAGAAATTGCAGAAACACTCATTTCACGTTTAGACGAACATGGAATTGATCTTAAAGATTGTCGTGGACAGGGTTTTGACAACAGCGCAAACATGGCGGGAAAATGAAAGGTGTTCAAGCGCGGATTTAAACAAAATAATGCTGCTGCTCTATTCTCTCCATGTGCAGCTCACACACTGAATCTGGTCGGGGTAAATGCTGCGTCATGTTACAGAGATGCAATAACATTCTTTTGAAACGTGAATCGCCTCTACAAATTATTTAGCTCTTGTCCAGAAAGATGGAATCTCTTGCTGGAATCAACAAGATGCTCCCTGCATAATCTGAGTGACACGCGCTGGAGTTCAAGAGTTGATGCCTTGCGTCCAATTTTTCAGAGGTTGCCTAGCATTCTTCCTGTTCTAGAGACAGTGATGTCCACTACTAAGTACTGAAATGAAATTAGAAGCGAAGCACATAGACTGAAAACATATTTCTCTTCCTTCACCGCAGTGTTGATGGCAGCATTCTGGCTAAAAATTTTGACGTGCATCAATGTAAGAAGTCTGATACTCCAATCAAAAGCAATCTCACTTGAAATCGCGTCACGTAACATCAAGGATCTCTCAAATGAATTGGAGCAGCTGAGAGATGATTGCCACACGATTTTCACAGAAGCACAGCATGTATCAAAATAATTAGGAAGTCCTACAGAACTGAAGACGGCGCGGCGTCGCGGCAAAAGGCCAAGACCTTTCCGTTCAGATTCCAAAACGTCCAATGATTCCCAAGACGTCGCGGATGTCGAAGAATCAGCAGAAGCTACGTTCACTAGAGAAGTTTTGTATTTCATTTTGGATTCTGTGAATGGGCAGATAAACCATCGGTTCAAAGTTTTGGACAAGATCTGGAAACTATTCAATACCGTTCTAAATTTTAGAAGTCTGACTTCTGAAGAAATCTTGTCATCTTGTGCTGATTTAGTGGTTAAATATCCACGTGATATTACAAGCATTTTGAAAGACGAGTTGCTTCACTTGAAGAATGTATGCGGTGCAACATACAACATCAAGGAATCGTCTGCCTCAGCGTTGTCTGATCCACTTGATCTTTTGAACTCAATGTATTCACTCGAGCTAGAAGGAATGTTTAGTGAAATGTGTATTGCCCTGAGGATTTCTTGTTGTCTTCCTGTGTCGGTGGCTGAAGGAGAACGATCCTTCAGTAAATTTGCTATTATAAAAAAAACAACTATTTGCGTTCTACCATGAGCGAGGAAAGATTAAATGGACTGTCAATTATTTCAATTGAACACGAACTTACCAGGCAGATAAACTTCAATGAAGTTATACGTGATTTTTTAAATATGAAAATAAGAAGGTGCTCCTCCTCATCACAGTAAATATACAAACAGCCCTCACACACTTAAATATTAATAACATGTTGTGTTATCCACGGATGTTAATATATTTCAAATTTCAAATTAAAGTTCCAGTTATAAACATGGCTATTTCCCTTGGTATGTAAACTTTTTTACCCTTCAAATGATTTCTCATTGAATAGTCTCATTTTTTAAAAATGTACTTCATATGAGTGAATAGAACACAAACTTATTACTGTTTTTAACTATTGCTTTTGTTGTTAATTTTTTTATAAGAATGAATAAAACAAAAAGAAATTATACTACTGCTTTTGTTGTTGCAAATATGTGGCGTTTTTGTTATTCAGTAGGAAATTCTTTCTCCCTAGATCGATTGTGCAGGTATTTATAAAAGCAGCCAGCATTGTCGCTTTCGGATAAGCTACATTTTGGTCATTTTGTATACATATTTCAAGGATTATGGCATGCGGGGACCTGGGAAAAGGCATAGGCACGATGTGGAGCCCAGAGGGGCCCAACGTACCCAGTTTTCAGGGGCCCAAAAATTTCTGGTGGCGGCTCTGCACGCAGACCAGATAATTGTCAAAACTTGGAACGCGCTACCCGTCACACACCACACACTGCAGCGTGTGAGTATTGCTGTACTGACAATTTTTGGCTCTATGTATGCATGCAAGCAGTCTTTCTCACATCTAAAGAACATCAAGACCAACCACCGATCACTTTTAACGGATGGAAGTCTCAACGCCTGCATGAAGCTTAACCTCACCACGTATCAACCAGACTACAAAGCCATCATCAAATCCATGCAGCACCATAAGTCGCATTAATGGTAAGTAATACTCATTATTGATTAGTTTAGCAGCAGCATGACAGTGTTATTAAAAAGATTTCAGAGCCATAATTATTGTGCTTTTAGAGTTGAAATTACAAAAAATGCACACATTTACTTTTACTTAAATTTTTAGTTGTAAGAAATATGTATGGCTCTTACAGAATTACTTTTCGAAATTTGTGGTGTTTATGGCTCTCTCGGAAAAAAAGTTTCCCGACCCCTGGCCTAAGGTTTTGTTCAATATTTAAATTGCTTCATTGACATTGGGATTCCATGAAGAGTTCTCATTTATTATTTCTCCTAAGTATTTTTTTTAAAGTTAATTTCCATTGTACATTGGAAGCGCAGCATAGAAGTAGGCGAGTCGTATGAAGGATAATTGAAAAATTGTTAATTCGTTATTCTAATTTTCAGGTTACCTAATCCTAAACTAAGGTATGGCCATATAAACTGATCAAAATTTTGCTGTGGCCCTGTATCACATTTTATTCAGCATAAAAAACTGAACATCTGTGCCAGGTTTGGTGTTTGTAGCACAATAATGCATGATTTGTCAACATAGAACCCGAGCTATATGGTTAACACTTTTTCAACTTTTTAATTTTTTATAGATATGTAAACCATGTTAATTAATACTAATGCCCAACAGGTTAGACCAGCGGTTCTCAACCTTTCTTGTGTCGCGACCCTTTTAATAAATTACTCGTGCTGTGGCGACCCCCACCGTCAAATTTTTTTGGTATCTACCTCATAGCTGTAATTTTGCTACTGTTATAAAATATTTAAGTATATCTCATATGCAGAATGACATTGTATTCTAATTTTTACAAATTTTACGTGATTAAAGCACAGACACCGTTCTCGTAGAAACGTAGTTAGTAATAAAAAACACAATATGTAACAATGATTACAATCACATACATGTCATACATTACATACAAGGTATTCGTATTTATTTCTAATTACAAATACGTAAGAAAGCCAAAGTCAATTAATGTGAAGGTTGAGGTTGCTTCTTTCTCACAAGATCAGAAATTCTCGGGACAGTCTTTCCGAGAGCACAACGAAGATCATCTTCCACAAGTCTACTTCTGTATTTAGACTTGATAACCAGCAAGCTGGAAAACCCAATTTCGCA
This sequence comes from Ampullaceana balthica, assembly GCA_944989445.1. NCBI lineage: Eukaryota > Metazoa > Mollusca > Gastropoda > Lymnaeidae > Ampullaceana > Ampullaceana balthica. The sequence continues at coordinate 125,236 of CALYLW010000068.1, read as the reverse complement.
AAGATAAGTTGTTGGAAAAGGAAGTAGAAGGCGCAGCATAGTTTCGGAGAGAACAGGATATGACTGCAAACACTTGATCCAGAATTTGTAACTGACATTGAAGAGAAATCATTTCGCTCTGCATCACTGTTAATGAGTTCGATGAACTCCTCTTGTACTGTCTCAGGAATATCGTCAACTTTGACTGTGAATGGACTTCTGGCAAGTGCAAACGGAGTGTTAGGTAGATTTGGAAAGTACGATGAAATTTCGTCCGCCAGCATATGCAAGTGTTCTTTCACAGAAATTATCATTTTACTTCTCTTGTCCGGTTCAATGTCATTTTCCTCAAAGAAAGCATATAAGGTGGGCAACATGTACATTTTATTGTCATCCAATTTTTTTTGCCAAAGCTGAAGTTTCATTTCGAATGATCGGATCTTTTCAGACAAATCTAGGCATGTTGCATTTGGTCCTTGCAGTGATAAATTTAACTCATTCAAAATGGCAAATATATCTACCAGGTAAGAAATTTTCTGAAACTCATTTTTGTCGCTGAAAAGTGCTTCGAACTGTGGTTTAGACTTGTGATTAAAGAACTTTTTTAGTTCGTCACGAAGATCAAAAACGCGTTTCAAAACTTTCCCTCTCGACAACCATCTCACTTCAGTGTGAAATAGCAGAACATCATTGGACGCATCCATCTCATTACAAAGTTTTGAAAACAGACGACTGTTCAGCGCTCTCGCTTTTACAAAATTGACGGAACCTACGACGCTTTTCATTACTTCCTGAAATTCTTGTGGCAACGTCTTCGTTGCTAGCACTTGTCAATGAATCATACAGTGAGTTCCAATGACTTTTGGTGATTCATTTAGTACCAAACGTTGAAATCCAGACCGACATCCTAGCATATTTGGAGCACCATCATTGCAAACACCACAAACCTTTTCCCAAAAGATCTTATGATCTTTCAGAAATGAACAAACTGTATCAAATACATCCCGTGCAGTTGTTGTCGTTTCAAGAGGTTTGCAAAAAAGAAACTCATTTTTAAAGTCGCCTTCATTTATATATCTCGCGTAAACCAGTAGTTGTGAACAGTTTGCAACGTCCGTGGATTCGTCAAGCTGGATGCTAAATATTGGAAGTGGAGCAGATTTTATTTCCTGGATTACCTGACCAATAATATCAGCAGACATATCTTCTATTCTTCTCCGGACAGTGTCATTAGATAAGGAAATTGCACTCAATTTCTTAACAAATTTGGGTCCGATCATAACTCGAACAATATCTTTGGCCGCTGGCAACAATACGTCTTCGGCAATGGTGTGAGGTTTCATAGCTCTTGCGATTTTGAGCGTCACCAAATATGAAGCTTCAACGGTTGCTACGTTTTGTTTGTGTACTTGCCGCCAGTGTCAAGTCTGGCTTTCCTGACGCCATCAGCTTTACTTCTAAAATACTCGGTATCCTTCCCCGCAAAACTTGGATGTTTGCTATCAAAATGATGTTTCAGTTTGTTTGGCTTCATAGATTCGGCTGAAAGAACTTCATTACAAATAAAGCATTGCGGTTTCTCAATTCCTGCTGTAGCTATTGAAGTAAAACCATATAGTAAGAAATCGTCACTATATTTTCTTTTCTTAATCATAATGTTCTTCTCTGCATGTTCCATTTCCATCGGTTGGTTTAAAAACTTTAAATTTAAAATGAAAAATTTATAACGATAGCTTTCAATACCACGCACAATGAAATATTGACCTACAGCCCTATACTACAGTGTGTGGAACCAGAAGCAGCAGCAGTTCAGCTTCTACGTCACTTAGCCAGCCTGCTGAGCTCAGACCTCTGAGCATCCAGACGCGCCCTACTCTCTGTTGATATAATTACCGGTTGTTGAGGGGTTCATAAAATAGTGTTGAAATAAACATTATAAAAAGCTAAAAATAATTAAGTTACAAACTAAACTTACTAAAGTTACTGAATAGACTATAGACTAGTATAGAGTAATAGACAAAATATGTACATGGCAAGGTTTACACATTTTTACACATTTAAACACACAAAAAACATATTTTTCCAATGGTATTTGGCGACCCCTGCCAAATCGTCATTCGACCCCAGCGGGGGTCGCGACCCACAGGTTGAGAACCGATGGGTTAGACTTAAAACAAAACAAAATTAGTTTGGAATTAGAACAGCTTTTTTTCAAGGGTGCTTATTGTTATAATTTCATTTTCATATTCATATACGAAATACATTTAATATCATTGATTAGTATATTATAAGACTCTTATTGAGACTGCTATTTCTCGTTTTATCTAAATTAAATATGAATGATTTTATTCTGATTAAGAAGAACAGTCATTTTGGACCTTCCCGTTCCCCCAAGCCCAAGTCATCCGTGACGTAGACTTTTTATGAACATAAATATTAATACTTTGAGTAATTTAATAGTCATAAATTTTAAATACACACAATTTTCTTTAAAAATGTAATATTCTACATTACAAAGATTTGTTAGTAATATTTTTGTGTTATCTTTCCTTCTCGCTTATATTATGATATTACTACGCGGTTGAAATAGGAACCACGTAATTTGGAAATTCCCGTTATTTTAACAAATGGAAAATAAAACAAATTGTAGAGGGATATCCAGTATTATAGGCACTTTTCGACGTTTTCCTCAATATCACCCTTTAACTGTGTAGTTCGCTATGTTTGGTGTGTGTATTGGATTTGTTTTATAGTTACCTTAGACTTAGAGAATTCAAATATTTACCTCTATGATGAGGACTTTTTGGTCAGTTTTTCAGGTATTTCCTATTAGTTTCCCTAGTGGTATTTAGAGATGTCATAAGACTAAGACATAAGAATATATTATATAATAGTATATTAATATAGATGCAAGATGAGTCATGAGAAAGTGTATGAGAATGAGTTTCATACCAATTATACTTGTAACTAATATAAGCTAGATACTAATATTTTGATATCTAGTCTAGTAGCTAGAGTTAGAGATTAACTTATTTTAAATTAGGTATAGTTATAGTATAGTTATAGAGCAGAGTCGTAGCGATGATGGCGCCCTTAAAATAATAATAATTATATTATTTAGCAACAAGGCGACGAGAAAAATAAGGTGATGAGCAGTGTTCCCTTTAAGCTGCGCGGCTGCGGTGCAGCGCAGATATCTGACCCACGCTGCGCAACAGTTTAGAATTACCGCGCAGCACATTTTGTCTAATATTAGACACAAAAATAGATGATGTGCAAGTTTGCTCACGAGCTTTAAAAAAATTTTTTTACTTTGCGCACGAACCGACGAACCTTAGAGGGAATATTAGGGTTGACCTATTTAACAGTGTATTTACCCTTTTTTTAAGCTGCGCGGCCGCGTAAATATCTGACCGACACCGCACAGCAGATTCAAATTAATGCGCAGCAAATTTTGATAAGTATAATTTAGTGTTAGTTTTTGTATGAGGTGTACAATATTGCACATGTGTCTTACGAGTACTATGGCCAATGGTTCTTGTTACGCCAAAAGGAACTTCAATAAATAGTTAATTAATCAATTTACACAATTCCCGTTGTCTGTATGGATGTAATGCTGTTAGGTGGCGCTGCGATCGATTTTACATAACTTTTTATTCTGGTGTGTATGTTTTCAAAATAAATAGATTTCACTTGAAATGTATTTATTTTGAAAACGTCCGTCATTTTTGGCGGGTGATACACTAGTAATTAAATAATGTTTAGTAATGAATTCATTATGTATATTTTAAAGTTTTAAAATTATTTTTTAAACGTCAAAATTATTTTTTTTCCTTATAATAAAAAAAGAACAAACATAAATCTGTCTTGCGAAAGATCGACTATCAAACTCGGAAAACATCGTAACTCGATTTCAATGTGCATTAGCCATGGCTTTATAACTTTATATTAGACTATGCTTTGTTCCTTTGTCATCCTATTAATTTTTTTATTAACTTTATCTTAGGGGGCATCCATTTAGTACGTAATCAAAAGCTCCATATACTTTTTTTATTTACACCCAGTATAAAATTTACATTTAAACATCTCACCGCCAAAAGAGCGCTCAAGAAAGTTGCGCAGACGTAAAAAGCGGCGACAGAAGTGCGCAGATAAAAGAGTGAACTAATTTACCGACCAAACAATGCAGATATAAGAACGCGATGTAATGGTCGAGAGACTACAGTGGTACCTCGAGATACGAATGTTTCAAGATACGAAAAATACAAGATACGACAGGCCACTTGAATAATTTTTTGTTCCAAGATACGAAAACAGTTCCAAGATACGAAAAACGTGCAGCTGACAACATTGGGCACCCCATGACTGCATTTAACGCGCCACCAACAGTTCTTGCGCAGTTCAATGACATTTGCCTGACTTATCTTAGGAACATTGTAAAATGCAGTAAAAAAACCAGCTCATTGGCTAAACATTTGCTAAGAGACCATTATTAGTAAGCGAAGATTTAAAAATACTTTTAAAAATTAAGACAAAAAGATTTTGATGGAAGTGAGGCAAAGGAAATGAAAGGTGAAACAGAAAATTTGAAAGGGCAAAACAGAAAGTTTTTTTGTTTCTTTTCTTAATTTAAAAAGAAATAAATATTTAACGTAAGCTGAAGTGTTATGTTACGTTTGTTTAGTGTACAGATGTACTAAATGTAAGTGTTTATTTAACATTGATTCATGCAAAGTTTGTACATTACGTATCATTTTCATAAAGTTCATTGTTCTGTACGTAATGCCGTAATGTTTTCTGCCATCCCTTCTCCTCCCCTACCACCTTCTCCGACCCTTCGTCACATCGCCTCACTCGAAAGGTAAGGGTTCACATTTGTATATATGTTATTTTAATTTATTTGATTTTGTTTCCATAATTGTATTATTAATTGTTTGATTCATAATGTGTACTTTTAAGGATTGGAGAATCCTACTTTGTTTTTCTACAGTTTTCCATGCTATTTTCCATTTTTAGTGTTCTTTCTGTGTGGCTTTGAACGGATTAAGTATTCTACGTGTAAAACTTTGTTCGAGATACGAAAGATCCAAGATACACAGTCTTTTTACGCATAGAGAATGTTTTTTTAAAAAAAAAGCATCATTAGACTATAAAGGGGAAAACCACAACCGCGCCTCATGACTCCCTTTTGTCCGCCTTTTCTGGTCCGTGACACCACGATGAATATGGCACCGTGTATTTTTGGCCACAATATAATTAATTGAAAATAATCGACTAAATTTTTTTCGATTAATCGAATTTTTTTTTAAAAATCAGTACCACTCCTAGTAATAAGTAATATGATTGAAAAAAAAACGATTTAAACGTCATAAATTGGGTCAATAAATATATATATCTTTTCTATAGAAATATATGAAAATCTTAAATCTTGGCTTAGCCCCATGCCAGTGGCATAATGCGATGAGTAAGTGAAACGTTCAAGATCATTTTTGTATCATTTTATTGGGATTATTGATTAAATATGTTATATTTTAGTCGCATGCCGGGTGATATACAAGTACATATATACATATATTGCATCGTTGGAGTAAAATTTACCTGAATTTTTGTTTGGACTTTTTCAGTGTGGAGCCATTTAGTTTGACATCAAGGTGTAAATCCTTCTTGCAGAGTCTGACTTTGTCTAGACTGGCGAGTGGACACCAGAAAAATACCAAATGAACGGCTCCATCTCAACATTCTTTAAATACTTTAGTTTCTTTCGGACTACATTCGATATCAGATAGCGCTGTAGTTCATACTCTAGAACCCTTCATTTTACTGATATATGCCATATAAATAACTGAGACCTACCGACTGTGATAATTTGAAGTAAAGTCTGGTCACTATTGACCTAAAACAATATTTCACATCACGAGCATTAACGTATAAATAGAGAGAATGGGAGAGATTATATCAAATTGGAATACTCCTAAGCGCATAGTAGGGCTAGTAAATAAACGATTTTTTACTGTCCCTAGAACACATAGTCATATTAGAGCACCTAGTACCACACAAAACAATGCAAGAAATAGAAGTGACAATCGCTGCTCCACAAACAAACCTATTACAAAAATGCTGTGCTCTATCAAGTAAGTAAATTATAAATTGAATTAAATAAATATTTAACTAATATAAACTCGTAATACTGTGGTACCTCGAGATACGAGTTTAATTCGTTCCGTAATCTTGCTCGTATGTCAATTTGCTCGTTTCTCAAAGCAATTTTCACCATTGAAATTAATTGAAATGCCATTAATCCGTTCCAGCCCAAAAATTTGCGACCCCTAATTATTTTAATACATGTTTTTGAATAAGAAGAATGTATTTGTAAATGACAAATATCTATAAAACATATTAAAAGAGAATGTAATGGAAAAAAACTGGTTTTATAAAGTGTACATACATATTTGTATTGTGGCCACTTAAATGTAACTTACACACAACTTAAATGCTACTGTATGCTTAATTTTCGTCATGGCTTTTCTCTTCACTGGTCTTTGCCTTTTTCGCCGGATTTTAAAAAAAAATCTGTCCAAGGAGGTTTGTTTCTTCCTCCCTTTCAGAATGCTGTGGAAATGAACTAGGAAAGTGTCATTAAATAGCTCCGATCCACGACCAGTTGCAACGTTTTCGGGGTGTGCCTTTTCCACGAACTGTGAAACTCTCTCCCACATTACCAAGATCTATTTTAATACTTTTATCTCACTTGTAGAGATAACCACATCCACCTCTGGCTCTTCCTCAAAATCAATTTCTTACAGAACCCCCGAATGCTGCTGCAACTGTAACTCTTGCGTTTCATCGGTCATCAGTTCCTGAGAGTGCTCGCATCTCAAATTTTGCTCGTATTTCAAAACAAAACTTCTCTCGCTCGACAGCTCGTATCTCAAATAACTCGTATGTCAGGGCACTCGTATCTCAAGGTACCACTGTAATAAAAAACATTAAGATTTATATGTGGTTGTAAAAAAAGACAGCAAATGTTATTGTGAATTTCAATTGTGACTCGGGCAAGTTAAAAGATCGTAATTTTTTGTATACCGTTTACTGCGCGGTTCATTGTAAAACCAGCGTTACAATTGGAACACGCATGTTAAGAAATAACAATGATGTTGAATGATATATAACTCCAGGAGTTGTACCTGTTATCGCCTACTTCATATTTGACTGTATATCAAGAGCTCAAGGGAAGAAACGGCTACGTCACATTTTTGTAGTTTTGAGATAGGGAAGTTTAAAAGTTTAAAATTATACAGATGCAGTGGCGTCACTAGGGGGGAGCGAAGGGGGCGGGCCTCCCCGGGTGGCACCCATCAGGGGGGGGTGACACCCGAGCTTAAAATTTTTCTGTGTACGATTTTGATGTCAGAAAATAAAAACAACCCGTAAAAAATCAAGTTTTTGACTATACATCCTTTACGTATGAGACGTAACTAAAAGAATGTTCATTATAACACGCAGCGCAAGACCATCCAAAAATACAAAATTGCAGTTGTGTCGTAAAACATGTTTAATATAATGCGCACCGATCAGGAATATGTTTATAAAAAGTGCTGTCAATGAAATACGCACCTTATTGCGCGACAGAAAGGTTGTTCAATTTAAACGCACCCTTACACTCTATCTCAAAAAATAGCATGATACATAGGAATAAATGAAATAATCTAAAAAATGTATAATTTAATTACGGTACATGAGATCGATCTCAAATTTTGATACATTGTTTTTATCATCGGTACGAAACTGACTGCAAAATTTCAGCTCGCTATCTTGCGAGCAAGTGGGTTAAAAATCGATCAAAAGTTTTGGCGACAAGGGTGGTCAGTCGGTCGGTCGGGCGGCCGCAGACACCACGAGTTAATATAAAGGTTTTAAAAAGGAGACAAATTTTTTCATCTAGAAAGAAGTTAAGAAATACAATGAAATACGTTAAACGTGAAAACTTTAATTTAAAAAATATCAGTTAACTTGAAATAATAAAACAGTCCCAACATTAAAAAAAATTATGAAAAAAAAGAAAAGAAACAGTTGCAGCAGAGAGATCTTTAAAAAGGCCGGACATGAAAGAGGCAGTGTATTATGTTTTAAAAGATATAAAGCCATTTGGGCTTGGACACACCGACAGCATGGACGAATCCCACCTCACGACTCCCTCCACCACAGTGGGGTTGGGGGAATACGATTTTTAATCCCCCCTCCCTCCCCCCCCCCAAAAAAAAATAAAATATTAGGATCGGGTTTCTTTGTTGATGTTTTTCTAGAGGAAAATTATGAATTCAATATCTTTGAGTTAATATTTCGTTATATAAATATTTATTAAAGGCGTGAAAGCTTAGACATGTTTATATACAGGTTGTCCTCCGGTTACGATGGTCCCATCCCGACTTACGCTGTTTCGTGGTTACGAACAAGCCTGCTTAAAAAAGATATTACGTGTTATTCCGTATTTTTAAATATATAATTTGTAAAACTTTTTTTTCCATGGGGTAACGAATTGTTTTCTCTATTTGAAGTCAAAAATGTATTGAAAAATTAGTACTATTTTTATTTTAATCTACAACTTTCGTTTGCGAATTTTTCTCATGGCGAATTTTTCAAACAAGTCAGTAAAGCGAAGTAAGCTTACAAGTTCCATTTCAATGCTCATTAGAGCATGCTCAGTCTTTGTTGTCCCATGCAAATTTTTACTCATTTTAATTTTATATTCGTTTCATCTTTGAAAAGGATCGCTCTCAGCTGCTTTTTGATGTCATCATTGAAAACTAGATGCGAAGTGCGATGTGTGCATTTGTAAAGGACTGTGAAATTTAGCTCCTTCAAAAGCAGTTACATTTTTAGCTCTGTGCACGTGTTTTGAGTTTCGCATTGGGCTACTTCCTTTTCCTTACCCTGTGCCTGGGTTTGGACAATAACTTTTTAAAGAGTGCTGAAAATTGGACTAATTCTGAAGGTATGCAGTCTTCGAAATCGCTTGAATATTCTTCCATTAACTTGGCTGTTGCCCATCGGATGGCGAAATTGCTGAGCTCAGTTAGGTTTGTAAGAAAGCCAAATTTCTCATGGATGTATTTATATGCGCCTAACCGATGTTGTAGGGTTTAAGAAAGTTTGTCAATGATTACGAGAAATAATTCAACCTTGAATTTTTGTCTGACGCTTACTTTAAAAAAAATTTTTTTTTATAGCATTGAAGATTGTTCATACTCTGTTTTTATCACGGACTTTTCCTGTCCTTTGTCTTCATAGTAATCAAATTCAGAATTCTGTCTTTTAACAAACTCAAATTTAAAGTAAAATAGCGACTTCCAGTTGTTCAAGTTCCTTTAGAAATCCTGCTGCTTCAAGTCGACAGCCACGTGGCTGATTTTCGTTTGTTGCTAATTCTTTCAGTGCTGCGATATTCTCATGGTATGAGTTATTAACAGACCTTACAGCATCATGTCAGGCTGACCATCTTGTGTCACACAAGGCTTTGTTAACATGAATCAATTTCATGTGTTTTTGAAGTACCTGTCAAAGATGAGTAGATGCAAAAAGCCGGGTATAAAGATTTTGCAGAAGACAAAAATCGGACTGCAACAGGACAAACTGCTGCACTTTTCCCAACCAAACCCAACCAAATTAATAGAATGAGCTGTGCACGCCACATAATGAGCAACACTGTACTTCTCATAAAGAATAGCCTGGTTTCCGTTATTATTCCTAAGCATATTTGCCGCATTGCAATTTAACTGTCTAAGGCATTTTCAGGGATTCATACAAACATTTGCCTGCATCTTTATTAAACACTATAATTTATAGTAAGTTTGGGGACCTTAAATTATTGGGTGGCCCCTAGCGTTACCCCGTACAGCCCCCCTCCCCTTTTTAATCCGCCATAGGGGGATTGGGTCACTTGTCTGTGACGACGTGTGACGAGGGAGAAGGATGTGTTTTAAAAAATGTGACGTCACATAAAAAATGCGCAACTTTAAATAAAAGTTCCACTTAAATATTTGATTGTTTAACATTTATTTAATAACGTTTTCAATGGCTTCACGCGTGTTACGATATTAGAGTGCAGACTTACACTAAATACATATTTAAATGACAAAAAATAATTTGCAACATGGTAATTTTTATTGAGAAAATACGGCTTTAGGGTAGGGGGATGTCAGGCTTTGTGACGTCATATCGTAAAAGAATGGGTTGGGGTCTAAGTTTTTGTGACAAAGTATGACGCTGGGGGGAGGGTGGGGTAAAAATCGGCAACCTCACGTGACGTCATTTATGGACGACACCTTCAGTCGTGAAGGGGTGACACCATGAGCTACCGCCCCGTGTGACACCAACCCTAGCGACGCCTCTGTACAGATGTCTTATAAATAAAAATGAAAGTATGTCTGTGTGTGTGTGTCTGCTTGTCCTTTTATAGCCAAAGTATAGCTGACTAAACCATTCATCCGATCGTCATGAACATTTTTGAGTACGCTCTCGGATAGTAACTGGCAACTTTTATTTCTCAATGTAACACTAATGGGGCGCCGGTTGCCCAAAATGTCATTTTTTTGCTTACATGAGTATTATGAGCAATATAAAAATTTGTTTAAGCGCCAGCTACTGGGTAAATTGATGGATGTTAACCAAACATTGTATATAAACACTTGATAGCCAATATTAAAATAATATGTGGGCACTGAACTCATAATGGTCACTCCTTCGGGCCTGGGGCCCAAAATACCTTTTTTCTTTAACGTTTAAGATTATATTCCCCAATCAATTATTAAAGATCTTGACAAATAATGATAAATGTATCCATTATTATCCATATTGAAATGAACAGGTGTTTTGAACTTATATCTTGTCCTGAGTGGGCCCTAGGGCCCTTAATGTCATTTTTCCCCCTATATTAGCTATATAAAAATTAGTTTCAGCGTTAGATAATGAGAAAATAACTGGATTTTGACCAAATTCGGTATATAAATTGTAAGAGCCTATATTAAATTACTATAGGGCACTGAACTCCTAATGTCCATTCCCTCAGATCTGGTGGCCCCAAACGTCTTTTTTACTGAACGTTAATAATTGTATTCCCCATTCAATTTTACACGATATTGAGAAATATAGCTTGAGTACAATGGCAATAAAAAAAAATTAAATTATCACTCATTTTGGGGCCGGGCCCTTAATATTGTTTCTTCTTTTGTAAGCTTTTTAATTATTAATTTATTTATCCGTTTGCTATGAAACTTGGACTTTTTTGCACACTTCCGCGAAGGTTTCTGGCTTATTTTTTTTGTAAACATACCACTCATTGGTTTCTTGAAATTTATTCATTTTTACTGAGATCATTGCAACGCACGACGGGTCTGCTAGTTTCTTATAATTAACTAAATAGATTGGAATTTTTAATTGGTTCAGATATATTTGATTATCCTATCAATATTTTTCATATTAAAAGTACATGAATGAAACTACGTGTCCTTCAAACATGAATTTCCGACAGAAACTCAGGAGGGAAAAAATAATTTTTTAATTTTAAATACTTTGATCGAGGAATCAACTAAAAAATACATTAAAAATTTCAGGGCGTTCAGACTTTGTTTAATAGAGTGTGTTAGTTTCAACATAAATGAATTACACATTTATAATACCCCTGTTTCCCATGAACAAATATACGGTTTTGTTGCATCAGTAAAAACTAAGAATTTAAAAAATACATTAAAAATTAAGTTGAAATAGTGAGGAACAACATGTGAAAACGTTTATGATCTCGAACTAAAATAGATTTTAAAAAATAACTAAACTCAACATATTTAAGTTTAAAAAAAAGGAAATAACATTATGTGTTTTTCAGAGGGAAAATGTCAACTCGAATCATTTACGATAATGATCAACATCAACATACATCTAAACTACAGCAGAAAGGCTCAAACAAGTACAGAAGACATCGTTTTCAGAAAGTTGCAAAGAGGAGATTAAGATCGAATAACAGGCATGTGTTGTGTTTTTTAATGTTTTTATTTGTGTATGATCATGTCATATGTTTAAAATGCAACATTTTCGTTATCAATTTTTGAAATATTGATATTTAACTAAGGACTTTTTCTAACGTAAGATTACTGCATTTTTGTATAGCATTAGCGTTATTTTGTATTGTTGCAAAAATAGGAATGCAGCTGTGAGTTGTGCCAAAATATTTATTATTTCATTTTTTTTCTATCTCTTATGTTAATGAGTATCTTGAATTTCATTCTATATCATTCACAGAACTAATATTATGAAAGCCTATATTCCAACGATAATAGAACTTCTGGCCGTTAGCGTAAACGATACAACGAAGACAAGAGACAGCGTAGTCAGCATGGATGACATCAAGAACACCCAACTTCGACTTCTTCAACATCAAATTAAACGTATCTTTGTCGACTTATTAAATTTGTCTTTATTTTCGGGAGACGACATTTTTAAACATGATATTTATATGGATAAAATTTCTAACGCCAATAAATTTGACGAGGAAATCACTGATAATTTTGCTATAACCAACAAGAATATGATGCCACGGAAAGAGAGAGGCCATGAGGCCACTCACGAGGATCTAAATGAAGATCGCATTATGAACGAACTTTGTAATAATCGTAATTTTCGAATCAGACCTCAAACGTTTGTTGTTAATTTAGTTGATCTGGGCAGAGAAGTCCCTCCCCCTAGCGTACAAGGAATGGCCTGGACCTGTTTCAAGGACGAGAAATTACGTATCCGCACATTCCTCAAGTACCCAACTCGTGCAGCTAAATCAGCCCTCGTGCTCGCCGAGAACGGCTTTGTTTACATCGGAAGTGGCCGGAATAACGACGACACCGTCATCTGTCACTTCTGCACCGTAAGAATGAGAGATTGGCAACCGTCGGATGTAGTCTCTGACGTTCACAAAATGAGATCGCCAAACTGCTCGATGGTTACACACATTAATTGTGAAAATATTCCATTGGCTTCTAATGCGGACTTTAATCATATACTAAACCTTTTAAACCCCGAAAGCGATAATTTTGTATTTGTTGACACGATAAAAAATTCAAATATTGAGACAGATTGTGCATCTGATAAAAGACGTCCACACGTGCATCAGCTGTCCACAGATATTGAGACAGATTGTGCATCTGACTTCAGACATCCAAATGTTCCTCGACAATCTTCTGATATTGAGACAGATTGTGCATCTGGTTTAAGACATCCAAATGTGCCTCGACAATCTTCAGATATTGAGACAGATTGTGCATACGAGCCAAATCGTCATGAAGTGCATAGAGCAAACACAAGCCACCCACTTAATGCTGGGAGTTCAGCACGTCAAACCATTGCTAATGAGAAATTACCCAACCAAACAACAGCAACGCCAAGGTTTGCCTCTGTACCTGAGTCACCGGTCATAAGTCAACAGCCATCCTTACCTACCCCCGCTGTGCAAGTCTCCCATGGACCCAGCCAAGCAAACCATGGACCCAGCCCAGCAAACCATGGAACTAGCAGCACAAACCAGCCACGTTCGCCGACGATACCTTCGCACACAGCACGAACCCCCACACCTAGCTTGACACAAACGCTAACGCCACCAACAAACAACGTATCAACGACAACAACTGCTACTACAGCAGCAGCAACAACTGTCACGCCGTCTACCAGCCACACCAACTCTGCAGTCGGGACGACAACCACTCAGAGTGCTGGAGGTCAGAAGGACAACAAAAATGGTAAGGGTCCAACATACGCTGAACTTGGCATCATGACTGAGCGGCCCAAGAGACCGGAGTACGCCCTCAAGGCTAAGAGGTTTGAGACCTTTACCAACTGGCCACGTCATCATCATCTGAAACCCGAGGACCTGTCGGGGGCAGGTTTTTATTACGCAGGTGAGTAAACTTCATACAACCAATTTTTATAACCTGTCATGTCAACTGTTAAATCAAATTAACGTGGTATATATACTTTTATAACCTGTCATGTGAACTGTTAAATCAAATTAACGTGGTATATATACTTTTATAACCTGTCATGTCAACTGTTAAATCAAATTAACGTGGTATATATACTTTTATAACCTGTCATGTCAACTGTTAATTGAACTCTTAAATCATATAGTTATAGGGTTTATTATAAAATTTAGTATTAAATGATCAACCAATGCTAAAGAAATAGAAAAAAAACCTCTAACTGTTAAGTTTTATATTTAAAAAACAACATGAGTGATTTTAAATTTCTAATGAAATAAAACATTGACTGATTGATTTCGACAAGTATTGCAATACAGAATCTCGCTTTTCACACGTATATTTTTGTGTTTGTTAAAAATCTTTTTAAATGATTTTTAATATAAAACTGTATAATTTATGAATAGAGTATACTGTAATTTTAGTCAGCCAGAGAACTTGGTGATATTTTAGCTTTCGATCATATATGATGAGATGATAACCTCTCAACGTCTTGGTAATGTCTATATAGGTGTTGCATTTCAGCTTTATTTTAAACACACGCTAAAAAAAGTAATTGTAAACTCGTTTACCTGAGTCTTCTATTGCGTTAACGATAATAGCAGCTTTCGCATGTGACGAGATTTTATTTGTAATCAAATATCGAACAGGTTACGGCGACTGTGCCAGGTGTTTCTTCTGTGGAGGTGGTCTGAGAAACTGGGAGGACGAAGATGACGTGTGGGTGGAGCATGCCAGGTGGTTTCCTAAGTGCGCTTATATTCGCCAGCTCATGGGGCCGATCTTTGTTGAGAAAGTTCAGGAGCTGAATAAAACAAGAGACCAGGTTAGCAATGTCCTTATTGATGCCATTATTATAATTAGTAGTAAAAATTATTGTAGATTAAAATGGATTAACGTTGAAATTGATAAAACATGTTTATTTGTTTAAATTAGATTCCTTACGCAATGGTAATTGAGAGTATGGGGAATGCAGGCTCAGCCTTTAAGCCAGGTAAGTTTGTGTAGTGTTTAGAACACAGACCAGCATGGCTTTGTAAGTTTGTGTAGTGTTTAGAACACAGACCAGCATGGCTTATATATAGGGTAGTGACTAGACCAAATCATTTCTCTTAAATATCTTTAATTGAAAATAATTCAACACTAATATAAAAGGCTCAGATATTAATAAATAATTTCAATGGTGTTAATTGATAGTTAAAATGCTAATGGAGTTTTGACATTCATAAATTTTATGTAGTACTAAAGTATGTAAACTTCAAATTTGTCAAATTAAAGTAATTATTTCACTCACATATTTAGCTATGCTCTTTGTTAAAATGATCTTTTTCTTTAGAGGTTTGTGTCAAACTTTGATAATTTTAAAAGTATACTTTCTTGTTCTCAGATACGAAAGAAAACCCACTGAAAAAAGATCCTGCTGTGAAGACAGTCTTAGAACTTGGAGTTTACCCAGAAAAAGATGTCTTTGATATTGCAGAAAGCTTAAAAAATGGAGGTAAGGCAATCTAAAGGATTTGTTTCAATGTTAGAAATCAGCTCCTTTTTATTATCTAGTGTGTTGTCGTTTTTCATGTAGAATTTCTAGCCAACCTCACATTTATTAAATGACTTGTAGTTTCCGAATGTGCTCAGAATGTATTGTTTTTTTTTATAGCAAGCTTTCTATCTGCTGACGTCATCCTACAACGCTTGCAAGACAAAAAAGAAAAATCACCGGCAACAACCAAAACAACAACAAACATTTCAGTCCCTAACCCCATCACGACTGCCAAAGATGAAGGTGGGTACAACTTGGCTATATTCATGCTGTCTCCCAATTCATCGTACAACTCATAATTTTGTGGACTAACTTTCAATAGTATGGGGCTCCTTGCTTCATCAGTCAATCATCCTGTCAGTCAGCCATTCAGTCAGTCAGTGGTCTGTCAGTCACTTGATTAGTCAGTCTGTCAGTCAGACTCTCAATACAACGGTATTTAAAATTTCCATCTTGAGCTGCTAATGGCCTTAATTATGCAAAAAATGTGTTTATCTTTTACAACATTAGCTGAAGTAGATGGGATTCTTCAAGTCCTATTTTGTTTACTGTGTATTCGTTATTAAAGCAATTTCCTTATGGGAAAAATTGCGTTTATATATATGAAATGTCCCGTCCTCTCTGTTTGAGCTTTGAACAGCAACTCCTCCTGAACCATACCAGATAGAGGGTTCGGGTCTTTTTGCAAATATGTTAAGGAGGTCCCAAGGATGTGCGCGGGCCCAAAAAATACCGAACAAATTTACTGGATTTCCTGGAAAATAAAAATATTTTTTTTAAAATATCAGTATTTTGTCAATTTCTCGACAACCATAACAGCTATCGGGTTGACGCCAAACAGTAGCTAATAATATTTAGAACAATGTTGGAGAAGTCATTTTTCAAAAATCTCCTTACGTTCGACTCCCGTAATTTTAGCAGCAATTTTTAGATAGCAATTGTTTCTGTTTACTTTCAGAATTATTGATTTGAAATGACTTCTAATGACGCAATTTCCAACGGGAAAAAATTTAGAATGATTTCCCTTGAATTAAAAAGTCGAAAATTCTTTGTATGAAATACTCATTCGAATTTTTATTACTTGTTTTTTTTTCCAACGAATCTCATGTTATATATCATCAAAACAAAAAGATGGCCTTTCAGTTTATGTTGTGAGAAACATTTACACTTTGACAAATCAATGAAATGACTTAACATTGAATCAGGCTCTGTAAATACAAAGTTGTCATTCATGTGAACATGAGAGACGTGGTAAATAAAGTCCATGTATGGGAAGGGTGATGAAAAACACAACAACAAAAATAAAGTAATCTGGGACAAACATTTCATTGACTAGGATTAGCAAGTACATGTACTCGCTTCCAAGATTGTGTGGCCAGAATTGCGACATCTTACGCCATGGGCGTATATCATGACATGTGTTGAACAACTGGTTATTGCAATATACCGACACAAGGCAATACACGCCTCTGGAAGAATGTAAGAGAGAGTAGAGAGCAATGAACAGCTGGTGACCAATGTTCCCTCTAACGTTGGTTGGTCCGTGTGCAAAGTAAATAAACTCGTGTGCAAAGTTGCACGGCATCCATTTTTGTGTGCAATATATTACAATATTTACAGCTGCGCTGTATTCTAAACTGCTGCGTGGCATCGGTCTAATATCTGCTCGGCCGCGCACCCGCGCAGCTTAAGGGGAACATTGCTTGTGACTTAAGTCACTACAATCTGAGAGAGAGAGAGATGTGAGATAACAACCAACATTTGTTGACCCAGGTTAACACAAATTACAATCTGCAAACAGAAACAGTGAGAGAGAGAGAGAGAGAAAGCGAGAGAGAGTGAGTGAGAAAGCGAGAGAGATAGAGAAAGCGAGAGAGAAAGAGAGAGAGAGACAGAAAGCGAGAGAGAGAGACAGAAAGCGAGAGAGAGAGAGAGAAAGCGAGAGAGAGAGAGAGAAAGCGAGAGAGAGAGAGAGAAAGCGAGAGAGAGAGAGAAAGCGAGAGAGAGAGAGAGAGCAATGAACATCATCTGTCACCCAGACTTACGCAACAATCTAATTTATTCGATAGTTATTAGTTATACTCATTGCTTATTACATGGCGCGTCTTCAGTAACTTATTAATAACGAAAAGGGAAATTTCTGACATTAGTTATACATTTAATAAGAACAATTTCTTTAACATTAAACAGCTCAGAAATGCCATCTCAGCTATTACAGTCCCTGTTAATATTTTAAGTGCAGTCTTTTCATGCCCAAATATGTTAACTGCCTATTGTGGATATCTGCGAATTTCTGATTGGCCAACACTGGTAACCACGTGACAAACCTCACCATTCAGGAAGTAGAACGGTTGGCTACACTCAGCAATTGACGTTTCAAATCAAATATTTGATTTTTTCATACAACATATAGTTATAGCTATCAGGGAAGTAAAACTGGTAAAATATTTCTCGGGATATCTCTCCACAGTAAATAATCAATTCACTTCTATGTGGCATTTATAATCAGGAAGACATTCCCATTACCACGTACGGTAAAATATACCAGGATCTCGTTAGCTATAAATGGGTTGTAACTAGAAACTAGATCTGGGCGGGGCGTAGATGGACGTACGTGGTAGCTTAGGTCAGCAGGTGTTGTATTACCTGGTTACTGTTGCACTAGGTCCTAGCGATTAGGTCAGACATGAACAAGCAACAGTTGAACGGGTAATTTAATTATAAAGAAAGAGTTTAGAATACCACAGCGAGCTCTGAAACTAGGTCATTGATAATGACAGTATTTTTTTTTAAATTTCATAAATTATGAGTGGTACTTGAATCTGATCTTTGAGATTTTAAGTTGGGGGTTGTAAATGTTTTCGTTCTTTTTGTCTAGACAAGGGCATAGTCCAAATTTCATCCTGTTTTTTTGTTTTTAAATTTTCAAATTTCCATTTCTTAAGCAGATATTTCAAATTTTATTAATCATGGTGCTCGATAATTTTTAAAAATAATTTAACATCATCCCATGAGGGCGTATTGCGATGTTAACCACATCCCATGAGGGCGTATTGCGATGTTAACCACATCCCACGAGGGCGTATTGCGATTTTAACCACATCCCACGAGGGCGTATTGCGATGTTAACTACATCCCACGAGGGCGTATTGCGATGTTAACCACATCCCACGAGGGCGTATTGCGATGTTAACCACATCCCACGAGGGCGTATTGCGATGTTAACCACATCCCACGAGGGCGTATTGCGATGTTAACCACATCCCACGAGGGCGTATTGCGATGTTAACCACATCCCACGAGGGCGTATTGCGATGTTAACCACATCTCATGAGGGCGTATTGCGATGTTAACCACATCTCATGAGGGCGTATTGCGATGTTAACCACATCCCATATGGGCGTATTGCGATGTTAACTTACTATGGACGTCAACCATTGCGGTATTACATGGTCAACCTGCCAACGATTTCAATTATTCGTGCGTTGCGATTGTAACATGTCATGGGTGTAAACTAGTTGTGTATTTAGATTGTAACGTCTCATATGTATAAGCTAATTGTGTTTTTAGATTATTACGTGTCTTTTCTAGTTGCTGTTTACCCCACCTAGAATCCTTAGAGTCCTTTTTGGTAAACAGTTATTCATCGTTAGGTCAATAAGTGAAACATTTCTAGTGGTTAAATGCGACGCTTACCTATTTAAACAAAAGTAGTCCCGCCAAGTACGTACTTGAACTTATCAGGTCATGCCTCAACAGCTGACATAATTACCGTCATTTCCAACTTTTCCGATTCTGCCTCAGATTTAGATTTTCCGCAATGATTTGTTAAGATATTCCCGAAATGATTTTGCAGCGTAGGTCTCAAATTGTAAGAAACGTTACTACCCTTTCAACATTCTTTTCAGAGATCCCGATTTTAATTTTAAAAATTAAGTTAATGTTTAAATTGCACATCCACAAGATTAATGTTGTCTGTGAGTGTGAGGTTCGTTGGTCCGTGTTCAAAGTAACAAACTCGTGTGCAAAGTTGCACGGCATTCATTTTTTTAAAACAAAATCTTACATTCCAGAAGCAAATACATTATCTTATCCTTATCAAATTTTGCTACGCGGTAATTCTAAACTGCTGCGCGGTGTAGGTCAGATGTCTTCGCAGCCGCGCAGCTTAAAGGGTAAATTTCTCATGACACATTCGCTATTTTATACATTTGTATAAATCGTTAAATACACGCATTAATTAAACTATTTGGAATAAAGTTTGGGTTTTTTCGGTTTTGTTCGATTTTTTTTCCTCACAAAAAATGAGAAAACTAGACAAAATTTTTAACCTCTACTTCACCTTTGTGTCTCTAATTGGTGCCACATTCTATCCACAATAATTTTCAATCATTACTTTTCTGATATCCATCCACGTATATGTACTTTCTTCATATTTGCTTATAATGATCTTATTGTCCTTTTCCCTTTTATCTCAAGTTTTCGACACGTAAATTACAAAAACTGGTTGCGATATTACGAAGACATTAACAATATTTTCGCATTTCTATCATCAGAAAGATTGTCGTATTGGTATTATTATTGAATATAAATTACTACCATAATCCCATTAAACAAATTTTAACAGTTTTTTCAGAGTTATATTTAATATTGTATTGAAAAACCAACTAACCGCATAAGGCTTGCATACCATGTTTACTTGTAAATAAATCTAATTATAATTATATCCCAGCGTCATTAATGATCAGTGTGATGGGTAAGAAGGACAGCTAAGTAGTGCAGGCAGTAAATAGGTCAAAGTAAATATTCTTGCACACAATCTCTTTCATGGTCATAAAAGTATTGTTATTCTTTTTCAGAGGCCATCAGGGAAATAAAGGAAAGGAACAACCAACTCCGTCAACAGACTGTGTGTAAGATTTGTATGGACAAGGAGGTGGCCGTCGTGTTTCTGCCCTGTGGTCATTTCGTGTCGTGCTCTGAGTGTGGCGCCGCGATGAAAGATTGTCCAGTCTGCAGGGTCAATATTAAGGGTGTTGTTCGTGCTTTTATGTCATGAGAACCATTGACAATCAATGACCTGGAGACATGATGAGTAGCTGACGTCCTGTAGGGGGATATGATGAGCAGCTGACGTCCTGTAGGGGGATATGTTGGCCAGCTGACACCCTGGTGACTGGTCAACCCAGTGGCGTTCAGGGGGTTGAGCGGGTTGTCCGTCCCAAGTGGCACAATTGTCCCTAGTACAACACAATGGGAAGCAACAATGGCCAACGAAAACTAGCTTTTCGTACCAGAGGTTGCCCGAATGTTCTGGCTGCCCTTGTGGCACTAATTGTAGCTATGGAAGAGAGAGACACTCCCCTAACTGTAGCTATGGAAGACAGGGACACTCCCTAAATGTAGCTATAAAAGAGAGGGACACTCCCTAACTGTAGCTATGGAAGACAGGGACACTCCCTAACTGTAGCTATAAAAGAGAGGGACACTCCCTAACTGTAGCTATGGAAGACAGGGACACTCCCTAACTGTAGCTATAAAAGAGAGGGACACTCCCTAACTGTAGCTATGGAAGACAGGGACACTCCCTAACTGTAGCTATGGAAGACAGGGACACTCCCTAAATGTAGCTATAAAAGAGAGGGACACTCCCTAACTGTAGCTATGGAAGACAGGGACACTCCCTAACTGTAGCTATAAAAGAGAGGGACACTCCCTAACTGTAGCTATGGAAGACAGGGACACTCCCTAACTGTAGCTATGGAAGACAGGGACACTCCCTAACTGTAGCTATGGAAGACAGGGACACTCCCTAACTGTACCTATGGAAGACAGGGACACTCCCTAACTGTAGCTATAAAAGAGAGGGACACTCCCTAACTGTAGTTATGGAAGACAGGGACACTCCCTAACTGTTGCTCTGGAAGACAGGGACACTCCCTAACTGTATTTATGGAAGACAGGGACACTCCCTAACTGTAGCTATAGAAGAGAGGGACACTCCCAATTTTATTCTAGTTTCTTGAGCCATAAGTTTTTGTCTTTCGCTCAATTGCAAGACTCTAGAACAAATAGCGAAAGGAATTCTATTATTTTATTACTTTTGTTTAACGTTTGACAAAATAAATTGTGGAAACATTGGGCTCATTCATTGATCACATAATTGTGTGGGATCGTTATCATGTGATGATGAAGTGTATTTCCTGGGTTGTCATAGAAATGATGGACCCGATAGGAATGCTGATATCAGCAAAGTGAACGTCCGTCTATCGCAGTGTTACTTGAACATTTGGCCATACATATTTGGCCATACATATTTGGCCATACATATTTGGCCATACATATTTGGTCATACATATTTGGCCATACATATTTGGCCATACATATTAGGCTATACATATTTGACCATACATATTCGTCCGTTTGAGCCAACTAAAGAACTATTGCTATTAAAAATCCATGTTATCATTCCCATCGGATTTGTCTATTACATTAAACTCCGGCATTATCTCCCTGTCATCGTATGCTGACGATCCCACAGACAATTTTCATCAATGAATGATTAAATTAAATAAACCCAACGTTCCCAAATTGTATTTGTTAAATTTTGAAAAGTATTAAAAGAACCATTAGCATTCCTTTAAACTTTCGTTCCATATCACTGAAAACATGCAAACTTCAGAGTGGCTCTAATTGGAACTTACTGTGAATGATGAAAATGTATCGTGGAAATAAGCCCCAAAAATTACCGAATAGTTAAACATGACGATCTAGCTTAGACTCGGGTGAATACATGCTGAGCAGGTAAATCAATGACGCGTGTTACATTTTAAATGGTGATGCTGGGTTTTTTCGATCAAAAGACCGAGTGTTACGTCATTAGAAGTGACCGAGTGTTACGTCATTAGAAGGGACCGAGTGTTAAGTTATTAGAAGTGACTGAGTGTTACGTCAGTAGAAGTGACCGAGTGTTACGTTTAGAAGTGATCGCATTGGTTGTAAGTAGTTTCTGGAATAAAAAGAAATCGCTGGTTATTTAAAACTTCTACAATAAAAGGTGAAGTCTTGAAATAAAAACACCAGGGTTATTTTTAGAGTGAAAAAACACGACCGTGGTCATTTGACGCTCCTTCCATACAGAAGATTTTTGTAAAGACGCTTCTTCTATATAGAAGATTATTGCGTGCTTGAAGACGTGGATGACTCTACAGTTTTCAACCAGCGACAGAATGGGAGTGGAAAACATGGATTTTTGGGAAAAGATGACGGTGTTCTTGGTATTAAGAAAGTATAAACTCAAAGTTTGCTCATAAAGGGAAGTGATCGTGGTAAGGGTGAGCATCCTAGAGAAAATGTATCCGAGTCTCTGTATATTTCATATAAAACACTCAATGGATCTAATATGTGACTGAGTTGTACGAACCAATTATTTACAACTTACAGTTTTAAGCAGGGTACCATCACTAAATATATAGCTTGATCTTGATGTTCATTTTATGTTGTTGTTATTAAATTCTTGCAGTCTCACCCCCATTACTTTATTGTTATTAAGGTATGTATTATTATAATTACTTGATGATTTTACATATGCAATTTTTGTCATATGAAAACTACTACGTCTTTTTTAAAGTGCAGTTGTGGCGTTCATATAAAGATTTTTTGTAATGTAATAAAACTGTAATTAACTTACAGTATGTATTGATGCAAAGTTTTTGCAAAGTTTTTGAAATCAACAATTCACACCAGTACACGTGCATTTAATACGTTTTTATTCAATACTAGTGGAAAAGCCTGCTAAGGCTCACACACACGCATGTTTCGGTACTTGACGTTCTTTGCTAAAACAATGACGTCATATAATATTTTTTACGGCGAAAATTTTTAATTTATTTATAATAATATTGCGCGCCTTTCGAGCCCCTTTTTGTGCACCTTTCGATGGTGAGACACACGCATACGCATACGAAGGGCGATTATGTATTAGACTAGTGGAAAAGCCTGCTAAGGCTCACACACACGCATAGTTCGTGCGTTGTTTCGGTAATTGACGTTCTGTGCTAAAACAATGACGTCATATAATATTTTTACGGCGAAAAATTGTATTTATTTATAATAATTTTGCGCGACTTTTTGCGCGCCTTTCGGGCGCCTTTTTGCACGCCTTTCGATGGGGAGACACACGCATACGAAAAGCGATTATGTATTAGATTATGCACTAAACATTATTTTACATTTTGAATTGCTTTTTTGGCATATAGTCAAATGTCATTTTGTTTGCATTTGACCTCGTAATTAATGTATCGTTTTAGCATGTTTTTTGCTTTGTTTAAATGTTGATATGTATATAAGCTAAGAAATAAGTCTACATATTGTGCATATTTAACAACTTTTTGTATATGATAACATATAGCATATGACAAGACTAGACACAACCAAACATGAACATTGGGAAAACTCCACTCCTCTAGTAAACTGCATGAAAAATGAGAAAACATCCATCTAAGTAATAATTCTAGTTTCTGTAGAAATAAATAAATCTTTATTAAATGCACGTGGCATTACTGCAGCATTACAGTTTTCTCTCCATCTCTCACTTTCTCTCGCCTTCTCTCTCTCTCTCCGTAAATATATATAAATATATATATAATATATGTATATATATATATATATATAGAGAGAGAGAGAGAGAGAGAGAGAGAGAGAGAAAAAGAACATGTGTGTGAGAGAAAAAAAACTGTATTGCTGCAGTAATGACACGTGCATTTAATAAAGATTTATTTATTTCTACAGAAACTAGAATTATTACTTGGATGGATGTTTTCTAATTTTTCATGCAGTTTACTAGAGGAGAGGAGAGTGTATGTCTTGTCTTATCTATACAGAAGCTCCTTCTATACAGAAGATTAATGCGTCCACAGACCATGCCGGTCTGTTGGCCGTCCACAGACCATGCCGGTCTGTTGGCCGTCCACAGACCATGCCGGTCTGTTGGCAAGTGATGCAGCGTTCACAGGCCACGGCTATAAGGGTTCCACGCATTACCCAGCCGCCGTTATTTCCCTAACTACTGTTAGGTGCCCATTCGGAGATGGGTGGGCTCAGGGACGCCCTAGGCCCCAGGAACAAATCCTTGCCTTCACATGGATTCAATCAAACCCATGACCATCGGTACGCCAGCCGAGTGCGCATGCCACTCGACCACCGATGGTAGGGTATATAAATTTAAATATATAATAAGTGTTGGTGTCTTTCTATTCATGTGATTACTCGTTGTTTAGATTGTTTACAATGATTGCTTTTATTTAACCAATAACTTCAAAACGAACTATCACATAATTATTAATTCAATCTTCATGCATAAACTGTAATATAACGATTTTTCACAGAAAAAAAATGATTTTCCAGAAGTAACTACGTTAGAATTTACGTTTGTACTTAAAATAATGTTTTATTAAGTGAACTTGTACCTTGTGTTGGATATTAATAATTTTTTTTAAATATTTATAAGTCTAATAGATTTTAAATCATTTATGAACTTGTATAAATGTATCAATTTTTAAACAAAATAAAATCTGATGAAATATTATCCTGACATTTCCACTCGTGTTGCAGTACTGTGGTAGAATTTTATCTTTCATTATGTGGCTATATAAATATAGTTTTTAAAAGTTGTTTGTTAGTTAAGGTTAAAGGTTAATCGTATTTCAATTTCGTTATGGCTTCTTGAAAATAGGATTCAGGAGTGACAATAATTTTTTGATAGATGTTGGTGTTTTAATATAGCTAGACCAATGCACTGTGTGAGGAACAAACAATGAATCTTCCGCTAAGCAGGTTTAGTAGCTAGGGTTTGTGTCACCGGGGGCTTAGCTAGGGTTAGTGCCACCAGGGGCGTAGCTAAGGTTAGTTCCACCAGGGGAGTAACTAGGTTTAGTGCCATCAGGGGCGTAGCTAAGGTTAGTGCCACCAGCAGCGTAGCTACGGTTAGTTCCCCATCAGGTTGACAGAGCTAGAATGAGACCGCTCCCCTTTCAAGAAATAAACTCAGTAATCGAAAATGATGTCTATTTGAGAATTATTTTCTTTGAAAATCAAATCATAAAATACATTTTTTTAAAATCGTTTATTATTATTTAAATGTATCTATGCTAGCTAGAGTCATTATTCCGGTGAAACTGATCACAAACTGTCGCGGTCAGTAAATCTGATATTAACATTATAAATTATATATTCAAACGTTCAGTTTTAAATAATTTACACATACAAAGTTACCTAAATAACACAATTAACTGTGCTATATTAATATAACTCATTGATAAGAACAACATTATTCTTGACAACTAGGATCGGATTAACTAAGGCTACATGCATTGTTCACCTTAAGCTGATTGACCACATAGATATCTGACCGACGCGGTGCAGCAGTTTGGAATTACCGCGCAGCCAATTTTCGTAAAGATAATACAATTTATGTGTGTGTGGGATTGTACATATTTTAACAAAAATTGAATGCTGTGCAACTTTGCACCGGAGTTTGTTATTTTGCACATGAAACAACGAACCTTTGAGGGAATATTGCAAACATGTAAAGTCGATCATGAAGTCGAGATTGATGAAGATTAAGTTTTTATTTTTCATTGACGTATTAGTCATTAAGGAAAACGTGGCAGTGTCTTAATTAGCCAATTAATTATTATGTAAGATAAGTTTTCATTGGCTGTTCTCTGAGGATGACGTTTTAGCCTTTGTTTAGCCACGCCTCGTCGATATTTACGGGTTGTTAGCTGACGACTGACGAATTTAACGTCGTAATTCTTTGTAGTTTAAAGAAAATAAATCATGTATTCAGTAAACTCTAACGTTGACTATCAGAATTGATTTAATAGTCATGTTGTTACAGTCATGTTGTTACAGTCATGTTGTTACAGTCATGTTGTTACAGTCATGTTGTTACAGTCATGTTGTTACAGTCATGTTGTTACAGTCATGTTGTTACAGTCATGTTGTTACAGTCATGTTGTTATAGTCATGTTGTTACAGTCATGTTGTTACAGTCATGTTGTTACAGTCATGTTGTTACAGTCATGTTGTTACAGTCATGTTGTTACAGTCATGTTGTTACAGTCATGTTGTTACAGTCATGTTGTTACAGTCATGTTGTTACAGTCATGTTGTTACAGTCATGTTGTTACAGTCATGTTGTTACAGTCATGTTGTTACAGTCATGTTGTTATAGTACTGTTGTTAAAGTCATGTTGTTACAGTCATGTATTTACAGTCATGTTGTTACAGTCCTGTTGTTACAGTCCTGTTGTTACAGTCATATTGTTACATTCCTGTTGTTACAGTCCTGTTGTTACAGTCATATTGTTACATTCCTGTTGTTACAGTCATGTTGTTACAGTCATGTTGTTACAGTCCTGTTGTTACAGTCCTGTTGTTATAGTACTGTTGTTACAGTCCTCTGGTTATAGTCCTGTTGTTATAGTCATGTTGTTACAGTCATGTTGTTACAGTCATGTTGTTACAGTCATGTTGTTACAGTCATGTTGTTATAGTACTGTTGTTAAAGTCATGTTGTTACAGTCATGTATTTACAGTCATGTTGTTACAGTCCTGTTGTTACAGTCCTGTTGTTACAGTCATATTGTTACATTCCTGTTGTTACAGTCCTGTTGTTACAGTCATATTGTTACATTCCTGTTGTTACAGTCATGTTGTTACAGTCCTGTTGTTACAGTCCTGTTGTTACAGTCCTGTTGTTATAGTACTGTTGTTACAGTCCTCTGGTTATAGTCCTGTTGTTATAGTCATGTTGTTACAGTCATGTTGTTACAGTCATGTTGTTACAGTCATGTTGTTACAGTCATGTTGTTACAGTCATGTTGTTACAGTCATGTTGTTACAGTCATGTTGTTACAGTCATGTTGTTACAGTCATGTTGTTACAGTCATGTTGTTACAGTCATGTTGTTACAGTCATGTTGTTACAGTCATGTTGTTACAGTCATGTTGTTACAGTCATGTTGTTACAGTCATGTTGTTATAGTACTGTTGTTACAGTCATGTTGTTATAGTCATGTTGTTACAGTCATGTTGTTATAGTCATGTTGTTATAGTCATGTTGTTACAGTCATGTTGTTATAGTACTGTTGTTACAGTCATGTTGTTATAGTCATGTTGTTACAGTCATGTTGTTATAGTCATGTTGTTATAGTCATGTTGTTACAGTCATGTTGTTATAGTACTGTTGTTACAGTCATGTTGTTATAGTCATGTTGTTACAGTCATGTTGTTATAGTCATGTTGTTATAGTCATGTTGTTACAGTCATGTTGTTACAGTCATGTTGTTACAGTCATGTTGTTACAGTCATGTTGTTATAGTACTGTTGTTACAGTCATGTTGTTACAGTCATGTTGTTACAGTCATGTTGTTATAGTCATGTTGTTATAGTCATGTTGTTACAGTCATGTTGTTACAGTCATGTTGTTACAGTCATGTTGTTACAGTCATGTTGTTATAGTACTGTTGTTACAGTCATGTTGTTACAATCATGTTGTTACAGTCATGTTGTTACAGTCATGTTGTTACAGTCATGTTGTTATAGTACTGTTGTTACAGTCATGTTGTTACAGTCATGTTGTTACAGTCATGTTGTTACAGTCATGTTGTTACAGTCATGTTGTTATAGTACTGTTGTTAAAGTCATGTTGTTACAGTCATGTTGTTACAGTCATGTTGTTACAGTCCTGTTGTTACAGTCATGTTGTTACAGTCATGTTGTTACAGTCATGTTGTTACAGTCATGTTGTTATAGTACTGTTGTTAAAGTCATGTTGTTACAGTCATGTTGTTACAGTCATGTTGTTACAGTCCTGTTGTTACAGTCCTGTTGTTACAGTCATATTGTTACATTCCTGTTGTTACAGTCCTGTTGTTACAGTCATATTGTTACATTCCTGTTGTTACAGTCATGTTGTTACAGTCCTGTTGTTACAGTCCTGTTGTTATAGTACTGTTGTTACAGTCCTCTGGTTATAGTCCTGTTGTTATAGTCATGTTGTTACAGTCATGTTGTTACAGTCATGTTGTTACAGTCCTGTTGTTACAGTCATATTGTTACATTCCTGTTGTTACAGTCCTGTTGTTACAGTCATATTGTTACATTCCTGTTGTTACAGTCCTGTTGTTACAGTCATATTGTTACATTCCTGTTGTTACAGTCATGTTGTTACAGTCATGTTGTTACAGTCATGTTGTTATAGTCATGTTGTTACAGTCATGTTGTTACAGTCATGTTGTTACAGTCATGTTGTTACAGTCATGTTGTTACAGTCATGTTGTTACAGTCATGTTGTTACAGTCATGTTGTTACAGTCATGTTGTTACAGTCATGTTGTTACAGTCATGTTGTTACAGTCATGTTGTTACAGTCATGTTGTTACAGTCATGTTGTTACAGTCATGTTGTTACAGTCATGTTGTTACAGTCATGTTGTTACAGTCATGTTGTTACAGTCATGTTGTTACAGTCATGTTGTTACAGTCATGTTGTTACAGTCATGTTGTTATAGTACTGTTGTTAAAGTCATGTTGTTACAGTCATGTTGTTACAGTCATGTTGTTACAGTCATGTTGTTACAGTCATGTTGTTACAGTCATGTTGTTATAGTCATGTTGTTACAGTCATATTGTTACAGTCATGTTGTTACAGTCATATTGTTACAGTCATGTTGTTACAGTCATATTGTTACAGTCATGTTGTTATAGTCATGTTGTTACAGTCATGTTGTTACAGTCATGTTGTTACAGTCATGTTGTTACAGTCATGTTGTTACAGTCATGTTGTTACAGTCATGTTGTTACAGTCATGTTGTTACAGTCATGTTGTTACAGTCATGTTGTTACAGTCATGTTGTTACAGTCATGTTGTTACAGTCATGTTGTTACAGTCATGTTGTTACAGTCATGTTGTTACAGTCATGTTGTTACAGTCATGTTGTTACAGTCATGTTGTTACAGTCATGTTGTTACAGTCATGTTGTTACAGTCATGTTGTTACAGTCATGTTGTTACAGTCATGTTGTTATAGTACTGTTGTTACAGTCATGTTGTTATAGTCATGTTGTTACAGTCATGTTGTTATAGTCATGTTGTTATAGTCATGTTGTTACAGTCATGTTGTTATAGTACTGTTGTTACAGTCATGTTGTTATAGTCATGTTGTTACAGTCATGTTGTTATAGTCATGTTGTTATAGTCATGTTGTTACAGTCATGTTGTTATAGTACTGTTGTTACAGTCATGTTGTTATAGTCATGTTGTTACAGTCATGTTGTTATAGTCATGTTGTTATAGTCATGTTGTTACAGTCATGTTGTTACAGTCATGTTGTTACAGTCATGTTGTTACAGTCATGTTGTTATAGTACTGTTGTTACAGTCATGTTGTTACAGTCATGTTGTTACAGTCATGTTGTTATAGTCATGTTGTTATAGTCATGTTGTTACAGTCATGTTGTTACAGTCATGTTGTTACAGTCATGTTGTTACAGTCATGTTGTTATAGTACTGTTGTTACAGTCATGTTGTTACAGTCATGTTGTTACAGTCATGTTGTTACAGTCATGTTGTTACAGTCATGTTGTTATAGTACTGTTGTTACAGTCATGTTGTTACAGTCATGTTGTTACAGTCATGTTGTTACAGTCATGTTGTTACAGTCATGTTGTTATAGTACTGTTGTTAAAGTCATGTTGTTACAGTCATGTTGTTACAGTCATGTTGTTACAGTCCTGTTGTTACAGTCATGTTGTTACAGTCATGTTGTTACAGTCATGTTGTTACAGTCATGTTGTTATAGTACTGTTGTTAAAGTCATGTTGTTACAGTCATGTTGTTACAGTCATGTTGTTACAGTCCTGTTGTTACAGTCCTGTTGTTACAGTCATATTGTTACATTCCTGTTGTTACAGTCCTGTTGTTACAGTCATATTGTTACATTCCTGTTGTTACAGTCATGTTGTTACAGTCCTGTTGTTACAGTCCTGTTGTTACAGTCCTGTTGTTATAGTACTGTTGTTACAGTCCTCTGGTTATAGTCCTGTTGTTATAGTCATGTTGTTACAGTCATGTTGTTACAGTCATGTTGTTACAGTCATGTTGTTACAGTCATGTTGTTACAGTCATGTTGTTACAGTCATGTTGTTACAGTCATGTTGTTACAGTCATGTTGTTACAGTCATGTTGTTACAGTCATGTTGTTACAGTCATGTTGTTACAGTCATGTTGTTACAGTCATGTTGTTACAGTCATGTTGTTACAGTCATGTTGTTACAGTCATGTTGTTACAGTCATGTTGTTACAGTCATGTTGTTACAGTCATGTTGTTATAGTACTGTTGTTACAGTCATGTTGTTATAGTCATGTTGTTACAGTCATGTTGTTATAGTCATGTTGTTATAGTCATGTTGTTACAGTCATGTTGTTATAGTACTGTTGTTACAGTCATGTTGTTATAGTCATGTTGTTACAGTCATGTTGTTATAGTCATGTTGTTATAGTCATGTTGTTACAGTCATGTTGTTATAGTACTGTTGTTACAGTCATGTTGTTATAGTCATGTTGTTACAGTCATGTTGTTATAGTCATGTTGTTATAGTCATGTTGTTACAGTCATGTTGTTACAGTCATGTTGTTACAGTCATGTTGTTACAGTCATGTTGTTATAGTACTGTTGTTACAGTCATGTTGTTACAGTCATGTTGTTACAGTCATGTTGTTATAGTCATGTTGTTATAGTCATGTTGTTACAGTCATGTTGTTACAGTCATGTTGTTACAGTCATGTTGTTACAGTCATGTTGTTATAGTACTGTTGTTACAGTCATGTTGTTACAATCATGTTGTTACAGTCATGTTGTTACAGTCATGTTGTTACAGTCATGTTGTTATAGTACTGTTGTTACAGTCATGTTGTTACAGTCATGTTGTTACAGTCATGTTGTTACAGTCATGTTGTTACAGTCATGTTGTTATAGTACTGTTGTTAAAGTCATGTTGTTACAGTCATGTTGTTACAGTCATGTTGTTACAGTCCTGTTGTTACAGTCATGTTGTTACAGTCATGTTGTTACAGTCATGTTGTTACAGTCATGTTGTTATAGTACTGTTGTTAAAGTCATGTTGTTACAGTCATGTTGTTACAGTCATGTTGTTACAGTCCTGTTGTTACAGTCCTGTTGTTACAGTCATATTGTTACATTCCTGTTGTTACAGTCCTGTTGTTACAGTCATATTGTTACATTCCTGTTGTTACAGTCATGTTGTTACAGTCCTGTTGTTACAGTCCTGTTGTTACAGTCCTGTTGTTATAGTACTGTTGTTACAGTCCTCTGGTTATAGTCCTGTTGTTATAGTCATGTTGTTACAGTCATGTTGTTACAGTCATGTTGTTACAGTCCTGTTGTTACAGTCATATTGTTACATTCCTGTTGTTACAGTCCTGTTGTTACAGTCATATTGTTACATTCCTGTTGTTACAGTCCTGTTGTTACAGTCATATTGTTACATTCCTGTTGTTACAGTCATGTTGTTACAGTCCTGTTGTTACAGTCCTGTTGTTACAGTCATATTGTTACAGTCCTGTTGTTACAGTCATGTTGTTATGATCCTGCTGTCAAAAGTTATTTAGGAAATAGAAAAAAAAACAATTTACAAAGTACAATTTAACGCCACTTATGAAACAAATTATTATTTTCAAGATAGTTAGATAAACTCTCACTCTCACACCACGAAATATATTTGTATGTCATTTGTTGTTGGCTGGATTGAAAAAGTTATTAAATTAAAAATGATAAAACGGCAAAACAACATATTTTTATGAATGTTACAAAAACTACTTATGGTTGTAAATATTATTATTTTTTATTTTGAATGAAATAAAATTTAAAATGATGAGATTTTATAAAATTACACAAATATATTATATACATATGTATCTGAGTGTGTATATTTATTAACATAAAGGACAATATAACTTATAATGATTCTGAGCCAGCAGAAAAGTAAAAAAATATTTTGTAAATATTTCGGATTGACTCAACATCAATATTACTAATTATTGCATAGAAATAGAAAGGCTTAAAACTTTTCAGAAAACATAATAAAACGCACGTAATCTTATAAATAATATTAACATAATAGTATTTATTTATTTTATGAAATTAATACTTAAAAAGCGAGCACACAATATCTTTGAGCTTACATCATTACAAAACCTGTTTTTACTCTCACACTTTTGATATTAATTTACACATTACTTCTGATATTTTTACACATCAATAGAAAACAACATAACATTTACTTACAAACAAATGAGTAAAGTCCCTCAAAACACGTCATTGTACGCTTGTTTTTAAGACCTTCACAAATATCTGACTTCTGCTACGGAGTTATGCACCGGATGAGAAGAGTTGAAACTGATGAAATACGTCAACTTGTAGAATTGTAGAGCAGTTGAAACTGATGAAATACGTCAACTTGTAGAATTGTAGAGCAGTTGAAACTGATGAAATACGTCAACTTGTAGAATTGTAGAGCAGTTGAAACTGATGAAATACGTCAACTTGTAGAATTGTAGAGCAGTTGAAACTGATGAAATACGTCAACTTGTAGAATTGTAGAGCAGTTGAAACTGATGAAACACGTCAACTTGTAGAATTGTAGAGCAGTTGAAACTGATGAAACACGTCAACTTGTAGAATTGTAGAGCAGTTGAAACTGATGAAACACGTCAACTTGTAGAATTGTAGAGCAGTTGAAACTGATGAAACACGTCAACTTGTAGAATTGTAGAGCAGTTGAAATTGATGAAATACGTCAACTTGTAGAATTGTAGAGCAGTTGAAACTGATGAAACACGTCAACTTGTAGAATTGTAGAGCAGTTGAAATTGATGAAACACGTCAACTTGTAGAATTGTAGAGCAGTTGAAATTGATGAAATACGTCAACTTGTAGAATTGTAGAGCAGTTATCCAAGGATAATGAAGCATGACATGAGTTAATAGCGGAAATAAAAAGGCGCCAATTGTTCTATAGGCCTTCTACAAATTGGGCAAATATTGCCTAGCTCTGTAGCACATAGCTCACACGCTGCCAAATGTCCACACGGAAGAAAGATGGCTGCTACTTCAAGGACCAGGCATATTTTACACTGGTAATGACGTCGAAGTTCTGCGTTTCTTGAAATCAAGGGAATAATTGTCTCTGTCGGTTAGAAGAATTGGAATTAATACATTTCTTTGCCCACAATTTTTAAAGACATTATTCGAACCAACTGAAATTCTAAACTATAATTATCTTTAATTATATAAGGTGTTGGTTGCCTAAGAAACTAACAGTATACTCTCAGACTGAACATATCACAGCACACATTTCTCTTAGTCTCAATAAAAATACTCAACGTATTAATTTGTGCAATATTTCTCTAGTCTGTAGCACATTTATTAGATAACAGCACCCGTAACGCAAAACATAATCGGTGGCACTTTCACGTATTTGTGAAATTTGCATAATGTATTTTAAGACATAATGTAATGTAGGTCACCTTGAACAGGAAGAAATTTTGAAGGCAGTTCCTAATACTTTAAGGGTCTCAAAACATCATACAAATATTTCTACAAATAACTATACAGTTATGTTTCTTTGTTATTGAAAGCTCATGTGACTGCGATTTGTTATTGTATCCATATTTATGTCACTAATTTTAAATAATCGTATCTTATCTGTTACAGGCACTCTTTCTATACAGACGATCCTTGCGTCCAACGCTTATCTATGGTTTGTGTATAGTCTTGAATTCTTATTAATTTTAAATGTTGATAAAATGTTGGTTTTCCTAGTTCTTTCAGGCAACCCATGCCAAGCCCGAATTCCGGACGGGAAGAACGAGAATTTTTATGTGTTTGTTCTTGCATACGGAATGAGAAACTTTTTTAAATATTAGTTTTCCATATGTTAAATGTTGCCGATTTAAATTTAACTAGACGCCCCGCGGCGTAGCATACACCGCAGACTTGCTAAAGGAGAGTTCTTTTACCCCTTTAATGCACTTTTCAACTTTTTCAAAAGCCCAACTAACTTGTCCTTGTTTGATCAATACTAAATATTAAACTTTCTGAAATGCACACAAAGTATTTTATAATAGGGGTTGTAGGGCGCCTAAGGCGCCCCTTTGTTTTTTGATGTTATAATTAACCCTCATCAATTCCTCTTTTTACATTGTTCCCTTTTTACAAAGTTAAAATATCAGCGAAAACAATGACGTCCTATAATTTTTTTACAGCGCATATTTAATTTGCACACCTTTTGATGCATTGGTGC
The DNA here is from genome assembly GCA_944989445.1 of Ampullaceana balthica. Taxonomy (NCBI): domain Eukaryota; kingdom Metazoa; phylum Mollusca; class Gastropoda; family Lymnaeidae; genus Ampullaceana; species Ampullaceana balthica. Next base: position 90,322 of record CALYLW010000068.1, on the reverse strand, counting down.
AGTAATTTGGTGCGCTGCTTTCTAAAATTAGTATCTGTTGCACATGCAGTTTCTTGTTGCCTCGCAGGGTCCGACCACGAAGAGAATTATATATACTAGACGCCCCGCGGCGTAACATACGCCGCAGACTTACTCATGGAGAGTTCTTTTACCCCTTTAATGCACTTTTTTAGGGCGCCTACGGCGCCGACCTTTTTCAAAAGCCCAACTACCTTGTCCTTGTTTGATCAATACGAAATATTGAATTTCTGAAATGTACACAAAGTATTTTATAATAGGGGTTCCCTTTTCCAAAATTAAAATATCAGCAAAAACAATGACGTCATATAATTTTTTTTTACAGCGCATATTTAATTTGCACACCTTTTGATGCATTGGTGCAGTAATTTGGTGCGCTGCTTTCTAAAATTAGTATCTGTTGCACATGCAGCTTCTTGTTGCCTCGCAGGGTCCGACCACGAAGAGAATTATATATATAGATAGATTCTATAATAATCTTGAAATTTTAAAACATGAAATTTTGATATCTTTACGAAATTTGGCATTTAATAACATCTTATTCGTCAGACAAAATATTATTTCTGTTACAATTTTTCGGTACAACTTTCACTGTTCACTTTTTGTCTGCAAAGTTTCGTAGCAAACAGATAAAACTGCTAGACCCTAAGACGTGTGTGATTCCATTATCAACTTTAAGTGAAAAGTCAAAGCAACACGTCTACATAGACGATAGACATTTCTCAGTGTGAGTAATAGCAAGACTCTGACTTCTTTCTGCAGGAATTATGACTCTATTAGTTTGTATCAAATGACGCCCCTTGAGTACCAAGAATAAAAGTGTCGCATGGGGCTGAGAACACGAAAACCTGACATAGCGACAACGGATGGTTTGTCCCTGCTAATTTGACCACAGGAAGTTTTAACCCCGGTCGGTTGGACCAATCCATGGTGCGACAACCTACTAATGAAGAATTTTGTAGAAAAAATATTGAAAACATATTTAAATATAAAACGCGACCTTTGACGTGTCAACAATAGAAAAAGTGGACTTTTGGCATTAAATACCTTTGACGAGATGATATAAGTGGATTTGAACATTGATCCAAAAATATAAATTGGGTGTCTTGATTTTACAAAGGTGAGAACAGTATAGACTGTCTCAGTTTAGTATTCCAACTTGGCACAAATTCTGTGATGCGGCTAGTGACTTGCTACATCTAACAACTATGAGGAATAGCATCATGATTGCAATAACTCTTCAGCTGTCAACATCCAACGATTTGGACATTTATGGATGGATGTTTGAAGGACTTCAATTGGAACGTCTTTGGTATCACAAGCTGTTACAGGCACGAAAACCTGTGGCCTAGGCAAACACGCGTGTGTGAGATGAAGGAGCGAGTTAAACGAGCAGCACATACATACACCCGCAACAACGCATTGACTTTCTCACAGGTATGGGGTATTTCTCACAGGTATGGGGTATTTCTCACAGGTATGGGGTATTTCTCACAGGTATGGGGTATTTCTCACAGGTATGGGGTATTTCTCACAGGTATGGGGTATTTCTCACAGGTATGGGGTATTTCTCACAGGTATGGGGTATTTCTCACAGATATAGGGTATTTCTTACAATCTTGAATCGGTAATGAATGTTGGCTGGTTGAAGTGTGTATCATTTTTTTCCATCATTTTCATATCGTGGATTAAGTGTTAAAATAACTATTTCATACTGTTGTGTGTATTTTAAATAGAAAATTATATGAAACTAAATAAGTTCAACACAAAAATAAATGGTAAAAACAATAAAAAAAATAATAATAAGTCAATGTTCAGGTATCGAATCTAAAGGGTCGAACCATCCAGGGTCTGAATTTCCTGTGGTCAAACCGCCCTGCCACCTATCCCCAGGTAATATAGCACCACACAGACTTTGCTCAGTCTGAACAAAAGCCTGTACAGACTTACTTCAGGGGAAATAGTGGCACTTTACAGACTTCAATCACAGTGATCATAAAAAATAAACAGACTACTCTCACACGGAATGGTAACAATATACAGATAATAATAATAAACAATATAATAGCTCAAGTCACAGGTTGGATCCGTAGCGCTATGACGTCATTTTTGAGCTTATATTTTAGTATATATACAAGGTGCTCATTAGGAGGTGTGCAAAATTCTAAAAATTCTCAAAGATTAAAAAAAATATATATATGACGTCATAGTTGTAGCTTATATTTTAATTTTGGAAAAGAGAGCGATGTAAAAAGAGGATTTGATGGTTTATAATTATAAAATACTTGGTGTACATTTCATGAAGTTTAATATTTCGCATTTATCAAACAAGGATAAGTTGGGCTTATTACCAAAAAAAGTGGGTGCCGTAGGCGCCCTATAATCCCTAGTAATAATAATATTCACCCTGTCGGAATGGAATGGTAGAAGAATAGCTATTAATAGACTTCGTTTAGTCTGAATAAAGGTAAATCGTAGAGTTCTCTTGTTTAGATAAAAAAACGAAATTTTCTCAATGTAAATGTGTAAATATTTTCATTTCAGATCAAACTTGATTAAGTACATGTATGTGTATTAAAACAAGGAAATGTAGATTCTCGTGTAACAACTGATGCTTTCTTGTAATGATTCGTTACTGATGATTTCTTTATGCAACAATCCTTAAAATCCCATCTGCCTTAAACACAAACAGTAATGTTGTTATTTTCAAAGACATGTTTAAAGCCAAGAGCCCATGCAATCCACAGTTATAACATGTGAACGACTTAACCGATTTCAAGTTAGCGTTTCCACTCTAGACTAATTCAATAAGCACAATTTTCATGTTGATAGTTGCTAGAATATGAATATTTCATTTATTGTTATGCGACAAAGCATTATGGGTTGTTTGGAATAAAATACAAAATACACAAACAAATTGTGCAATGAAAACAATAAATTTGAGCTTTATTTTTAGACTGATACGACAGTAAACGTTTCGGCTAATGCCTTCATCAGTATAATGCCATCATTCTATATGATGGGTTGTTTGGAAACGTTATTTCGAATGTTGAAAATTACGTTAACACAATTGAGAATTTTTAATCATAAAAAGGCATCAGTGCGCCATGACGTCAGTGTAGTTACAGATACCAATATCAACAGCTTTACCAAGGATGTAATTTTCGTTTTTTGCCTCATGAACAAAAGAAGTTACAAGTCAAAAAGTATCGGATGCTTTGGTTAAGTAGTTAAAATTCCATAATCAATTTAAACGTATATATAATACGGTTAGGGGCCGTCCATAAAGTACGTCACGCTATTTTTGACCATTTTTGACCCCCCTCCCCCCTGTCACAAACTGTCACAAATCTCGGGACCCCCCCCCTAAAGTACGTCACACTTTCCAAAATTTTTAATTAACACCTAATTAAAATTTTAATTTAATACTTAAAATACACTTCACTATTAAATTGTATTAAAATATAAAATTTCCACTTAAAAGTAGGGATGTACCGGATTCAAAATTTTGAAATCCGGCTGGAGCTGAAGTGGGCCGGATTTATGAAGTGAAATCCGGCTGGAGCCGGAATCAGATTTGTTAAAATGGCCGGATTCCGGATTTTCCGGGGCCATTATGATTATGAATATATATATATAAATTAGGGATCTACCGGCCAGCCGGATTTATGAAGTGAAATCCTGCCGAAGCCGGATTTTTAAAATTACATAATAAAAAGGAAACAAAACAATTTGACTAAAAAAAGACTAGATTGACAAATTATGTGACCAACTCTTGTGCTATATTTAATCTGTTTATTATGGTCCTATGAATTATATTTCATTCAAAAATATTGACTGGACATCATCTGTGTTCATCCATAGTTACGACTGACATCAATCTTTCACAATCATCGTTTCCTGGAAGGATAATTGCAGACAGATCAACTCGTCCTCATCTAGCCACTCAACAGCCTCTGTATGTGCATTTTCTCCTCTGGCAATAACTGCCATGGGTTCTCTTTGACTTATAGAAGTGATTCTCAAAGGACGGATGCGTTTTATCTGAGTTGATTCTTGAACAGTTTGGGTGGGCACATTCTCCTGAGCCCGAGCTCTGTGTTGTCCTGTATGTTTCTTCAACATTGTTTGTGAGGCAAAATATGAGTGACATACTTTGCAAAGTCAATCAAATAAGCTGGTAATCATATGGTTGTACTTTGAAAGCTCCTGTTGATCTTGGCATAAGTTCATCAAATTTGAGAGTTTGTGCTACAAACAAGGAAGGAAATTTATGAGAATCTGCATCTGCTCTTTCTTAAGCTTTGAGTCCATCATTTGTTTGGTTGATTGGGATTGGAGGAGGGAAGAATCTTTAAGGTAAAACGTTAAAATATGAGCTTCGGGCTTTGTCGCAACATTTCATGTCCTGATATTTAACAACAATTTGAGTGAAATATTGGCTGGTGCGAACATGATTGTCAAACCATTCCTGATCCTTCAATATCAGTCCTGCTGTATCCAATTCAGATTTATGAACAACACATTCAGGAGATACACATTTCAATGCTATTTTGACATAAAACTAATTATAATGTTTCACAAAATTTTTGAAAATTATTTTTAAAGCTATTTAAATTCTACTAAAAAAATATAAATAAATTAGAAAAAAAAATACTAAAAATAATAAATGTGTGACATCACACATGGCCTGACCCCCTCCCCCCTGTCACAAAGTGTCACACTTTCTTAGACCCCCCCCCTCGTAGCGTGAAGTACTTTATGGACGGCCCCTTAGAGAGATTCGCGTTCATCACATTCGGGATACTTTAGGCAGCATACTGATAGATAAATATATCAAATATGTCATATGGCAAAATTACTTACCCCAATTTCGCCTGTTCTCACGTGATGCAACTGTAGTCATTCCACTGACGTTGCGTTCATTATATATCATCTCTAGTAGTGTTGCTGTTCTCCTAAATATTGAAATATGTAAAATTGTTTTTCTTTTAAGCATCATATTTATTTAATTTGTATACGATATTCAACGTATATTCTAATGAAATTAAGTAAAAGTTTTAATTTGAAAGATCGCAGTAATTGCTTTAATAAATATTGGATGAACCAACACAACACATTGTAATCTCAGTGTACACTCTTTGATGCGGTGATGTCAGCTACCAGTCTTCACAGTTAATTCGAAATGACGAATGTTAGTTTGATTCGCAGAAACGTACGAAAATTAAGGTTTTAAAAATCTTATATACGCAATAATCTGCTGCATCGACGGAGCGTCAGTACCAAATACGATACGATAAGGGAGATAAACAAAATTTGTAGAATCAGAAGTTCATAGGTCACTTAAATTTCACATTAATCTACAACATTAATCTACAACATTAATCAACAACATTCATCTACAACATTAATCTACAACATTAATCTACAACATTCATCTACAACATTAATCTACAACATTCATCTACAACATTCATCTACAACATTCATCTACAACATTAATCTACAACATTAATCTACAACATTAATGTACAACATTAATCTACAACATTAATCTACAACATTAATCTACAACATTCATCTACAACATTCATCTACAACATTCATCTACAACATTCATCTACAACATTAATCTACAACATTCATCTACAACATTAATCTACAACATTAATCTACAACATTAATCTACAACATTCATCTACAACATTCATCTACAACATTAATCTACAACATTAATCTACAACATTAATCTACAACATTCATCTACAACATTCATCTACAACATTCATCTACAACATTCATCTACAACATTCATCTACAACATTCATCTACAACATTCATCTACAACATTAATCTACAACATTAATCTACAACATTAATCTACAACATTCATCTACAACATTCATCTACAACATTCATCTACAACATTAATCTACTGGTGAATGCATTAATTGAAGACTTTATCAAAACTAAATTCATACTTAAGTTTATTACATTAAATTACGCAGTGTATTTAGATAAGTTTATTACATTAAATTACACAGTGTATTTACATAAGTTTATTACATTAAATTACACAGTGTATTTACATTTCCCAAAAACTTTTGGAAAGTGACAGACCGCCGTTTTTATTTTATAGGCCTATTCAACCTGAACACATCAAAGTTTTGCAAATGTATACACTTTAAAGATATTCAAGTTACATTAGAGACACGTTTTAGTAATATCAGTTTTGCTGGTAGTGTACATACCTTCCATCCTCAGAACTTGGGCTACTTCCAAAACATACTCAATGGCGTGCCCCAGATCTCTTACCGCTCTAACGGCTGGATCAACACGGAGTCGATCACCTGGTCAAATTGAAAGAAAAAAGGAAACACTATGACATTTGTATATAGGTCTTTTGTACATAAGTCATTTGTACATAGATCATTTGTACATATGTAATTTGTACAATTACAGATTTCTTTAACTTTTTAAAGTTTATTTTTCATCTACACTTATGTTGCTTTTGATTGTAAATTAAAATAAAATTAATTGATTCGTTATATGCCATACAATTATTTTAAAATAAATATAATCTTTGTTATTTTATCTCATGTATACCGTCCAGATACAAATTTGGCATTGTTTAATAAATCACCTTGTGTAACTAATTCAAAAACTTACAGGTATTCAAAGCTGAGCCTTCTCGACGCAAATCACGACTAAGAACCACTGGAATTATATCCTAACGATTGAAATAAAACACGATTTAATCGTAAATGTAATTTAAAGCTACTATATTTTATAATTTAATGACAGATTAAGCACATGGAAATATCAATTTCATTTTTAAGCTTACGCAGTGGCGTAGGATAGATGGAGTTGTACGGTGCGATTGCAACCGGGCGAAGAAAGTTCGTGGGGCCACCCAGAGTACACCATTGGGCTAAGAAAAAACTTGAGGTTATTGAAAACTTTGACTTTTTTCAATAAACTTACTATTTTATTTTAAGAAGACGTGTTATTCCCTATCGTTGACTGAAGTCAATGAAATAACTATTAAAAATTGGTGGGGGCGGGGGGGGGGTAGAAATAATATGAATGTACAAAAAATCACCAAGATGAAGGACAAATTGTTGCTTAAAAATTTAGAGTATACTTCTTGGAGAGTTACTTCATTATTATCATTGCTTTGTGAGGGCCGGCCTTAGTGAACTGGAGGCCATAAGGGACGTGAATTGTGTGATCCTAAATTTAATAGAAAAATAATAATTAAAAAAGTATATGATTCCTGTGCGAGGCTCCCACTAATCGGAGGCCCTAGACGGCTGCCTAGTTTCCCTATGCCTATGGCCGGCCCTGGCTTTTTATTCTATTAAATTAGTGAGACTTTGGTCACCAAGATTCCCTTTATTTAATAATCGAATAAATATATATTTCAATATTTATAAAACGTCCTTATAAGTTATGCGTTGAAATGACAATCTTGGCAAAATTGTATGATCTGTTAAAAATTAAAATGGACACATTCATAAGTACAATGTATTTCAGAAATCAATGTTAATTTTTTTTCTAAGAAAATGGGAAAATACTTTTATTTTCACTAACGTGGTCATTTGTTGTTGCAAGACTTTGGACACGGTCAACAAAAGCTTGACCCATCTGTAGCCGAAGACGTGGGCAGCCAGGCAGACGTAGAGCGTGCTCCACTTGTACTCCCTCCTCACTCTGTAAATGTCTCAGTTTGCATCCACACAGGAAACAGGCGATGTATCGTCCTGAAACTTTAGGAACAAACGGTGAGGCCTACACAATATTTTTTTTAAATTGCAACTCCAAACATTATCATACAACTGTCATACAGCTAGCATACAGCTATCATACAGTTATCCTACAGCTATGTTACAGTAATCATACAGTTATCATATAGCTATCATACAGCTATCAACTAAAATGATACATTTTCAGCTCACGTTTGGGGTAGCATCCTATAAAACTTCTCATTTCTCATTACAAATATTTTTTTTATCAAAACTGGATAGGTTTAACATAAGAATCCCCGTCATCAAAATTTACGATAGTTTACAGTACATTTTTGTAACATTTTGTCAGCGAGACTTTTCCTTTCAGAACACAGTTGAAGTACATTCTATTTGGATAAATCGAAGGAAAAAAAATAGAATACTTGATTTAAGTCAGTGAACTTAAATTTATTTATAAACGTATTTATTATTCTATTTTTTGTTCCTTTTTTAACACATGTCAAACAAAATGTTCAAGTGTTCTCACCAATGTAGAAAAACCCATAACTTGAGAGAATGGACGGTCTGATCTCTGACCAAGGCCAATTATTGTATGTTGATGTTCGCTTTTCATTTGATGTGTACACTTGATATTTCGGCTGAGCCATGCTTATCAACAGACGACTTGGCGCGTTCTGAAGAAAGGTGTATGAGTTCTGTAAGTCTTGAACTGTTGTAATGTCACTGGAAATAGCTCGTGTTGTTGTATTGTCCCTGGTAATAGAACGTGTTGTTGTAATGCCCCTGGTAATAGCACATGTAGCTCCACTGCTGGTATTTGAACAGGTTGCACCACTGACAATGGAATTGTTTGTAACCCGTCCGGCGGGTGCATGTTGCGCAACAACAAATTCAGGTAGAGTCGATGATATCCCAAGTAGTCGTGACATTGCTGCCATGTTACGAGCAGGTGATACCCTTGTTAAGTCACTGGCAGGTGAAACTGGTATTATGTCACTAACTGGTGGAACTCTTGTTAAATCACTACCAGGTGGAACTGCTGTTGTTAAGTCACTAACATGTGGAACTGCTGTTATTAAGTCACTAACAGGTGGAACTGCTGTTGTTAAGTCACTAACAGGTGAAGCTGTTGTTATTCTCTTGTTAGGTTGACCTCTAGGTCTAGCCATTGATGTTCTCTCCCTTTCATTATTTCCAGAACCATCGTCTGCTCAAAGTTTTTTTTTCAAATATAATAAAAAAATAAATAAGAAAAATGTTTGGATTAGATAACAAAACAAGAGAACAAACATGAGAACAAACAAGAGAACAAACAAGAGAACAAACAAGAGAACAAACAAGAGAACAAACATGAGAACAAACAAGAGAACAAACAAGAGAACAAACAAGAGAACAAACAAGAGAACAAACAAGAGAACAAACAAGAGAACAAACAAGAGAACAAACAAGAGAACAAACATGAGAACAAACAAGAGAACAAACAAGAGAACAAACAAGAGAACAAACAAGAGAACAAACAAGAGAACAAACAAGAGAACAAACATGAGAACAAACAAGAGAACAAACAAGAGAACAAACAAGAGAACAAACAAGAGAACAAACAAGAGAACAAACAAGAGAACAAACAAGAGAACAAACATGAGAACAAACAAGAGAACAAACAAGAGAACAAACAAGAGAACAAACAAGAGAACAAACAAGAGAACAAACAAGAGAACAAACAAGAGAACAAACAAGAGAACAAACAAGAGAACAAACATTTTTAAAATGTAATATCTTCTATGGTAGAGAAGAAAAAATCAGAAAAAATTCGATAAAAAAATATATCTTTTTAGAGAGAAATACATTTCTCTAACTGTGTTCTCTATATGATTTGTTGTTTCATGTGCTAAACAAAAAACTCGAGTGCAAAAATTTTACACCCCATAAAAACAGAAATAATGTATATTAAAATTTCCTGCTCGGAATTTCTAGGCTGCTGCGTGTCGTCTGTCAGATATATGCGCGGCCGTGCAGCTTAAAACTTTAGTATTATTTAATTAATAAAGTTTTAATTTATTGTTTGATTACACAATTGGCTGGTGTATTTTTATTTTAGCTTAGAGAGTACATCGATCACTACTAGAAAAAGCAAATTTGAGAATCGGAAATAACGAACTAATAAACTACCCGTTATGAATTTAGCTCATAAACAAAGACTAGATACATATTTAATCATTTTAAAAAATATAATGAGAATACTGTAAACTGAAGTACTGTAATAAACCTGACCAGAATCCAGTCCTTCATCAACAATTGTCTGAAAAGGAATCTCAGAATTCACTGGCCGGACAAAAACAGCAACCGGGAACTGTGGCAGCTGACAAAACAGAAGCCCATTGAGGAAGAGATTCTTCAGAAGCGGTGGAGGTGGATTGCTCATACACTTTAAGAAAACCTGCTTCTAATACATCAAAGCAAGCCCTGAAATGGAACCCACAGGGTAAACGGAAAAGAGGCCGTCCAAGAAACACTTGGCGATGAGAATTGGAGGCAGACATCAAGAGAATTAGCCATGAATGGAAGATCCTGGAGAAGCTGGCCCAGTATAGAGATGCCTGGAGGTCTCTCGTATATGGGCTATGCCCTTGGTGGAATCGCAGACGCCGACGATGATCGGTGGATGGCCCTCATGGACGAGAAGGCTCATCAACAACAAAGTACTGTGAACTGGAGTACTGTAAACTAGACTACTGTAAACCAGCTCAACATATCACTTGAATATCGCGAAGTTGAAATCGTATTACCCCCCCCCCTCACAGACCCCTCTGAAAGTTTCTCGGTTGACACAATACGTCACTGGTCGGGAGTAAATTTGATTTTAGCGTGGGTTATATAGTTAGAGCCCGTGAGAATAAAGTTGTAGTTCAGAGATTAACTTAGTTTTGTAGCAGGAAATTTAAGTAAATACATGATAAATAACTTTACTCTTTGAGGTATTGTTGAGTTATTAAACATTTCAAAGTACTAAATTGAGTTCAAACACTTCTCTAAATAAGCATACAGTTTTCAATCTTTTTAGAGGTTGGCCTCTACGTGGCTCCACAGTCGAGTAGGGAGGCGGAGCTGACCGCAACCTGAAACCGACAACTCCTGGCTGGCAATGTCGAAGTACGATATGTTAGGTGTTAGGTGCTAGTTACATATGAATCAATATTATGAATACAGTCGCTGTTCGGATCTTAGGGTAAGCATCAGATGCAATGCCGATGATGAAAACCAAAGTATCCGTTGAGGGTCGGGTTATTCCGAAGCGACCGTTTCGCCCCCCTCAGTTTACGCAATTGAGTGATGCCTGATTAGGGCCTGGAGCGCCAGTACGCCAGTACGCCAGTACGGATTAGCAAAAGGTACCGCGAAGAACGTACGCGGACGCCAGCTGAGGAAACATTCCGGTGGGGGTCACACCCTAGGTAGGTCATTGATGATCCCCCGCTTTGAGGCGGTCCTAACCATAGAGAATGTGTGCTTTGCCGGGGTGGCGCTGAAGTGGTAGCGGGTCGAAATAGGGAAAATTCCACCCCTCATTGTCGGGTCACTTTTAGTGGAAGGCATTTTCAACTTTGTGTCTTGGATGCCCATGCGGCCGCTTCAGAAGCGACCGGTCCGGGTGGGTCTCTCAGCTTGTGGGGCAAGAGAGCTGAGGGGGGTTTCCGGGAAGACCCATAAAGAGAATTAGGCTCAGGGCTGCTGATTTTCTTCCACGTGTAAGATCATTAGTTCCTCATATGTATATATATATATATATATATATATATATATATATATATATATATATATATATATATATGAGGCTGTTACAATTAATTTAAATTTAATCGTTAACTTTTAAAAAATTAACGATTAATTAATCGTTAATTTCGATTAAAGATAAAAATTGAAATTTATGGTTTTATAAGTAACATTTATTAAACGTGCTTGTCAAAAATTGAAATAACACTGGATTGTTTTCATTATATGACATCTTTTAACGAACAACGCAAACAGGCAAGTGTATTGACATTATTTGGTTTAAGTGTTGAGCGGGTCTTACTGATAATATAACCAGACGAGCTGAACAATCGTTCACATAGCTTTATATTGTCTCATCTGAAGTTTATGATACTGTAGTTGATGTTTGGTTTGCAGGTGATATGTAAGCGAAGTGTTAGAACCCTGGTAGCAATGTTTCCTTTAAGCAGCGCGGCTACGCAGATATTTGACCGACACCACGCAGGAGTTTATAATCACCGCTCAGCAAATTTGGTAAAATATAGCACACACAAATGGACGTTGTGCAACTTTGCACACGAGTTTTTTTTAATAACTTTGCACATGGACCATAGAAGCTTAGACTTAGAGGGAACATTGCATGGTAGGCAAACGATTTCTCTCAATGGACACAATAACCTTTATCAACATTTTGAACATTCACATCAGTCAATAGTTTAAAACCAAAATGTTCGTGTAATCGTTCGGAAATTAGTTTATATTTTTCGGCCGAAATATTTTACTTTTTGACTTCCAGTACATGAATAAGTGGTGGGTGGATTAAACGTTTAACAAAATTTTATCGTTAAAAAATGTTAACGATTAATCGAGAAATTTTTCGTTAATTTCCGCGGCCCTAATATATTTAAATATAGTATGCCTGTTGTGTGTGTAACTATTTATATATATATATACATATTTACGTTAAATTCATGTATTTATTTTCTACAATAAACACGCTAATGTATAAAGCTAACTTATCAATGACTTACCTACAGTGTTTCTTGATTGAATCTCTCTTATTTCCCTGGCCACCATGGCAAATGTGATTATCACCTACGAATGGAAAACAATATTTTTTAAGATAATTTTTTTGTATGCTATAAAAATGTATATCATGCCATTAATCGGCTCGAAATGAAATTTAAACGTAATTCTGTTTTAATTTTCTTCTTTAGAAATTTAATTGCGATCACAAACGCTAATGTACATATAAAATTATTTGTATAATGAAGGGAAATCAATATTTTAAGCTCACCGCATTGCTTCAAACTTTAGCTATATTTGGCACTTAATTCCGATTGAAAGATTACCTTTGGAAAACATGAGCGGCCAATGATATGCTAATATGGAGATCATGAAAGAAGAACATGTGGTGGTTCAAGCAAAGATAAAACGAACCAACCCTTGTGCTTTTTTATACCATGTACTAGCCACTTCCGCAACTTGGTGAAAAATGAAGTAGTTAAATCATAATTAGAAGGAGCCAAACTTCTTGACTTCTTATCATTGGCCCAAAAATTGTAATTTTTCCAAACTAAAAATAATCCAGAATTATTTGAGAACAAAAACATCTCAAACAAGATTGTCAGACCTCGCTATATTAGAAATTGAGTATGAACTCCGTACCTGGGCGTAGGGAGAGGGGGCATTTCCCCCCCCCTTAAATTGGAGAAAAAAATGTCATAAAAATGTCATAAAGTTGTTACAATAAAACTGAACTAAATTTCCTGAAAGTTTATTACATGGAAGACAGTTTACATTTATCAAACATAAAAAAGAATTATATCTGCAAGTATAAAAAAAACTGATTACATTACTGATTGTTCTAAATATTCCAGTTATTTAACAATTTCTGTAACATTTTCAGCAAAAATCCGCAAGCTTTTATACTTATGTGACCACCTAGTTTCACATAGCAAAGGAACATTTAGAATAAGTTTTCTTTGCTGATTACTTTCTCTGAAAAACACTGTAATTGACTTAATTGTTCCTATTGTGTTTCTTACAACATTCACATTATTTAAATTGTTCACAACAAGATTTATTTTATGTGAACTGCAATGTACAAATGCTTCTTGGACTCCTCCTTCTTTACCTGCCATTGTGGAACATCGGTCGTATCCTTGACCAGCAAGCTTTGTCATATGTAATCAAAATTCTAATGAATTAGTAAAGATGGTGTTGGTTAAACCTTCAGCTGTTCTATTGACAATTGGAATATATTCCATGAATTCTTCTGTGACCATCATTTTCCCATTTTGTTCTTTGACAAATCTAACACCAAGTGACATCTGCTCAATGCCTGAAATGTCATTTGTCTCGTCGGCAAGTATAGTAAATGCAACTGAATTATTTGCTTCACGAACAATGCCTTCACGCAAGAGAGACCCACACATTTCGATTATATTGTTTTGCGTAGTTGCCGAGATACACTCAGCGGTTACCCGTCAAAACGGCCCCGACATAACGGCCCCGACATAACGGCCCCGGTCAAAACGGCCCCAGACAAATTGTTACCATTTTTTAACAAAAACATTATTAATTTTTTTTGTTGCATTTTAAGCTTTCGTCAACTTTTTCACCCTTAAAAAGGAGGTAACATTGTAAAATTATTTCTTGTGATGTTATTATATTGTTTCTTGTCAACAAACAACCGTTATTGGTACCATTTCGCGTAAAGGCTATTAAGTTCACTTTTGTGGTGTTATTATTATTGTTTATTGTTAGCCAAACCTGACACTGAATAGGTGAGTAAAAATACGAATATATTTTATTGTAAATCTTACTATTAGTCCATCTATTAGTCCAGGGCCGTTTTGTCGGTGCCGTTATGTCGGAGCCCAATGTCGGGGCCGTATTGTCCGGGGCCGTTTTGTCAGTGAATCATGCACAGCACTACAAGAACCAATTTACAAACGATTACCAAGAACTTCATCTCCAGATTCAACACGAAACTCTAACAGTTCATATAAATTACCAGAATTTGATTCTGTTCCGCGAAGTGCTAAAACATGCATGCAGCAAAATAGGATTGTAGAAATGATAGGACTCAGTTCGTTGCGATTTTCTTGAATTTGTCTTCTAAATGATGAGTCCATCTGCTCATCTATAGAAACTGCTTTGGCTTCCAATAAAGCAAATAAAATTGCTAGCATCTTCATGAGAGCCTTTGTGCCATAATGTACTTTGCGGGTTTCTATATGTGCATCTTTGTTGAAATCTTTATATTTTGTATTTTTGCACGAATCAGCTGCAATTTCAACTTATTTGAAAGGTCGTATGTCCAGACATACCTTCCAATATCCAATTTAGGAAATGAATAAGTGTCAGCGACAATCAAATTAGGAACAGTTGCTTCAGTTGTGTCTGGCTGTTGAACGTGTACTGTTGTCCTCAATGCCAATGATAACTCAGATGCTGCAGACACCCCAAAATCTAATAACGACATTTCGGAATCCCGCGATTGGTTTACTTTTCGATTTTTTTTAGCCTGTAAAAACATTTCTGATATCCATCCTTGGTAATCCTGCAGCTTCTACACGTATATTATTTCACAGCAAAATTCAATTTTCTCGTGAGAACTTAAGTTTTTAATTTATTAAATGCATTAATAATTGTTGTAATTTAGCTATTACAGCACTAATTTGTAAGTCTTATTAATTTCTAAGGCTTCTTTCGACCCTTATTTTATACTGAACTTGAATTTAATTGAAAATTGTACTGCATGGCATTGTCAGTTAAAATAAAAAAGTGGGTTTTTTTTGCCCCCCCCCCTGGAAAAATTCCTAGCGACGCCCATGACTCCGTAACAGCTTAGACATTTAAAAAAAATAATTAGAGAATTCTCTGAATTATAAATTGTTAATTGTTTTTAATGAATTAATTCTAGTAAAAATTGCTTTAATTATTTGGATTCATTACTGCGTTACACTTTTGTTGTATTTAGACGTTCTTTAAAAATGTATGATTACACAGGGGCTCAATTTTTTTACTTGTGCACGGAGTTGTTCAAAAGCTAAATCCGGCCCAGAAACAGCCCTCCCAACTATTGGGAGGAAATTTGAAATTCGCAGTCATTCATCAATGTGATTTTCAAATAAAAATGTCACTGTCACAGTTATAAAACTGTCGTATAGTCAATGAAAAAGTCATTTTGAACTTACATGACTCTCTCTATTCCTTAAATGGATTCTTTGAATAGCATCAATCTTATCCCGAGCCATATGTTTGAGCAGATGTCTACAAGTGGGAGACCAGCGCGAATGTTCGATCCACACATTTTCACCGTCTTGCCATTTTTTAAGCCCAATACCACATTAGAAACATCTTGTAAGGTCTGAGTAGCCTTTGAATACAAATGAATTATTATATGTTTAATGCTAAGTGTAAAAAAAAAGTTTATTTTTATATATTTTAGAAAAACAAATTGCGCTCAATGGTGTGTGCTTTTAAAAAAATTATCTTAAAGATTTATAAAAATAACCTTTTTTTTAAACCGTATATTTCCCTCTTATTTGGATACATTTAATTGTAATAACACAACTCTAAATATATGTATGTATATATGTATATGTATATATATATAATATATATATATAAATATATATATATGTATATATATGTATATATATATATATATATATATATATATATATATATAATTATATATATATATATATATATTTATATATATATATATATAGAGAGAGAGAGATATATATATAAATTTACTATTTTTACATTAAAAATATTCTATGACCTATGAGATGTTATATTTACTTTGAAAAGGCACTAGTTGAAATAATTTATTAAAAAAACCAATCGTTATGTTTTAAGTTTATTGAAAAATCACCTGCTTAATAATAACACATTTACTTAAGAATATCTATAAATAGTTATCATTTAAAAGAAAAAAATTCGTTAACTGAAAGATGTCCCCAAAACAAAATTCATGCCATCTATTACAAACCTGCATAAAAGAACCCAGCTTTGGCCAAATCCTTGGGTGTTTGAGACTTACTCTCAAAGCAGCTGTTTTCAAAAGATTTCAATCTTGATATTTCTGAAGAGAAATTATTAAAACTATTCTGTACGCCGCTGGCTGCCTCAAGCTCACCAGTCGCCCTCTGTTCATCTCTTTGCTGACTTTGCTTAGTGAAAGTTTCAGATGGTGAATCTCTCCCTGGATTGATGTTAGCTTGACTGGATTGGAATCTATTATAAGCTTCTTGCTGGTCTGACTCTCTCAACCTTGTTCCCGGATAAATCGCAACGTTGTCAAGGATTTTAATGACGTCATTTTTAAAGATTTCTTCTGATTGCAAGGAAACAGGAACGTTGTTACAACGTAACGCTGTCAGCATTGGACAATGTGGAGACATTTCTCTGTGAACGATTGCCACCTCATCTTCGGCTCGCCAGGTTGTCTTTCTCAGTCCGCAGAAAGTACATTCCACTGTGTCGTCCCAACCTCCCCCAGAGTCAACAAATCCAAGGGATGCTAACACGACTGGATGTTGACTTACAGAATGAGAATAGGTTATAAATGTTTGCAAACGTTTTTTTTCCTGGTTTATCATTTCTGTGAGTTTATCCACATGGCGTTGAATTTAATCGGGAAAAATACAAAAGGCTTTTTTGTGAATCACAGTTTCCTGTAAAAGAATGAGTCAACATCAGTGGTGCACATCTTTGTAAGTATACCTATTTTATCTCAGTGGTGCACATCTTTGGTAGTAAAACTATTTTACCTCAATGTTGCATATCTTTGTTAGTAAAACTATTTTACCACAGTGGTGCACATCTTTGTTGGTAGAACTATTTTACCTCAGTGGTGCACATCTTTGTTGGTAGAACTATTTTACCTCAGTGGTGCACATCTTTGTTGGTAGAACTATTTTACCTCAGTGGTGCACATCTTTGTTGGTAGAACTATTTTACCTCAGTGGTGCACATCTTTGTTGGTAGAACTATTTTACCTCAGCGGTGCACATCTTTGTTGGTAGAACTATTTTACCTCAGTGGTGCACATCTTTGTTGGTAGAACTATTTTACCTCAGTGGTGCACATCTTTGTTGGTAGAACTACTTTCTAAGATAAACACAATTTTTTAATTTACCCAATGAAGGATAATTCAGAAGAAGAAAAAATAATATATACAAAACACAATACATTTAAAAAAAAATATCTATAGATAATAAATATCCTTCGATTGTTATCCCATATATGCCCAATGTAAAATATAATTATTTGAAAATATTTACAAAACCAAATCACTGCCGAATTCTTAATAACTCGTATTAACAAGTCAGTATAATGAAATATGACGTAGCATGGCTAGAACTTCCTTAAATCCACCACTATCTCACAATAGAAAATAAAGCTTTACGTACATACACACAAGCACAGACACAGAGACGCAAACACACACACATAGTTTATTGTATTAAAAGTTGATAGATTACATAGTCTAATGAGGCGATAAATAACTCAGAATGGCTTCATGACACATCTGTTCCAGGACACAGTAAGAACTGAATGATTTAATAAGCACTTCCCGCAGTGAAGATCTGTGAATGAAACAACAAGTGCCAGGTTGAATGAAGCGTAGTGGGGAGTCACGTGGGTGAAAACGTGGCTAACGAGCGAGAGATTCTGTAGCGCAGTGCTTCTCAAAGTGGTGGTCCGCGGACCGGTGCCGGTCCGTGGGCCATCCGCCGCCGGTCCGCAGAAGTTCTCAAAGAAAGGACAGAAAAAAATGTCAGTGCAATTAAAATAGATCACCGGTCACTGGCGCAATGGAAAAATTCCTGCCGGTCCGCCATACTAAAAAGTTTGAGAAGCACTGCTGTAGCGTAAGCGATACGTTATCAATGGATCATTAACTGCATGAGACTCATGGGGTGGTTATGATGGGGTGGTTAGAATGGGGTGCATTACAAATTTCGCAGCGCCACCTAACAGCATTATAATTACATTCATACATACAGACAACAGGAATTATGTATATTGATAATTTTAATACTTATGAAAGTACATTAGCCGTAACGTTTACTGTATAAGTTAAAAATAATGTAATAAAGCTTAAATTTATTGTTTTCATTAGACAATTTGTTTGTGTATTTTGTATTTTAATTTTAATAAATGAACTTACCATTATGAATTAGCAGTCTCTTTATCAGTAACAGCAAAGTATTACTAGTAGTTTTACTAGCACTAAGTCTAAGGGTGACCAGAGTATCACCCCCCTTGCGATTCATATTTGGTCCTTTAAATTGGAGACATCACTTTCACATTCTTAGCTTTTAAAGACCGTTTGGTATGCTGGGGATTTATTTTCATTGTGAATATTTGATATTTGTCCATTTAACTTTCACTACGTTTGAGTAGTGCTGATAAAGAATAAATAGATTAATTATTTTTTTAAAAATTAAATCTGCATTCGCAAATTAAATTGTGCGTTCCTTCGATGCTTCATCGAATTTTATCCAAGTGTGAACTTACTATAAGTACTCCCATTTTACATGATTCTTCCCCCGTTACTCTAATAAATACCATAACTGGTGTCGCTATCACCTTGACCCCAGTTACGGTTCATGACCTACATCTTTAAACTTCCAACCCACATAGTTTAAACCAACATATTCGATAACCTGCTAGATCCCCCCCCCCACTACAAAAAAAAATTCCCTGAGCACCCCCATTATCATTACGCCACCTAGAGTAACAAGATTTCTAAGTGACCTTTTGGTCGAACGGAGATATTCGCGTTTGAAAATTTGATGTTTGGTTACGACAAACTGTACATGTTTGGTCAAAGTTGTTGTTGCTTTCTGTTTGTATTATCAGTACAGGGTATTACCCAGCGGCGTATCGTGGGTATGTACCGCCGGGGCAAAAACCAAATTTGCCGCATCAAAAAAAATATGTTAACGCTATAAAGTAAAGATAGTTTTTATTATTAGGAAGTAATAATAAGACACTATATCTTTTTCTGTTAGATTTTTAAAACAGCTTCATTTCTTGTAAATAAATGAAGTTTTCTGTTTTTATAATGGCACAATCATTCATGTCTCAATGTTTTCAGACATACGATGCTCAATTGCCAAAATAGCTATAGATTAGACAAGCTATTTTAACACCTTGCATTATTGAAGTAAGTTGCAAGCAATGTGCGAATTAATGATATTATTTGAGGTAGGGTAAATTTGAGCCTAAATATCTAAATGTCGTCCTCAAGATGATGGTGCATCACCGTTGGGTTGGGTTGAATTTCCTCGTTTGGCTGTGCAGTCCTATCCTTGAGTGGCAGTCTTTACCACAGCTTTTGCACACGAGTTCTGTGCTTCCCAATGTTTTGGCCTTTCTCCTAGCTCTTCTGTCTGTAGCCTCCTCCATCCTTCGCTCCTCGGCTACTATGACGCCCTCTTTGACAACTGTGCGCCACCTAGTTCTATCTTCTGCCTTACACTCCCAGTCGCTTGTGCGAATTCTGGCTGATTTCATGTCCCTCTGGCAGACATCTTTAAATCACAGACGTGGGCGACCTGTCTTCCTCTTTCCCGCTGCCAGTTCTCCATATAGGACTTCCTTAGGCATGCGACCAGGGCTCATTCTTTCTACATATCCTAGCCATCTCAGGCGTCTTTCACTAAGGATTGAGAACATGCTTTTGATATTGGCACGCATCAGGACCTCACTATTTGGCACTTTGTCCTGCCATTTAATGCCAAGGATGCGAAGCAAGCACCTCAAGTGGAAGCTATTAAGTTTTCGCTCATGGGATGTATAAGTTGTCATGTCTCACTTCCGTAAAGCAGTGTACTGATTAATCAACTGGTCGTGAATTCATTAATTTTTTTTCCTTGCTTAACAATGTAATGTGAGATATTTTGAATACTCTAATATGAAAGCAACATTTCAAAGACCAGTGGATTATCTGGTGTACGAAAATCATATGTATTTTCTAAATTCTATATAACTGCCAAAACCTCAAAAGAATTTCTTCAGTAATCTCATCTTATGAAGAATGAATTTTCTACTTAATTTTTGTCTACATAACATGGATACATACATATTTACTTCGATCACCCAAAATTAGCTCTCTCGTTCTTTGATTGGAATGTTCAATTAAAAGTATGAGGTATCCACATACAATTTCATCACTTGTCAAAACATTCTTTAATTATTCTATTACTTTTTCTGTGAGTAGCCATTGCTAAGAATTTTTAACACTATATGTTGTAGAAGCAATTAGATATTCCAAATGATGTATAGACATGGAAAAGAATGCGTAACAACATTCTGGTGTACTAAAACAGTTAAAAAATTCGTTTCAGTTAGAGTATCATGTAAACAACATAGGTATAATGAACCTTTTGAGCGAGATTTGACATTGAAATAATTTTTTGCGTCTTTCTTAAACTTCTGTATACTTTTCAATAATGAAGAAGTATTAATACAGGTTATACATACATTATTTTAAGACAATCATTTATTTTAAATCATTTCAGAAATGTCGTAAGCAGATTCATTTTTGCTTCAATAAAATCTTTGAAAGATCTAGGTCTACCTTTTTAAATTTCAATCTTTACGTATGACACAACTGGACTTGTTTGATCATTTTGTGAAATATATATATATGTAGAACTATCGAATACAATGGAACAATATTTGGTATCTTGTTCCTGAATAAAGATGATTTTTCGTGACCCCATCTGATAAAATTGCTCAGTTAAGCTCAGTTTGATTTTGAGACAAGTTTGTTTAAAACCATTTTTCACATGATGTTCTCGGAGTGCTCAAAAGTACGTTTCAAGCAAATGTCTCGGACCTGAATATTGCTTTTATTTGCAACATGTCACATTCAATTTTGCAAGGATTTAATAACGTCAAAGGTTCTAATCAAGAACTTCTGGCCACTTTGTTTTGTTTTCTTTTACAACAACTTATCGTTGTTTTTCATTATATTCGATTCTTTTTTATCCGATTTCTGATTCCTTTCATTTGCAAAAACATTTGGTAATGTTGAGTATTTGTTCCTGAGTGGCTACTTTTGTATTTATTTTTGCCCAATTTTAATTCCACTCGAAAAACGATTGTGTTCATTAATTTTGATACTGCCACAAAACAAAAGACATCTAATATATAAAGCTCAGTTGGTGTTTGTATCTTTGTATCTTTGCATGTTTGTATGTGTGTATGTTTCACTTTTTGACTTTCTGTTAGACAGCCACGGAAAAGCCAAATGACGGACGGGGACCAAATTTGGCAGGACGGTTCCTTTTACCCTGAAGGTGGTTTAAAGTTACTTTTTGTAATTGTCCCTTTTGCCCGAATGCCGTAAGTTAAATAATCAGAAAATGCAGAGACTAAGAATAACAAACTGAACCTCATTTCTGTATTGAACAAATTTACGCGGACGTTCAAATGACGTTCAAAGCGAGTTACTTTTGGTGACGCTTTTTTCCCCAATACTTTATTTTCAGCGGTGCGCATTTAAAAAATATTATAATGTCTAATTACGGCGCGCACATTTTCTTGTGCGCTTCATAATTTGAGCTGTGTAGTACAAAGAATTGTCATTTTCTTTACTGTTACTCTCTATATATTAGATAGACACGTAAACATATTTAATTACAACTGCCACACGATGCATTAGATTTAATTGTTTACACCTTTAAATTTAATTGCGAATTTGTTTTAATTATTTTCTGTTCCATAACTCAACATTTAATAAAAACCTGATTATGTAATAATTGTGTCAGTATTTTTTTCAAGGCTTCATTTTTAGCGGTACGCGTTCTAAAATCTTTTATCGCCTGATGACTGTGCTCACATTTTCGTGTACGCATCTTAAATTTAGCTGTGACCTATTAATATAACATTTATATTATGTTTGTCTTTTACATAAGCTATTGTCTTTTACATAACCTATACATTTATATTATTTAAACTTACGCTACCGGACCTATTAACATAAGTAGATTAAACTAAAAAAAGTGATCCTGAAAACGCTTAATTATTTTGTATTGCGATTTGAATATGTTATGTTTATTCCTTTGATGATGGATTAACATAGGCCATTTTTAAAATCAATTATTGTCATGGTTTCACATGCGTTTTTAACATAAAATTGATTTGTTTGTTGTTGTTTTTTTTTAAATGAGGAATATAGCCTAATTTCTTTATTTATCTTTATTATCTTTATCTCATAGACGCTGCTGCAATATATTGTATTAATTACAATTGTGTTACGATGCAGTGTCGTAAATATATAAGAGTTTTTTAAGTGACGACAGTGGCAGAGATCTTTTGGAAAAATGTCAACAAAGCAGTGGCCTTTTTTTAATGGATACAAACAATCAAACATAAAAATATCAACTGAGCTTTATATATTACATATGCGTTTAAATTATTTTATTTCAATTATTTTCACGATGCATTGTATTAATATTTTACATGCAATGAATAAAATTGGGATTTTTAACAATTTAATTCATAACTCGACATTTAATTAAAAACCATAGATGTATCGAGTTTATTTTATTTTGAAAGTGATGGCCTGTGTCAAATAAACGTACACTTTTAAAATGTTTACTTAAGCTTTATATACACTATACATTATAAACTTTCGCTACCGAACGTATTAACAAAACTTGACTAAATTTAATGAAGTGATCCTGAAAACGATTAATTAATATGAATTGCGAATTGAATATGTTTTTATGTTCATTCCTTTGTATTCAGAATAGCATAGGCCATTTCTAAAATTGCCTTTTAATCATTTTTAAGATGCGCTTATTAACAGACGGTTGAATCTTTTTTTTTCATTTTTTTTTCAGATATAAAATCTGGTGTGTGTGTGTGTGCATTGAATATAATTTACAAATTATGATGTTGATCCGAAATAGGGAACAACAAAAAAAAAGATTCCTTTTTGAAATTATACACATTGCTTATAAACCGTAAATATAAATCGTAAAATATAGAGACATAAAAAATGTTAAATATTATTTCCCTGTTGAAACGATTATGAATACGTCAAAAGGAGGAGTTATTTTGGTCCAGTACATTTACTTTATAACAAGACTTTATTTTATGCGGCCAGCTTTCTATATTGTCTAAATATGGTGTGCACATTTTTTGATATCATTATAATACGACCGTTTAAAAAAAAATTAGTATTTTAGAAAGTACATTTATAATTTTGTTTATTTGCTCTATGAGTCACTTAGCTTTTACCTTTTAAAGGGAAAGTGCCACATGTTCTTTATCTCATAGACGTGGTTACAATTATTATATAACTTACAATTGTGATACGATGCAGTTTCGTAATTATATATTAAATATTTGAGTGACGAGGGTGGTAGAGCTCTTTCGGAAAACCTATAAGTTATGTTAATTTTGTACAAGTGGGAATGAAATTGTAAATTTAGTTATTATGGTCGGCAAGAATCATTATTTAATAAATCATATCTTTTAAATAGTAAGGTTATGTTAAAAGGCACTGCATTAAGTGAAAACAACTCACGTGGTAAAATGGCATATCTCTGTTTCTCATAAGATTTTAACTAAATAGATGAATCTGAAATTTAACTTGGCAAATAAAAATTGTAATAACCAGCAACTAATACTTGGATAAAGGGTCAGCAAACTCCCGCTACGAAGTGCGGGTATTTTTCTATTTAAAAATAAAATAATGATGCTTTGGGAGCATAAACCATATAAGCAAGCCAACATTTTTTTCTAGTAGTTTATTTACCAGTATGTTAGAATCAAAATTGAATCAATTATATGTACCAGCCCATTATTGCCATATTGTAAGCACCTATGTTTTTCAGCTCAGTAGCATTAGTATCAGAAGACCTAAGATTCATAATGGAGTTTGAAGTTTTGACATTAGAAACGCTCTCGTATTTTAATATAGTTTCTTCATTTCTTTTATAATTTTTATTTTGGCATTTCTTTTATGTCATTAAAATGTATGTTAACGTTTCAATAATTACCTAATTAACCGCGAGTAATTCGGCACCGCTGCCGCCGCCTAGCTCCCCACCCCTCTCCCCTTTAACACCCCTTTAACAATATGGCGCTGGGAGTATTCCATTGGCTCATGTTTCAAATTGGTAGGGTACAGTAAGTTTTGCTTTTATAATAATAACAATAATAATAATAGTAATTGATAATTTATATAGCGCTATATCCCAGTAAGGAACCGGGCTCACATCGCTTGACATGGAGATCGTAACATACATATAATAATTAAATAACCATTCATACCATAATAACAACATAAAGGACAGAACATTACACATAAGCTACGCTAATATAACAGGAGCGGCTGTCAAATTTGAAGAATAAATGAAGTTACTACCACATCATGTTGACGTTCTTCAGTACAGTAGCTTTAGTATAAGAATAATTTATATCCAATAAGGAGTTTGAGGTTTTGGCAGTTGAAACGTTCACATGCTTTAGGATAGTTCCTTGTTTATTTTATTAATTTCTTATTTGGTTTTTCTATTATTTCAATTTTTTTTTAAAGTAAACATTATTATAATTTTAAAAACATTTTTTAGACACTAATTAACGACTAGAAATTTGCCGCCCTGCCAAAGTGCCTCCCGGGGCATTTAACCCAACCCATTCCCCCATCTCGCTACGCCACTGGTATTACCATTTAATTAATTCATATTTTCTTTGGTGTTGATTTAAATTGTATATGAATTTTTGAAATTTTTAATAGAAACTTTTAATTTTGAAAATGCAATTTCAATTAATCATAACAAGGTTCTATACTTTTTACACTATAATTTCATTAGTTTATTTCAAGAAAAAGTACACATTCTTTATTAATATCTCTAATACTGGCAGAGGATAGGTCCATGTGGCGGGCTTTAATGAAAGAAGGATCACTAAGAGCAGAGGAGCAAACTATGGCAGTAGCAGTTGAAAAAAGGGCGAGGAAGAAGGCCAGGCAACACTGCCCCACTGCATTCGTGTGTGTGACATGCAGAAGAGAATGCCACTCAAGGATTGGTCTCATCAGCCACACCAAGAGCTTCAAATAATAAAGATAAATCTATCGTCTTTCGTAGACGGACAGATGCCATACATAAATACAATACTCATATAGTCAACAAAAATAACAACTAAGGATTATATTTAATTAAAGACAGACACTATTTTAGTATATCATTTCAATGTAGTTTTATTTATTTATTTGTACCAACAATAAATATTGTTACTTTTATTGGAAAAATAAGTGATTTTACACACACCATAAAATCTTCTTTGAATTTCTTCATTATGAAATGTCACTGTAAGTGTAAGAATAACATGCCAGCATTAAGTATGTTACTGTAATACTGGCTGTCCATGGTGGATAAGGGGGGGGCTGAACGGACTAAAGCCAGGGGCCCCCGATGATTTAGAGGCCCCCACATTTTGTATATTTTATAAAAAAAGGTGGAAAAATGTTTGCATGAATTCCTGAAAATATCATACATTAAATAAATTAATAAAATCTAGGGCTGATAACGATTAATTTAAATTTAATCATTAACTTTTGAAAAATCTACGATTAATAATGGTGTCATAAGTAACACTTACTAAACGTACTAGTCTTATCTTATCTTATCTGTTTACAGACGCTCCTTCTATACAGAAGATTATTGCGTCCTACGCTTATCTATGGTTTGTGTTTAGTCCTGCATTTTTATTAGAGATTTAAATGCTGATAAAGTGTTGGTTTTCCTGGATTCTTCAGGCAACCCATTCCACGCCCAATTCCGGACGGGAAGAAGGAAAACTTGTATGTGTTTGTTCTTGCATACGGAATAAGAAAGGTGTTTTTATCCTTATGTCTATCTGAGGGTTTTATTAAGTTATCTTTGTGTTGTATTTCTAAATTAGAATTAATTGCTTTATGTATGATTACTACTTTGCTCTTGGTTCTTCTATCCTCTAGTGTTTCAAGGTTTAATGATTTAACTAATGGTGTTATTCTTGTCAGTTTCGAATATTCTCCAGTAATGAATCTGGCAGCTCTTTTTTTGAATTTGTTCTAGTTTATCAATGTTTTCTTTGGTGGATGGGTCCCATACAGAAGATGCATATTCTAGTACATGTCTCACCAAAGTGAGGTAGCATTTTAGTTTTATATCTCTATTACATTTGTTAAAGTTTCTTTTTATAAAGCCTAAAATTTTGTTTGATTTTTTAATAACTTCATTGACATGGAGATTCCATGATAGTTTCTCATTTATTAAGACTCCTAAGTATTTTGCATCTTTAGTTTGGGTCAGTTCTTTTCCATGAATGTAATATTTTGAATTTATTTGTTTCTTTTTCTTTGTTACTCTTAACAGTTGACACTTTTCTGGGTGGAAAGACATACTCCAGTTAGTTTCCCATTTTATCAATTCATCTAAGTCTTTTTGTAAAATTTTGCTATCTTGTTCTGATTTAATTGTTCTATAGATTATACAATCATCAGCAAATAACCTAACTTTTGTACCTGTTGAGATGTTGTTGGGTAAATAATTTATATAAATTAAAAAGAGTAAGGGACCTAGCACAGTTCCTTGTGGAACTCCTGAGTTAACCTTTATTGGTGCAGATTTAGATCCATTATTTATTACAGTTTGCTCCCTGCCCAAAAGGAAGTCTTGGATCCAGTGATGTAAGGAACCTGAGATTCCAAAGTAGTTAAGTTTTTTAAGAAAAAAATAGTAAAAAAATCGAAATATCACTGGAATATCTACTTTATATAGTGTGGCCAGACAATTTTGGAAAAAATCCGGGTCTTTTTTTAGTGGAAACCGGGACATGAATAAAATGCTTGAAAGTTTCATGATTCTGCATATTGCAAGGAAAATGCTTTGGTTCCTGTTTATTATTAGATATTTTGGAAAAACTAAAATTGCTTGTAAAATTTAAATCTGCAATCACTTAAGCAATTTTGGGCTTTTTCTTAATTTTTTTTGCGTTTGCATGAGAGTTTTGAAAAATTCTAATCAAAAGGTAATGAAATTTTATAGTATATTTATTGAAGCATGAAAGTTTTTTTTATTCTGACTAGAGAGTTTTTATACTATTACATTTTAATTATCATATTTATTGTTTGAATGTGTCTTATCAAGGAAAATTGAATCCTTTTGATGGTCTCATAGAACTCACGGCAGGTCATTTCCGAGTTGAATTGAATTAAGAGTAAGGCATTGACAGTTTTTAAATCCAATCTGCTTCCCTGATCACTCCATAATTTGCTTGATCAACGAAAAAACTCGTTCAACTTCGGTTGATGTTCCAGCCAGGGCAAAGGCAAACTCAACAAGCTTTTCCAGATTGACAAGTTGGGTTTTCGATGCTCTTTTTAACTAAAAATACGAGAGTACGTCGCTAGGGGAACAGACGCATTTGGTCGCATCCGCACGGACCCCTATACTCTATAATGACACATTTAGTCGCATCAGGAGCTAATGAGTTAAGAGTGATTTTTAGTGTACTTATTGATAAATTAACTTATTCTCGTAAATTTCGCAATGTGACGATAAGCAATAAGAGAAATTTTTTAAAACTTTTAACGTTAAAGTCACAGTTGAAAATATACTTACGAAAAAAATGTAAGAAAAGATAAAAATTCACAATCCGGAAGAAATTGCCTCCAAACCGGGATTCCAGGACAGAGGTGAAAATCCGGGACTGTCCCGGCAAATTCCTGGCAGCTGGTCACTCTATCTTTATATGGCATCTTTTAACCAACAACGTAAACAGACAAGTGTATTGATATTATTTGTTTCAAATGATGAGCGGGTCATATTGACAATATAACCAGCCGAGCTGATCAATCGTTCACTTAGCTTTAGATTGTCTCAGCTGAAGTTTCTGATACTGTAGTGGATTTTAGGTTTGCAGGTGATATGTAAGCGATGTGTTAGAACCATGGTAGCAATGTTCCCTTTGAGCAGCGCGGATCTACAGATATTTTTCACCGACGCCACGCAGGAGTTTAAAATTACCGCGCCGCAAATTTTGTAAAATATTGCACAAAAAATGGACGAAATTTAGACATAGAGGGAACATTGCATGGTAGGCAAACGATTTATCTCAATGAAAACAATAACCGTTATCAACATTTTGAACATTCACGCCAGTCAATAGTTTAAAACCATAATGTTCGTGTAATCGTTTCGGAAATTAGTTTATATTTATCGGCCAAAATATGTTATTTTTTTAATTTCAGTAAATTTATAAGTGGTGGATCGAGTAATCGTTAAAAAAATGTAATCGTTAAAATTTTTTAACGATTAATCGAGAAATTAATCGTTAATTTCCGGAGTCCTAATAAAATCATCTATTAACCTGATCGCTATTCCGACCCGATTTTATAAAAACCTGATTTTAAATGCTCAATAAGAGAAAATATTAAAGAATATTGTTTATATTTTTTTAAAATTCACGTCTTTCGTCAAGTTCGTGGGATTTTGTTGAAGAAACTCGGCTTGCGGTGCCAGCGGTCACGCGATTGATCCCCGCTGGGGAAAGAAATATTTTTCATTTGTCTTTTTTTTTAAATTGTCTTTTTAAAACGTTTTTATTAACTCACTTTCGTTGCTGTTTGTCCACAATTTTTCAAATCTGCCAACGTAAAATTAAACATCTTCTGATAGTCCTAGAGAGTTCAAAATTTTACCGCTGATAGATCTTGGATGACAATGCATTGTATCAAAATTTCAGATCGATCTAATGTACCGTTATTAAATTATTGAACTTTTTAGTTTATCTATATATAAGCATATGTATTACCGTCTGCTCTTGTTTACATTACATTCACGTGCCGAGTTCACACCAACCCCGACCACATCAACTATGTTTAACATCAAAGGGAGATCAGTCATTTCCAGTCTTTAAATGTTTGTCGGGCAATGCGTATTATCTTATCTTATCTGTTTGCAGACGCTCCTTCTATACAGAAGATTATTGCGTCCTACGCTTATCTATGGTTTGTGTTTAGTCCTGCATTTTTATTAGAGATTTCAATGTTGATAAAATGTTGGTTTTCCTGGATTCTTCAGGCAACCCATTCCACGCCCGAATTCCGGACGGGAAGAAGGAAAACTTGTATGTGTTTGTTCTTGCATACGGAATATGAAAGGTGTTTTTATTCTTATGTGTATCTGAGGGTTGTATTAAGTTATCTTTGTGTTGTATTTCTAAATTAGAATTAATAGCTTTATGTATGATTACTACTTTGCTCTTGGTTCTTCTATCCTCTAGTGTTTCAAGGTTTAATGATTTAACTAATGGTGTTATTCTTGTCAGTTTAGAATATTCTCCAGTAATGAATCTGGCAGCTCTTTTTTGAATTTTTTCTAGTTTATCAATGTTTTCTTTGGTGGATGGGTCCCATACAGAAGATGCATATTCTAGTACAGGTCTTACCAAAGTGAGGTAGCATTTTAGTTTTATATCTCTATTACATAATTTGTTTAAGTTCCTTTTTATAAAGCCTAAGGTTTTGTTTGATTTTTTAATAACTTCATGACATGGGGATTCCATGATAGTTTCTCATTTATTAAGACTCGTAAGTATTTTGCATCTTTAGTTTGGGTCAGTTCTTTTCCATGAATGTAATATTTTGAATTTATTTGTTTCTTTTTTTGTTGATTATATTTGAACATAATCAATACTTCAAAACCCACCATAGCATACATACACTAAGACTAAAAAAAATAAAATAAATAGAATTTTAAAAAAAGATTTTTAAAAACCACGTTTTTATAAGTGGAATAAAAAAGAAGAAAATAATTTAAAACTTATAAGTTCAAGTACTTTAATTTAATATGACTAAAAACGTGGGGCGTGTGCTTCAAAATCCCATTCTAATTTATAAATGCAACACAAAGATAGGTGATTTGTAAAAAAAAATTAAATGTTCATACTTTAGAAGGCAAAAGAGATATCTATAAGTGAGCGAATGAGTGAACTGCTTATGTAAAACCTCATAAGCGCCCGCCCCACGTTGAGCCCATTGGCCCACTTTTAAATTTTAGAAAAGATACCTGGGAATATTTTACACTTTAAAAGTTAAATATATCGGCATTTACTTTAAAATCTTTAAAGCCATTTGCCCTAATGTGAATAATTATAAAAGATTTTTCTTCTGTTTACATTTTTAAGGACTCTAATTAGACTATTAAGTGAAAACACTACATGACCTTTATTATTATTATTTATTTATACATATTATCAACAAGTTGAACACAAGAGTGACCTTGAACTCTAAGTTTTATTGATATTTATTGTGATCGATTGTTGGATTTAATGTGAGATATAAAATTTGATCAACTAACACAAAAAATCTGAGTCCCCCTGTGTGACTACTTAGTTTGTGACTAAAAATTATTTTCTGCTTTTTCATGCAAGATTCTACATTCCTCACTGCAGCTGGGCCTCATCTTTTAAAATAAAAGTCTTTTTGTTCATTTTATTTTCTACTTTTACGCGTTAACAAAAGATTTGTAAAACTTAATTTCATTCATGAAGTCCTGTTAAATGTCCAAGTTCATATAGAAACGAATTGGTGAGCAAAATTTGAAATTTTCTATAAATATAAACTTACACATTTTTTACTACTTTCCGTATGTGCGCTGATCCACTTAGCAGTAAAAATATTTTTTCACAACACATGGATTGTCTATTTAAGATATTCTATGATTTCGCTTGTTCGATCTAGAATGATTTTCTATACACACTACACATATCATACACACAACACGACTATGCTTCACGGGAAGTGTGTCATTGCCTGCGAAACCAAGAGACGACGTCGAAGTTAATATAAGGGGATTGAATTAAACAACCCCGTAAAAACTTAGTTTTTGACTATAAATTCCTTATACATAAGACACAACTAAAATTATTTATCATGCTTAAACGTGACAAACATTTACAGACTGAGATTACCTTAAATAACCTTTGTTATAAAACGGAGGGGGGCAGGGAAAATGTTTGGTCACGGATGGCTGAACTTTACTCAGCGGGACTCGTAAAATGCCAACAAAAGCTGGCCGCTACATATAGAGATAAACTAAAAATGCATTAATTTAATTACGATACATTTGATCGATCTGAAAATTTAATAGCTTTATCCTCCCCGCAAAGCAAAACCTACTGTGAAAATTTCAGCTCTCTAGCAAGTCATAAAACGTGTTTACAAGCGTTTTGAAAAAGTTGACGACAGATCCGGAATCCTTCACGAGTTAATAGGATAGGGGCCTCAATAACAACATAAACATGTTCATCTTTCAGATCATTCTCAGCTGGATAATTCATTTGATTTTATTACCAATATTAAAAGCAAACTCTGCTGCCTATTTTTCTGTTAATTACATTGTTCAACAAAATTTAATTTGAATTTGCTTACTTGCCTGATTAACGAATAACACATCAACATAATAAGCATCCGTAAGTATATAACGTAATTTGTTCTTGACTAGAGCTCATAACAATGTCATAACATTTAGGAACAGTGATTGTTATACAAATAAAAAGGCGCCATTTCCTCTATGGGACTTCTACAAATTGGGCAAATATTGCCTAGCTCTGTAGCACAGATTTCACACGCTACCAAATGTGCACATGGAAGAAAGACGGCTGCTACTTCCTTGTCCAGGCATATTTTACACTGATAAGGACGTCGGAGCTCTGCGTTTCTTGACATCAACGGAATAATTGTCTCTGTCGGTAAAAAAATGGGAATTAAGAAATATTCTTTGCCCACAATTTTTAAAATAGTATGCATATCGACTACAATTCTTTACTATAATTATCTTTAGGTATACATGTATTAGTTGTTTCCTTGCCTAAACACTAACTGACCTTTCTTAGATTGAAAAATATCAATGCACAAATTTCTCCTACTTTCCATAAACATGTTCAACGTCTCTTCGTGACAGATGATTTCGTTATGCAACAATCATAAAAATTCTAAAATCCTTTTAAGCCAAACACTTATTTGCAAAGTAATTTTTTTAATCTAAGTAGCCCAAACAACCCACAATTATATCATGTGAACAATGGAAATAAATTCAAGTTAGCGTTTTCACTCCATTCTGATGCATTAAAGACAATGTTTTATGTTTATAGTCTCTACAACAGGAATATTTCATTCATTTATATGCGCAAAGCATTGTAGATCGAATTGAAACGTCATTTCGAATGTTGAAATTTATGGTATCACATAAATATAAGTAATTATTGCATTAAAATAGAAAATAAAATTACCCATAAAAAATCTAATAATAATAATAATCAAAACATTCTCAAATCACTAATAGTTAATTTCCAAAGCATAAAAAATAAAATTCCAGATTTAGAACTACTTATAAAAACAGAAGAACCAGACATAATTGCTGGTTCTGAAACTTGGTTGAACCCCAACATATATAACTATGAGATTTTAAACACCAATTATAATATTTTTTAGGAAAGACAGACCAGACAATTATGGAGGAGTGCTACTTGCAATTAAATCAAATATCATAGTTGAAGAAATTACTACACAGACAAATTTTAATATAGAGTCTATTTGTTGTAAAATAATTACACCAAACTCATCCCCACTTATTGTAGGCAGTATATATAGACCTCCGAATAAAAACCTAGAATACATGAACAATCTTTGTAGTCAATTAACTTTCATAAAAGAGAATAATAAAAATGCAGTTCTATGGATTATGGGGGACTTTAATCTTCCATATATAAATTGGAAAAATTATACAATTGATAACCATCAAACTAACAAAGAAATTAATGAACACTTCCTAGACACTATAAACAACATAAACCTAGAACAGATAGTAAAAACAGCAACAAGGAAAAATAAAACACTAGATTTATTCCTAACAAATAGACCAGGACTTGTGTTAGACTATAAAATAATTCCAGGACTGTCCGACCATGATATTGTTAGGGTCACCAATACAATAAAAACTAAAATTAATAAGATACCTAAAAGAATAATATATCTTTGGAATAAATGTAATTCAATAAAACTACACCAATCAGTGGCTAACTCCCAAAAAACTTTCCTAAGTAAATTTAACACAAATAGCCCAGTAGAAGAAATTTGGAAAGATATAAAAACAAATCTAAAAACTATAATGGATGAGAATGTTCCAACAAAACTAACATCAAATAAAATTAACAAATGCTGGTTCAATTCTAGATTTAAAAAGCTATGCAAACAAAAAGATAACTTATTTAAGAAATATAAAGGAAGTTTTAATAAATTTAAATAAAATGGAGAAAATAGGTAATATAACTGTAGATGAGATAGGTATACATTCACTCCTAAAAAACTTAAAAAATAAACAAAGCTACTGGCCCAGATGATTTGCCTGCAAGATTAATAAAAGAACTAAGCAATGAACTGTCCCCAATCCTTGTATTTCTCTTTCAAGCCTCTCTAAACCAGGGTAAAGTGCCCCAGGAATGGAAATTAGCTAACGTAACTCCACTCTTTAAGAAAGGGGATAAATCAGACCGTGGTAATTACAGGCATGTATCACTTACTAGTATCACCTGTAAATTACTAGAACACATAATATATAGTAGAATAGTTAACCACCTTGACAAATATAATGCCCTATGCCCACATCAACACGGCTTTAGAAAAAACAGATCATGTGAAACACAATTAATAGGTTTAAAAGATGAACTATCAAAAGGCTGAGACAAAAATGATCAAATAGATACAATATTACTAGACTTCTCAAAAGCATTTGACAAAGTTCACCACCTTAGTTTACTTAAAAAACTTAACTACTTTGGAATCTCAGGTCCCTTACATCACTGGATCCAAGACTTCCTTTTGGGCAGGGAGCAAACTGTAATAATTAATGGATCTAAATCTGCACCAAGAAAGGTTAACTCAGGAGTTCCACAAGGAACTGTGCTAGGTCCCTTACTCTTTTTAATTTATATAAATGATTTACCCAACAACATCTCAACAAGTTCAAAAGTTAGGTTATTTGCTG
Organism: Ampullaceana balthica; assembly: GCA_944989445.1. Classification (NCBI taxonomy): domain Eukaryota; kingdom Metazoa; phylum Mollusca; class Gastropoda; family Lymnaeidae; genus Ampullaceana; species Ampullaceana balthica. The sequence goes on along the minus strand of CALYLW010000068.1, from coordinate 55,719 downwards.
ATGATTGTATAATTTATAGAACAATTAAATCAGAACAAGATAGCAAAATTTTACAAAAAGACTTAGATGAGTTGATAAAATGGGAAACTAACTGGAGTATGTCTTTCCACCCAGAAAAGTATCAACTGTTAAGAGTAATAAAGAAAAAGAAACAAATAAATTCAAAATATTACATTCATGGAAAAGAACTGACCCAAACTAAAGATTCAAAATACTTAGGAGTCTTAATAAATGAGAAACTATCATGGAATCCCCATGTCAATGAAGTTATTAAAAAATGAAACAAAACCTTAGGCTTTATAAAAAGAAACTTTAACAAATGTAATAGAGATATAAAACTAAAATGCTACCTCACTTTGGTGAGACCTGTACTAGAATATGCATCTTCTATATGGGACCCATCCACCAAAGAAAACATTGATAAACTAGAACAAATTCAAAAAAGAGCTGCCAGATTCATTACTGGAGAATATTCGAAACTGACAAGAATAACACCATTAGTTAAATCATTAAACTTTGAAACACTAGAGGATAGAATAACCAAGAACAAAGTAGTAATCATACATAAAGCAATTAATTCTAATTTAGAAATACAACACAAAGATAACTTAATACAATCCTCAGATAGACATAAGGATAAAAACACCTTTCTTATTCCGTATGCAAGAACAAACACATACAAGTTTTCCTTCTTCCTGTCCGGAATTCGGGCGTGGAATGGGTTGCCTGAAGAATCCAGGAAAACCAACACTTTATCAACATTTAAATCTCTAATAAAAATGCAGGACTAAACACAAACCATAGATAAGCGTAGGACGCAATAATCTTCTGTATAGAAGGAGCGTCTATAAACAGATAAGATAAGATAAGATAAGATAAGATAAATGCAGAAAGCTTTTTAAAACATAAAAACGCCATGTAATCTCATAAACAATATTTTCCTGCTTTTATGAAATAAATACTTAACTTAAAAAGAGAGAATACAAACTGTGAGTTATCAACATTACAAATTAATACAAAACCTTTTTTACTCTAACACTCCGGTAATTAACAGAATTATCATCATTAGAAAACTAAATAATTTTTACCGTATATACTCGCTATCAGCCTACATTGCATATAAGCCGACCCCCTAAAACTGCTGTAAAATGGCCAGTTTTTGCAAAAAAACGCATATAAGCTGACCATAAAATTGTCTACATGTAATTTTACTCAATATTTTTGGCTCATAGAAATTAGTTACTGTAAAGATATAAAATCCTTACTTTTATGTTACATACCAGTTTCTTTACCTTTTGGAATGAAACAAAAACGTCTTCTGCTCTTTCCCCATTATTTGCTATAACAATATCTGAACCTACGCTCATAAGTTGATCACAACTGATAATTCACCAAGTATATATTTAGAAAAAAATTATACATCTTGATATGTGCTTGTGTCTATTTTGTTTTATGCGCATATAAACCGACCCCCTGATTTTAGTATTGTATTTTAGAGTTTTAAATTCGGCTTATATGTGATTATATACGGTACTTCCAAAAAGTAAGTTAAATAATTGTAGTTAAGCCCTACAAAACACGTCATTTTACGCTTGCTTTCAAATTATTCACCAATTGATGTTATCTCTGACTACTTCTACGGAGTTATACACTAAATAAGAACAGTTGAAACTGAGGAAATGCGGCATCTTGATGAATTGATATTCTTCTGATAGCAGATATTGCATCGTTATGAATCATGACCTGAGCTAATAGCAGAAATCTTTAAAAACGCGTAAAAACCAAGTTTTTGACTATACATCCTTTATTTACGAGACATGACTAAAAGAATGTTTATTATAATTCGCAGCGCAAGACCATCCAAAAATGGTAGTTATGTGTCTTAAAACATGTTTAATATAATGCGCATCGATCACGAATATGTTTATTAAAAGTGTTGTCAATAAATTACGCACCTTATTGCGCGACAGAAAGGTTGTTCAATATAATACGCACCGCGAAACTCTATCTAAAAAAATAACATGATACATAGAGATAAGTAAAATAATCTAAACATTCAATAATTTAACTACAGTACATGCGATCGATCTGAAATTTTAATACATCGTTTTTATAATCGGTACAAAACTGCCTGCAAAATTTCAACTCGCTAGTTTACGAGAAAGTGGGATAAAAATCGATCCAAAGTTTTTTTGATAAACAAACAATCAAGCAAGCAAGGGCTCAAACAGACATCATGAGTTAATATAAAGGATTTAATAAAAAGGCACCAATTTCTCAATGGGACTTCTACAAATAGAGCACCTATTGTCTTGCTCTGTAGCACAGATTTCACACGCTACCAAATGTCCACATGGAAGAAAGACTGCTGCTACTTTATTGTCCATGCATATTTTATAGGGCTGTTAACGATTAATTTAAATTTAATATTTAAATTTTGAAAAATTAACGATTAATTTATAGTTAATTTCGATTAAAGCCAAGAATTGAAATTTATGGTGTCATAAGTAACATTTATTAAAATACTTTTCGAAAATAGAAATAACACTGGAATGTCTTCTTTATATGACATATTTTATCCAGCAACGCAAACATACATTTGTATTAACATTATTAGGTTCAAATGATGAGCAGGTCTTATTGACAATATAACCAGCCAAGCTGAACAATTGTTCACATGGCGTTAGATTGTCTCAACTGAATTTTCCGATACTGTAGTGGATGTTGGTTTGCGGGTGGTATGTAAGCGAAGTATTCGAACCATGGTAGCAATGTTCCCTTTAAGCAGCGTGGCTGCGGAGAGATTTGACCGACGCCACACAGGAGTTAAGAATCACCGCGCCTCAAATTTTGTAAAATATTGCACAAAAAATGGACATTGTGAAACTTTGCACACAAGTTGTTTTTTTAAACTTTGCATACGGACCAATGAAGCGTAGAGTTAGAGGGAACATTGCAGGGTAGGCAAACGATTTCTCTCAATGGACACAATAACCTTTTCAAACATTTTGAATATTCACGTCAGTCAATAGTTTCAAACCAAAATGTTCGTGTAATCGTCCGGAAATTAGTTTATATTTTTCGGCCGAAATATTTTAATTTTTGACTTCCATTACATTTATAAGTGGTGGGTCGATTAATCGTTAAAAAAAGGTTTGATCGTCAAATCTTTAAAGGATTAATCGACAAAATAATCTTCAATTTCCGCAGCCCTATTATTTTACACTGATGATGACGTCTGAGCTATGCGCTACTTGAGATCAACGGAATAATTGTCTCTGTCGGTTTAAAAAAATTGGAATTAATAAATATTCTTTGCCCACAATTTTACAGATATTATTCATATCGACTACAATTCGTTACTATAATTATCTTTAGGTATACATGTATTAAGTGTTTTTGCTTGCCTAAGACACTAACTGACCTCTCTAAAATTGAAAAATATCACTGCACACATTTCTCTTACTCTCCATTTACATGTTCAACGTCTCAATTTGTTCAATATTTCTCTAGCCTGTAGCACATTTATTTGAGAACATCGTCGTGTCGCAAATCTTAGTCAGAGGCATTTTCACGTATTTGTGCAATTAGCATAAAGTATTGTAGGAAATGTAGTAAGACCATTTTGCTGGAAGAATTTTTGAAGAGAAATTCTATCTACTGTAAGGGAATTTCATCTTAAGACACCAAGCGTCTCAAAGCCATCATATCAATATTTCTTCAAAGAACTAGACATGCATGTGTTACAATCTTGAATCGGCATTGAATGTTTACTGGTTACAGTATGTATCTATTTTTCTTTTCAAATTTCATATCTTGGATAAAAATTTGAAAATAAATGATGAATCACTCATACTGTTGTGTATTTTAAATAAATAATAATATAAAATAAATTATTTTAACACCAAAAATAAATGCTAACAACAATAACACGATAAAATTAAGTTAATGTTCAGGTGAAAAATAAATAGTAGCCAACCATTCCGAGGCCAAATGTCGTGCCACCCACCTACAGTACCACACATAATTCACACTATATGAATAGTAGTACTGGACAGACCTTGCCCAGTCCGAGTAATATCTATTAATAGACTTCTTTCAGTCTGAATAAAAGTAATACGTAGACTGTTGTTTAAATAATGCAAGTATACACAATTTGCTCCGCATAAATTTGGAAATATTAGTAGTACTAGAAAAATACCCGCACTTTGTAGCGTGAGTGTGCTGACCCTTAATCCAAGTATTAGTTGCTGGTTATTACAATTTTTATTTGCCAAGTTAAATTTCACAATCATCTATTTAGTTAAAATCTTATGAGAAACAGAGATATGCCATTTTACCGCGTGAGTTGTTTTCACTTAATGCAGTGCCTTTTAACATAACCTTACTATTTAAAAGATATGATTTATTAAATAATAATTCTTGCCGACCATAATAACTAAATTTACAATTTCACTCCCACTTGTACAAAATTAACATAACTTACAGGTTTTCCGAAAGAGCTCTACCACCCTCGTCACTCAAAAATTTAATATATAATTACGAAACTGCATCATATCACAATTGTAAGTTATATAATATTTGTAACCACGTCTATGAGATAAAGAACATGTGGCACTATCCCTTTAAAAGGCAAAAGCTAAGTGAATCATAGAGCAAATAAACAAAATTATAAATGTACTTTCTAAAATAATTTTTAAAAAAAAACCGGTCGTATTAAAATGATATAAAAAATGTGCACACCATATTTAGACAATATAGAAAGCTGGCCGCATACAATAAAGTCTTGTTATAAAGTAAATGTACTGGACCAAAATAACTCCTCCTTTTGACGTATTCACAATTGTTTTCACAGGGAAATAATATTTAACATTTTTATGTCTCTATATTTTACGATTTATATTTACGGTTTATAAGCAATGTGTATAATTTCAAAAAGGAATAATTTTTTTTCTCCCTAATTCGGATAAGGCATCATATTTTGTAAAATATATTCAATGCACACACACACACCAGATTTTATATCTGAAAAATAAAATAAAAATAAAAAAAAAGATCAACCGTCTGTTCATAAGTGCATCTTAAAAATGATTAAAAGGCAATTTTAGAAATGGCCTATGCTATTCTGAACACAAAGGAATGAACATAAAAACATATTCAATTCGCAATTCATATTAATTAAGCGTTTTCAGGATCACTTCATTAAATTTAGTCAAGTTTTAAATTTGGTATCGAAAGTTTATAATGCATAGTGTATATAAAGCTTAAGTAAACTGTTTTAAAGTGTACGTTTATTTGACATAGGCCGTCACTTTCAACATAAAATAAACTCGCTACATCTATGGTTTTTAATTAAATGTCGAGTTATGAATTACATTTTTAAAAATCCCAATTTTACTCATTGCATGTAAAATATTCATACAATCAATCGTGAAAATAATTGAAATAAAATAATTTAAACGCATATGTAATATATAAAGCTCAGTTGATAATTTTATGTTTGTTTGTTTGTATCCATCAAAAAAAGGCCACTGCTTTTTTGCTATTAGATGGTCACATCTAGTTAAGAAAAGAAACATAAAAGACCTCTTGACTTAAACTAGGAATCTATTAAAAATTTTATAAAGGAAGAAAGGAAACACCCTTAAACTTAGAAAATATTCCCGATACTAAGATAAGAAGCATGGCTAAAGCTGTCAAATAAACTTAGTGGGAACCCCTGAATTAATAAACACTACGAATAAAAAAGAATTTTTCATAACATATACCCCCACACTAAGATGAAAACAGCTGCTTTAGTTTAGAAATTCCTATAAAACTTCTAAAAAAATTTAATTTACAAAGAAAACAACATTAAATTAACAACCAACATTTTCAAATTGCCCTCGTGCATACCCCTCTCCTCATTTGTCTTATTGAATTTAACCTAAGCCAACGCATTACTTGTTCTGGACCACATTCCATACCTCCACTGACTTATTAAAAACGGCCATAAATCAAGTGGTAACATCTGGTCATCCAAACCCCTCTCCTCGTTTGTACTATTGATTTTAACCTAAACCAACGCATTCTAACTCCACTTCATGACTTCTTGTACATACTTTAATTCACTACACCTATACTATCATCAGAGCAATAAACATTCGCCATTTTTTCCAACCTTCCTAAATTTGTCTAACTAATTATAATATATACCAAACCATTCCTGATTGTAACTTGAACCATCGTCTGCCCCCACTATGTTATTATAATTAAATAAGCTACCAAAAACACCTGTCCAGCAGAGTACCCCAAATAAAATACATCGCCTAATAACATGAAGCACATAAAAAACGTAATTGAAAGCATTAAATACTACCATTCAAAAATAAAATAAAATTCAAAATAAATATCATGACATACTAATTAACTTGTCTAACATAACTTGTCTACCATAACGTGTTTAACACTAATTACCGCACGCCGCCGGTACACTAATTAAGTTGTCAAACACTTATTAACATAATTAATTACCGAGGGCAAAGGACAACTATGACGTCATATGGCGTGACGCCACAAATAATAATCAAAACACGCAACCTATACTACTAATATTTTCTAATCTGATCAAATTTAAATTAGGCACATGTTTATGTATTACAAATAGTAAAATATAGATTAATATCGTGTAACAACTGATGCTTTCGTGTAGGGATCAGCCGGATATGTTTTTTTTTACTTTTGCCGAATCCGGATAGTTTGGCCCTAATATTTGCCGGATCCGGATTCCGGATATCTCCACATTTAAGTGTATGCGCTAATAGGGTCTACTCTACTACTTCATATCAAGTATTTCATACTATTTATTAAAATATGTATTATTCTACAATTGACGAGTATCTGCTATCGACGTTGTTACAGTGTCAAAGTCAACGATGAACATTTTACAATGAATTGAATGAACGAACTTAAACGAAGTTCAACTATCTTTGTAGTGTGTACCAAGTGAACAGTGTTGTAATGAGTGTGTAGTGTGGTGTACAAGAAGTCGTGACCTAGATCCATAATTAAACTGTTCTTTTATTCAGACAATTTAAGTTTAATATGCTGTTATTTAACTTAATATGTTATCTTATGTAGTAAAGAAATATCTATACTTGTAACTTTTTAACTTAATATATTTTTCTCGTATTGAAATTTATTTTTTTACTATATTTGAGTAGATTTGAATGATTTCATGATCAACGCTTGTTAATTTGTTTATTTTGTTATATATTAATAATTTAATGTATAACTTAATTTGTTACTTAACTTATTTTGTATAATTATTATATTCACAATAGACTAGAGTTTTAAAATTAAAAGACTGAATAAGATATAACATGTAAGACAAGCAACATTTTTATTTATAAGTTCGCAAATCAAATAACAATTGCAACTGCCATTTAAAGTTCACCGAAAAAAAACAATGAATATAAAATTATTAAAATGATATAACTTATATCATACAAGTAAAATGTTTTCATTTGAATACTGAATTGAAAGTATTGAAAGATTGACTACTGTCAACGCACTAGTCAGTGATAAGGAAACTAAAAACGAAAGCCAACTTTCAGCATGTCCCAGTTTCCAAGGCTCCTGTTTAACTATATAGTTTATATTATAAACTAATAATTACAAATTAACTTAAAATTATTTTTTTAACAAAAGTTATTATTTCTTAACTTAAAATTATCATTTTGTAACATAAAATGAATATATCAGCTTTAAGAAGGAAAATAATTTAATGACATGAGTAAATAAAATAGTTACCAGTTAGTAAATTCCGGTTAAACTTTGTGTTTTTGAAGAAAATTCTGATTAAATGTACTGATTTCTGGTTATTGTTTTTTTTGTGTTTTTTTATAAATTATTTTTTTAATACTTTTTAATACTCTTTATTATGGCTGTATTAATTAATCGCTAATAACGATTAAAGCTGGAATTGAAATTTATGATGTCATAAGTAACATTTATTAAACTTACTTGTTGAAAATCGAAATAAAAATGTAGTCTTTATATGACATCTTTTAAACAATAACGCAAACAGACAAGTGTATTGACATTATTTTGTTCAAGTGTTGAGCGGGTCTTATTGACAATATAACCTTCCGAGTTCAACAATCGTTTACATAGCTTTAGATTGTCTCAGCTGAAGTTTCTGATACTGTAGTGGATGTTTGGTTGCAGGTGCTATGTAAGCGAAGTGTTAGAACTATGGTAGCAATGTTCCCTTTAAGCAGCGCCGCTGCGCAGATATTTTACCGACGCCACGCAGGAGTTTAGAATTACCGCGAAGAAAATTCGGTAAAATTTTGCACAAAAATGGACGTTGCGCAAATTTGCAAACGAGCTTTTTTTAAAACTATGCACACGAAACAACGAGCGTATACTTAGAGGGAACATTGCATGGTAGGCAAACGATTTCTCTCAATGGAAACAACCTTTATCAACATTTTGAACAATCACCAAATTGAATAGTTTAATACAAAAATGTTCGTGTAATCTTATGGAAATTAGTTTATATTTAGCGGCCGAAATATTTTATTTTTTGACTTCCAGTACATTTATAATAGTGGGTCGCTTAATCGTTAAAAAATTTTAATCGTTAAAAATTAATCGAGAAATGGATGGTGCATTTCCGCAGCCCTACTTTTTATATATTTGTTTATAAACTAATTGATATTAATGTAATTTAATTGTAAAAATTCTTTACTACATTGATATCCGGATACTATTCGGATCTGCCATAGGTATTTGCTGAATCCGGATAGGGCCAAAAATCCCGAATTTTGTTCCGGATATCCGGCATTCCGGATATTCGGCTGTCCCCTACTTTCGTGTAATAATGCGTGACAGATGATTTCGTTATGCAACAATCATAAAAATTCTAAAATCCTTTTAAGCCAAACACTTATTTGCAAAGTAATTTTTTAAATCTAAGTAGCCCAAACAACCCACAATTATATCATGTGAACAATGGAAATAAATTCAAGTTAGCGTTTTCACTCCATACTGATGCATTAAAGACAATGTTTTATGTTTATAGTCTCTACAACAGGAATATTTCATTCATTTACATGCGCAAAGGATTGTAGATCGAATTGAAACGTCATTTCCAATGTTGAAATTTATGGTATCACAAATGTGTATTCTAAATCATATATAGGCATCTCAGTACGCCATGAAGTATGCGTAGTGACAGACATCAATGTCAACAACTTACCCACAGATCTACTGTTAATTTCTTGCCTCATTAACAACAGAAGTTACAAGTTTAACAGAATTTGATGTGTTGGTTAAGTAGTTAACATTCCATAAACAATTAAGGCCTATTTATAATACGTTATGTTCATCACGTAGAGGATACTTTAGGCAGCACACTAATACATAAATATATCAACTATGTCACATTGCAAAGATACTTACCCAAAATTAGCCTGTCCTCCCTTGATTCACGATATATCCTCTCTAAAATTGTTGGTGCTGACAAGGGTTGCCCTAAAATATATAAATAAGTAACATGTCTTCTCTCTAGTATAACCCTTATGTCATTTTGTGTTCAATATTCAACGTATAGTCAAATGAAATGAAGTAACAGTTCTAATTTGAAAGATCACAGCTATTGCTATACTAAATATTGGAAGAACAAACAGCACATTTTCCACTCAATATTTACTCTTAGATACCGTGGATGTCAGCTATCAGTTTTCACCGATAATTTGAAATGCCGAAAGTTTGTTTGATTCACAAAAACGTACGAAAATTTAGGTTTTAAATTTATTTGTTTTTTATATATCAAATTTGTAAATGCATAAAGTCATAAGTACGGCTGTCAATATTGTTAAAAAATGCTGCCCTGGTACCCGTCCAAATTTCGAACGGGTACCCGGATTACCCGTTCGAAACATCGCATTATTATAGTTGTCATGTTCTTATACTTTTATTTATTTTTTTTACCTTTTAGACGCACTGTTACCATATGGTAACATACCATTAAAATCACAATTTTATAAAAATAGTATATTTTTCTTCCATATTATGTTTATATATGTCCAATAGACATATAATATCCAATCAAATATTTTTTTCCACGAAAACCTAAAAGTGCGTAATAATAAAGGGTTAAAAGCTGACAAATTTGGGTATATTATTAAAATGACTTCGCACGTGGTATTTAACACACGAAGCACAATCGAGAGGAGGGGGGGGGTAGATAAACAACATCGACTATCAGAAATCCAATGTCGATGTATTTCAAAGCAAAGTTAGTGTCAAAGCAGGGGTGTTTTTATTAACAACAACAAACACGGCATCTTTCATCTCTATGCAGTACATCCTTATTTTCGGCAGAGTAGTTTTGTTTTCCATATATGATTAATTCAAAGAACCAAAGACTTCTTGTGTTTGCGATTTCTGTTTCATTTTCAGATAAAAAAGGATGTATTGAAATTTGAAATACATTGTAGTATTCAAGACCGTATTTTATATCCCGTTGACAGATATTTCCCGTTGAAAGATATTTCTCATTAGATGTATTTCACAGCGTAGTCTATACTTCAAAAAAAAATTTCATTTGATAAATTGTTTAGGGAGCCGCAAATTAAACACAAAAAAGCCGAATGCGTGCCGAAGTTTGGCCTTCGTTAATATAAACATTGAAGCCACCGGGTAATCTCACGGCAACTGGTTGCCGGTGTAACAGACCAGATTAAACCCCTGTCCAGAATATACCCGGCTATAATCTGGCCTAGGCTAGAATATACCCCAGGGGGTTAAACTGGCCTAGGCCAGAATATACCCCACCAGGTCAGAATATACCCATTTGACAACAGGAGGATATATAGTAAAAAATGAATGAATGACTCTTTAGACATTCTATTTGTGTTTTAGCTTTGTCAGAGAAGTTAAACCCATTCCTTAAGTAGTAAATATGTTTTATTTATAATAAAATATAATATTAAAATAATTAATTTTATTACTATGTCTGATAGGATGGTCACCTTTTATCTAAAGTTACAGTCTTCACATATATAGATGGAATCAGCGTATTTTTTGTTGTTGTTGTTGTTTTATTTTATAAAGTTGAATAATTCAATCAATACATGAATTGATTATTTTTAAAAAAACAATTTAATCGCGATAGGGACTATAGTTTTAAGTTTTTCAAACGCTTGCGAAAATGTATTTCGTGGACCTTGCTTATTAATCAAATCTTTATGTTTAATTATTTTGAGTATGGTAATAAATATTTTTTTTAATTTTTGTATGAAATTATGCATGAATGTTGTGTTTGTTTGTTGTTCCTCTCATACATTTTAAATGTTAATGGCAACAATGGTTTCGAACAATCTTCATTTTGTTTTTGAAATAAACATTTCATGGCGCCTTTCCCTTTGTTTAAAAAATCTAACTAAATATACGCTGATCTGCAAAGTACTTTAAAGAATAGGACAAGACTAAAAGTGTGGAAACATCGTTTGACTTTCCGAATGTTGCTTGTCGTATTCCCTAACCTTTATCTGTAGCTCGGTTTGCCTTCGCGGCGTCTTAAGAGATTCAAAAAAAACCTGTGTTCCAGTAGCGCAAATTATTTTTTTTTAAAAATCAGTGCAATTCATTTTTACCTGTGTTACTCTTAAAACAGTACGGTCATCCTTGTTGGATTTCACCAATGTTGGATTGTCCGCTTTCAATTCATTCATCTATTATTTTGAAGCACTGATTGTGTTTCGATTTATTTGCATTCTAAAGAACCTCTGACCTCGTCGCTTCCTATGATTTTATTTTAAACCAGGCGTATTTCTTTTGAAAGGCGTAAATATAAATGAGTAGCACAAAGTTGCGAATGGTGGCAACTTTGTTTGGTTAGGCTAATCTTTTACAGAGTCGACGAATCGGATTTCGCGACTTTAAGAACACATTTTTGGTCACAATAAAATAACCCCAAAAACGACCAGAGCGCAAACTTTGTCAACCATGGAAGACCAACCTTTTAATCAGCTTTTACAATTCTACTCTGCAACAAAACTTAAGTACCCCCAGTGGATCCATGACTAATCTTCAGAGAAACGGTCAAACGCCAAGTCACAATTTAAACAAACTGCAAAGCCTTTTCAAGCAAAAGAAGGGATTTTTTACAATGTTGAAAAGGAAGTTCTCAATAAAAGTCGTCTGCCAAATATCCCGAAGATGTTTCATGTCAACCCAAATTTTGGTGGCCGTTTTGGAAGAGTTAAGACAGCCACAATCTCTGAACGTTGTTATTGGCAGAGATAAGTCAGCCACAATCTCTGAACGTTGTTATTGTCAGAGATAAGACAGTCACAATCTCTGAACGTTGTTATTGGCAGAGATAAGACAGCCACAATCTCTGAACGTTGTTATTGTCAGAGATAAGACAGACACAATCTCTGAACGTTGTTATTGGCAGAGATAAGACAGTCACAATCTCTGAACGTTGTTATTGGCAGAGATAAGACAGCCACAATCTCTGAACGTTGTTATTGGCAGAGATAAGTCAGCCACAATCTCTGAACGTTGTTATTGGAAAAGAATGAAGAATGACGTCACAAATATATCACAGCCTGTCAAAATGTTTTGTCCTAAAGCCAAAAAACCAGCAAGAAGACACCACCACTGAACAATATACCAGTGCATACCACATCTGTACATGCCTCAACCAGGTGCACTCTTTTTGAAATTATGTATGGACAGAAAGCCAAGCTACCTACGGATCTCAGGCCAGCGAAGATGAAACAGTTTTACCATTAACTTATTTGGACAATGTAAACGCCGATGTGTTGAACACACTTACAGCAATTCAAAAATAGCTGAAGCTAACCGTGAGTACCAATATCCACCCAGCCCATCACATCAAGAGTGTAACTGATCGCAGAAATACAGCAACCGATATTTAACTGATGATTCCATGGTTTATATCAATCCTTAGTGAACGACGCCTAAGATGGCTAGGACATGTGAAAAGAATGAGCCTGGGTCGCATCCCCAAGGACCTCCTATATGGAGAACTGGTATCGGGAAAGAGGAAGACAGGTCATCCACATCTCCGATTTAAGTATGTCTGACAGAGGGACTTGAAAGCAGGTAGAATAAGAACAAGTGACTGTTAGTGTAAAGCAGAAGACCGATATACATGGCGCACAGTTGTCAAAGAGAACTTAAAAGTAGCCGAAGAGCGCAGGATGGACGAGGCTATAGACAGAAGCGCTAGGAGAAATGCCAAAACATTGGGAAGCACAGAACTTGTTTGCACCATCGTCTCGCGAGACGGAAGGATGCTGATGAGGATGATATCAAGCATCATCGCCGAATTCATCACATGGAACCCTGATGGATTGGTCCCTACCTCGTGGTAGAATCATTGAACAAGGGAAGAGTTATGCTAAAGAATATATCGACTGACAAAATATTCAGAAACACCTACAATGTCAGTAACCTAAACGTTTACATCAATAAACATGGTTCTTCACCCAATCAGTGCCCCGATGATTCTATTAAAGGTACTGTCAATGGGAGCCTACAACAAAAGGAACAAGAGAGCACATGTGAAGAAACAGAAATAATAGTGATACAACCTGTCCCGAAACAAATGCAGATTAGGACTTTTATCCCACTAACACTTTCAAGAAGAAAGCGTTTTAGCACAACTATGGCCTTAATTTTGACAAGATTGTATATTTTGGCCGCATTCGAGATCTTGAACAACCAAGGCGAACATATTAAACGAAAAGTGGGGGGGGGGCTGTTACTTCAGACTTCAGGGCCATACGCTACAGGAGCAGAGGACAACCACATCCTCCCCAGAGATAAAGTAATTCAACACATGAACACTGGCATTGCATAACAACTACATGAATCAAAATGTTGAATGGGTTGCCTTAGGGAAACCAGGAAAACCAACATTCTATCAACATGTAAAATTCGAAGTGATTACTCGGAGATATCTCCGTATAACGCTGGGCATTATAGACAGATATTTCCCATGATTCTTAGCGTCATACTCAAATGTTTTTGGCTGGCCATGTGACTACTTGCTGATTTGATATAATATTTTTAAAAATTCATACGATTCATGAACTTCTGTGGTGTCAGGGTCAGGGCATTAGATTCTTGAACTCTAAGTGTCAAGTGGAGGTTCGAGTTTCGATTGAGTCTTTTTTTTTAAGGTTGTAGTTTCAGTTTTAGGGTCTGGGTTAGGTTTAGTTGTCTATTTATTAAATTAAAATAGAAAAAATAACAAATATAGCAACCAAAAATACAATTTATCGAGCGCACCGTTCTCTTTGCTTTTACCAAATTTATTTTAAAACCATAAATCTTTTTTTAAATAAATTTTAAGCTATGATAGGTAAATTATATATAATTTACTAAATTAGAATGAAAATTGTGTTGTTTTTTTTAAAAAAAAGATATCTCCGTATAACGCCTCCCTTTAAAATTCTAATAAAAATGCAAAACTAGAAATAAACCACTTATAAGCGTAGGACGTAATAATCTTCTGTATAGAATAAGCGTCTGTAAATGATAAGATAAGGGTAATGAATCCAAAGTGTTCGCACGCGCTTTAACAGCAATAAACTTAACCACGCTTAAATTATTGTTGTAAAATAATCATGTAGTGACGTAGTGCTTGATTAAGTTAATGTTAAATGAAAAAAAGAAAAACGCTAATTCCATATATATTTGTAATTGTATAGACTGTAACTGTTGATCTTGAATCGTTGAAATTATATTATATTTCATATTTTAAAAACGAAATGACATCATCATTTTCAAATAAAAGGTCATGAACCTTTATTCATTGAAAAATATTTTATAATTATTATTTTTTTCAATTAAAACAATTTCGCTACCTAAGAAAAGAGTTTAACTTCTCTGACAGAGCTAAAACATGAAGAGAAAGTCTAAAAAGTCAATCATCAATTTTTTAATATATATCTCCATGTTGTCAAAGTGGTATATTCTGGCCGAAGGGCGTATATTCTGGCCTAGGCCATTTTAACCCCGGGGGTATATTCTGGCCTAGACCAGCTTATACCCGGGTATCGTCAGGTCAGGGGTTTAATCTGGCCTGTTACACTGGGTACCCGTTGACAGGCCTAATCATAAGTCACGGGACACTTATTTCGCAAAATTATCTACTACTGAATAAATTTTATGTAGATTTGTGCAGAACTAAATTTTAGCTTAAGTTTATTACATTAAATTAAACTGTGTATTTTACATTGTCTAAAATATTTGGGAAAGTGATGTGACAACCGTTCTTATTTTAGATGCCTATTCAACATAATAAAATACAACCATCAACGCTTAAAAAAATATACACTTTAAAAATATTCAAGTTACATTAGAGACAAAATTTAGTAACATCAGTTTTGCTAGTAGTGTACACAACTTCCTTCCTCAGTAACCGGGCTATTTTCAAAACAAACTCATTGGGGTGTCCCGTATCTCTTACTGCTCTAACGGCTGGATCAACTCGGAGCCGATCACCTGGAAAGGATATATTAGACCTATTGTATTATTAGAGATATATTTACCTTTTAAACGTTTTCCACTATAGCTACGTTAATTTTTATTGAATATTCTTTAAAAAATTTATTGGATTATACATTTATCTTTATTAGCCATAAAAATTATTTGAAAGAAATATAATCTTCGTTATTTTAGTTCACACATACCAACCAGATATAAATTTAAAATTGCTTTTTAAATCATATTGTGTAACTTAGCCAAAAACTTACAGGTATTCAAGGGTGAGCCTTCTCGTCGCATTTCACGATTAATAACCAATGGAATTATATCCTAACGATTGAAATAAAACATTATTCAATCGTAAATTTAATTTGAAGTTACTACATTGTATACCTTAATGACAAAATAAGCACATGGAAATATCATCAATTCGTTTTGGAAGCTTGCGCAGTGGCAAAGATGAATGTAGTTTTGTGGAGCGGTTGCCCCCCGGGTGAAAAGAATTCGTGGAAGCTGAGACAATATTTTTTGTCCGTTTTGGAGGAAGAGGCTGCTATCTGTTTAAAAGCCAAAAGATAGTGGCAGATCATTCTCACCTTGCCCGAGGTGCTAGCCACCCGTGGTACACCACTGTCTAGGAAAAGGTCTGAGGTTTTTGAAAACTTTGAATTTTTTCATTACACTTACTTTCTTATTTTAAGTAGACATCTTATTCCCTATGAATGACTTAAAGACGTGTATGATATTACTGTTGAAAATCAGAGTGTGCAGGGAAAAATAAAATAAATGTACAAAAATCAGCAGGGTAGGGGAAAGAACGGTTTATTAACAATTAGGAATTTACTTTGTGGAGAAATACTGTAGTAGCTATGGAGTCCTTACTTCTGAAACCAAGTAGTAGTAGTTTTGATCCTAGGTAAACTTCTCACTCTCTATTAGTCTATCATGCAATAGTCTAACTGTAAGAAACAAGACATCAACAGCTTGCCGTCTGTGTAACAACTACCTGTCTAATGACCTTAACATTACATGTATATGTAGCCATTCTCTCTCAGTTCATGACCTCGCACGATTTCACATCAAAATACAAATCACTAGCTTCATACTCAGTCATGTCAACTCGCAAGCTCGTACTATGTCAACACAACAACACGTCTCTTGCAAGAACTTCATAATTATAATTGCTCTTTCTATATCTATATATATAAAAATCAATGTATGTATGTATGCATGTCTGATATAGCTGACTAAACCATTCATCCGATCGCCATGAAACTTTCGGAGACTTTTGAGTACGCTCCCGGGATGGAAATAGGCTAATTTTTTTTCAAAATTTAACACTCATGGGGCGCCGGGGCTCCATAATAAGAATTTTTTCTTATATGAGCTATATAAAAATTAGTTTAAGGCTTAGCTGCTTGGAAAATGAATGCATCTTGACCAACTTGGTACATAACAACTTGATAGCCTATAACTATATTAAAGTACCATATGGCATTGAACTCCTAATGTCCGTTCCTTCGGGGCCGGGGGCCCAAAATCTTTTTTTTTGTAAGCGTTAAATACTTTATCCCCGTTATGATTTACACGATCTTGAAAAGCATTGACTAATATATCTATCGTGATCCAGATTGAAATGAGCAGGTATTTTAAAGTTATTCTCTTGCACCGATTTGGCCCGGGGGCCCTTAATGTCGTTTTTGCTAATCTATATATATATAAATCAATGTATGTCTGTGTGCATGTCCCTTATAGCTGACTAAACCATTCATCCGATCATCATGAAACTTTTGGAGACTGGCAACTTTTTTTCTAAATTTATCACTCATGGGGCCCATAATGTCATTTTTTCTGATATGAGCTATATAAAATTTAGTTTCAGCGCTAGCTACTGTGTAAATTGATGGATCTTAACCAAACTTTGTATATACAAATTTGATAGCCAATATTAAAACAATAATAGGAACTGAACTCCTAATAGTCATTCCTTCGGGGCTGGGGGCCCAAAAAGTTCTTTTTCTTAAACGTTAAAGATTTTATTCACCATTCAATTATTAACAATATTGACAACTAATGACACATGTATCCATTATTATACAGATTGAAATGCACAGGTGTTTTGAACTTTATATCTTGCACTGAATGGGCCATGGGGCCCTTAATGTCGTTTTTTTGCTTATGTGAGCTATATAAAATTAGTCTTTGCGTTAGCTACTGAGTAAATGAATGGATCTTAACCAAAATTTGCATACAAAAACTTAGTAGCCCATATTGACATAATTAAGGTTTCTGAACTTCTAATGTCAGTTTATTCGGTGCCGGGGGCCCCAAATGTCTTTTCTTCATATATGTTTAAGATATTTTCCCCATTCAATTTTTCACGATCTTGAGGAACATATCTATGAGGAAACTGAATTAAATGAACAGGTTTTTGAAATTGACACCTTTCACTAAAGGGGCCCCTAAATGTCGTTTTTTTCATTATATTAGCTGTATAAAAATTAGTATTCGCGTTAAATACTGAGAAAATTAATGTATCTTGACCCATCTTAATACATAAAAACTTGAGGGTCTATATTTTATTACTATAGGGCACTGAACTCCTAACTTTCATTCCCTTGGGGCAGGGGGCCCAAAATTTCATTTTTAGTAAATTTTCAATATTTTATCATTCATTCAATATTGAGACATATAAATCAATGTATGTATTTTGAAATTTATTCAAATTAACATGTCTTTCGCACTTTATTTCTTGCGATAATTAGGCCCTGGGGCCCATAATGTAGTTTTTTGCTTATATGAGGTATATAAAAATAAGTTTATGCGTTAGCTACCGAGTAAACGAATGGACCTTAACTAAAATTTGTATACAAAAACTTGGTAGCCAATATTAAAATACTATAGGGCACAGAAATTCAAATTTCCATTCCTTCGGGGCCTGGGTCCCCAAATGTCTTTTCTTCATATATGTTTGAGATAGTTTACCCCTTTTAATTTTTCACGATCTTAAGGAATATATCTATGAGGAAACTGAATTAAAATGAACAGCATTTTTAAAATTGAAATATTTCACCGAATGGGCCCAGGGGCCCCTAAATTTAGTTTTTTTCATTATATTAGCTGTATAAAAATTAGTATTTGGGTAAAATTCTGAAAAAGTTAATGGGTCTTGAGTACTTGACCCATCTTAGTATATAAAAAATCAAGGGTCTATATTTTATTACTATAGGGAACTGAACTCGTAATTTTCTTTTCTTCGGGGCAGGGGGCCCAAAATGTATGTTTAATATTTTATCGCACAGTCAAATTTTACCAATATTGAGTAACATAAATAAATTTATGCATTTTTAAATTTATTCAAATAAACACGTGTTTCGCACTTTATTTCTTGCAATAACTAGGCCCTGGGGCCCATAATGTAGTTTTTTGCTTATATGAGGTATATAAAAATAAGTTTATGCGTTAGCTACCGAGTAAACGAATGGACCTTAACTAAAATTTATATACAAAAACTTGGTAGCCAATATTAAAATACTATAGGGCACAGAAATTCAAATTTCCATTCCTTCGGGGCCTGGGGCCCCAAATGTCTTTTCTTCATATATGTTTGAGATAGTTTACCCCATTTACTTTTTCACGATCTTAAGGAATATATCTATGAGGAAACTGAATTAAAATGAACAGCATTTTTTAAATTGAAATCTTTCACCGAATGGGCCCAGGGGCCCCTAAATTTCGTTTTTTTTCATTATATTAGCTGTATAAAAATTAATATTTGGGTAAAATTCTGAAAAAGTTAATGGGTCTTGAGTACTTGACCCATCTTAGTATATAAAAACTCAAGGGTCTATATTTTATTACTATAGGGAACTGAACTCGTAATTTTCTTTTCCTCGGGGCAGGGGGCCCAAAATGTATGTTTAATATTTTATCGCACAGTCAAATTTTACTAATATTGAGTAATATAAATAAATTTATGCATTTTCAAATTTATTCAAATGAACACGTGTTTCGCACTTTACTTCTTGCAATAACTAGGCCCTCTAGCCCTTACTGTCGTTTTTTGCTTACACGAACTATATAAAAATTAGTTTAAATTATGCGTTAGCTACTGAGTAAATGATTGGATCTTAACCAAATTTTGTATAAAAAACTTGGTAGCCCATATTAAAATACTCACGGTTTTTGAACTTCTAATGACATTTTCTTCGATGACGGAGGGCCCCAAATGTCTTTATTTCATATATGTTTAAGATATTTTTTCCATTCACTTTTTAGCGATCTTGATAAATATATCCATGATGAAACTGAATTGAAATATAAAGGTCTTTGAAATTGACATCTAGCAGCGAATAGGCCCGGGGCCCTTTTATGTAGTTTTATTCACTATATTAAAATTCGTTTAAACGTTAGATAATGAGAAAATAAAGGGATTTTGACTAAAGTTATTATATAAAAAGTTAAGAACCTATAATATATTACTATAGGGCACTGAACTCCTAATGTCCATTCCCTCGGAGCTGGGGGCCCCAAATGTCATTTTTACTGCATGGTAACAATTTAATTCCCCATTCAATTTTACACGATATTGAGAAATTTAGCTTGAGTACAATGGCAATAAAAAAATTAAATTATCACTCATTTTTTGGCTGGGCCTCTTAATATCGTTTTTCCTTTTGTAAGCTTTTTAATTATTTATTTACTAGCAGACCCGCCGCGCGTTGCAACGATCTCAGTAAAATGATTAAGTTTAAAGAAACCAATGAGTGAATGAGTGGCATATATTAAAAACATTTATGCCAGAAACCTTCGCGGAAGTTTGCAAATAAACAAAATCCAAGTTTCCTACCAAACGGATAAATAAATTAATAATTAAAAAGCTTACAAAATAAAAAACAATATTAAGTCAAGGGGCCCAGCCGAAAAATGAGTGAGAATTAAATTTTTTATTGCCCATTGTACTCAAGCAAAATTTCTCAATATCGTGCAAAATTGAAAGGGGAATAAATTATTACTGTGCAGTAAAAATGACATTTGGGGTCCCCCAGCTCCGTGGGAATGGACTATAGGAGTTCAGTGCCCTATAGTAATATAATCTAGGTTCTTAAGTTTTTATATTCTAAGTTTAGTCAAAATCCATTTATCTTCTCATAATTTAGCGCTTAAACTAATTTTAATATAGTTAATATAGTGTTTTTAAAAAAAGACATTTAGAGGGCCCCTGGGCCCATTCGGTGAAAGATGTCAACTTCAAAAACCTGTTCAATTTAATTCAGTTTCGTCATAGATATATTCCTCAAAATCGTGAAAAATTGAATGTGGAAAAATATCTTAAACATATACGAAGAAAAGACATTTGGGGCCCCAGCCCCGAAGGAATGGACATTTGAAGTTTTGTGCCCTATAGTATTTTAATATGGGTTACCTAGTTTTTGGTACACAAATTTTTGTTAAGATCCAATTATTTACTCAGTAACAAACCCCATAAACTAATTTTTATAAAGCTCGTATAAGCAAAAAACGACATTAAGGGCCACAGGGCCCAATTATTGGAAGAAATAAAGTGCGAAAGACATGTTCATTTGAATAATTTCAAAATACATACATATATTTATATTTCTCAATATTGTTAAAAATTGAATGGACGATAAAACATTAAACATTTACTAAAAAAGACATTTTGGGTCACATGCCCCGAGGGAATGAAACTTAGGAGTTCAGTGCCCTATAGTAATAAAATATAGACCATTGAGTTTTTATATACTAAGTTGGGTCAAGAGCTATTAATTTTCTCAGTATTTTACGCTAATACTAATTTTTTACAGCTAATATAAGGGGAAAAAAGATATTAGGGCCCCTGGGCCCATTTGGTGATA
This sequence comes from Ampullaceana balthica, assembly GCA_944989445.1. NCBI lineage: Eukaryota > Metazoa > Mollusca > Gastropoda > Lymnaeidae > Ampullaceana > Ampullaceana balthica. Next base: position 34,327 of record CALYLW010000068.1, on the reverse strand, counting down.
GATGTAAATTTCAAAAACCTTTTCATTTAATCAAGTTTCCTCATAGATATATTTCTCAAGATCGTGAAAATTTGAATGTGGAAAAATATCTTAAACACATACGAAGAAAAGACATTTGGGGCCCCCAGCCCGAAGGAATGGTCCTTTGAAGTTCTGTGCCCTATAGTATTTTAATATGGGCTACCAAGGTTTTGTATACAAATTTTGGTTTAGATCCATTCATTTACTCAGTAGCTGACGCATAAACTAATTTTTATATAGCTCATATAAGCAAAAAATGACATTATGGGCCCCCGGTGCCCCATGAGTGTTAAATATAGAAAATAAAGTTGCCAGTTACCATGCCAGGTAGGTACTTAACAGTCTCCAAAAAATTCATGACGATCGGATGAACGGTTTAGTGAGCTATAATGGACATGCACACACACACACACACACACACACACACAGACATACTTTGATTTTTATATATATAGATAAAGATTAATAATTAAAAAGCTTACAAAAGAAGAAACAATATTAAGGGCCCCGACTTCAAATGAGTGATAATTATTTTTTTTAAATTGAAATTGTTCTCAAGCTTTATTTCTCAATATCGTGTTAAATTGAATGGGGAATACAATATTATTAACGTTCAGTAAAAAATACATTTGGGGCCCCAAGGTCCAAGGGAATGGACATTAGGAGTTCTGTGCCCTCTATTAATTTATTATAGGCTGTTAAGTTTGTATATACTAAGTTTGGTAAAAAATCCATTTATTTTTTCATTATCTAACGCTTAAACTAATTTTTATATAGCTAATATAGGGGAAAAAACGACATTAAGGGGCCCCCGGGCCCATTTGGTGCAAGATATCAATTTCAAAAACCTGTTCATTTTAAGTCAGTTTCATCAGGGAGATATTTCTCAAGATCGTTAAAAATTGAATGAGAAAAATATCTTAAACAGATACGAAAAAAAGACATTTGGGGCCCCCAGCCCCCGCCCCAAAAAATGACATTAGAAGTTCAGCGCACTTAATTATATTAATATGGGCTACCAAATTTTTGTATACAAAGTTTGGTTAAGATCCACTCATTTACTCAGTAGCTAGCGCATAAATTAATATTTATATAGCTCATATTAGCTAAAAACGGCATTTAAGGCCCCAGGGCCCATTCAGGGAAAGATATAAAGTTCAATACACCTGTACATTTCAATATGGATAATAATGGATACATTTGTCATTATTTTTCAAGATCGTTAATAATTGAATGTGGAATAAAATCCTAAGCGTTTAAGAAAAAAGGCATTTTAGGCCCCCAGCCCCGAAAGAATGGTCATTATGAGTTCAATGCCCTATAGTATTTTAATATCCGCTGTCAAGTTTTTATATACAAAGTTTGGTTAAGATCCATCAATTTACACAGTAGCTAACGCTTAAACTAATTTTTATATAGCTCATATAAGCAAAAAATGACATTATGGGCCCCCGGCGCCCCATGAGTGTTAAATTTAGAAAAAAAGTTGCCAGTTACCATCCCGGGAGCGCACTCAACAGTCTCAAAAAGTTTCATGACGATCGGATGAATGGTTTAGTCTGCTATAAAGGACATGCACACACACACACACACACACGACATACTTTGATTTTTATATATATAGATTTAACAGTTTGCTATTAAACTTGGACTTTTTGTGTGCTCACAATCCCCGAAGGTTTATGGCATAATTCTTTTAAAACATACCAATCTTTGGTTTCTTTCAATTTATTCATTTTTAAAGAGATCGTTGCAACGCACGACGGGTCTGCTAGTATATATATAAAAATCAAAGTATGTATGTATGTATGTATGTATGTATGTATGTATGTATGTATGTATTTATGTATGTATGTATGTATGTATGTATGTATGTATGTATGTATGTATGTATGTATGTATGTATGTATGTATGTATGTATGTATGTATGTATGTATGTATGTATGTATGTATGTATGTATGTATGTATGTATGTATGTATGTTTGTATGTATGTATGTATGTATGTATGTCTGCATGTCTTTTATAGCTGACTAAACCATTCATCCGATCACCATGAAACTTTTGGAGACTTTTGAGTACGCTCCCAGGATGGAAATAGGCAACTTAAAAAAAAATAATAACACTCATGGGGCGCCGGGGGCCCGTAATGAGAATGTTTTCTTATAATGAGCTATAAAAAAATTATTTTAAGCCTTAGCTATTGCGTAAATTGATGGATCTTAATCAAACTTTGTACGTAACGAGTTGGTAGCGGATATTGAAATGCTATAGGGCACTAATTTCCTAATGTCCATTTATTCGGGGCTGGGGGCCCAAAATGTCTTTTTTCTTTAACGTTTACAATTTTATTCCCCATTTAATTATTAAAGATTTTGTGAAATATTGATAATTATATCCATTATAAATTTTATTGAAATAAACAGGTGTTATTAACTTTTTATCTTGCACTAAATGGGCCCTGGGGCCCTTAATGTTCAATTTTGCTTATATAAGCTATATAAAAATTAGTTTATGCGCTAGCTACTGAATAAATGTATGGATCTTAACCAAATTTTGTATACAAAACCTTGGAGGCCCATATTCAAATCACAAAGGGCACTTGGCATATAATGTTTATTTCTTCGGGGCTGGGGGCCCCAAATGTCTTTAACAAAATATGTTTTAAGATATTATTTCCCATTCTTTTTTAACGATCTTTGTATCTAAAAAACGTTAAAGTCTATATACATATTACTATTGCGCACTGAACTCCTAATGTCCTTTCTCTCGGGTATGGGGCCCCAAATGTCACTTTTTTACTAAACGTTTTATATTTTATTTACCATTCAATTTTTTAAGATCTTCAGATATATAAATAAATGTTGCATTATGAAATTGATTGAAATGAAAATAGGTTTAAAGAATAATCTTTTACATTGAATGGGCCTGGGGACCCTAGATATCGTTTTTTGCTAATGTAAGATATATAAAAGTTAGTTTATGCGTTAGCTCTGGATTAAATGGATGGATTTTAACCAACAATTTGTATACAAATACTTGGTAGCCCAAATTAAAATATTAAAGGGCACTGAACTTTTACTGTTTATTTCTCTGGGGGCCCCTAACGTCTTTTTTCATATATTTTAAGATGTTATTTCCCATTCTATTCTTAACGAACTTTAGAAATATATCCTAGATGAACATGAAATAAAATGAACAGCATTTTAAAATGTATATATTACACCGAATGGGCCGGGGGCCCTAAATTTCATTTTTGGTTTTCTTTAAGATATTATTTCCCATTCAGTTTTTAACGATCTTGAGAAACTATCCATGATGAATCTGAATTTAAATGGAGAGGTTTTTTGAAATTGTACCTCTTGATCCGAATGGGCCCTTCTTCCCCTTAATGTATTTTTTCCTTATATTAGCTATATAAAAATTAGTTTAATCGTTAGATAATGAGACAGAAAATGGATTTTGATCAAACGTGATATATAGAAACTCAAGAGCCTATATTAAATTACTATTTGGCACTGAGCTCATAATGTCCCCCTCGACATGGGTGGGGGCCCTATCTGTCTTTTTTTCTAAAAATTTAATATTGTATTCCCAATTGATTTGTACACAATATTAAGAAATAAAGATAAATATATTTGTTATTAAATTGATATAAATGAACACATTTTAGAACGTCATATGTTGAACTGATAGGCCCGGGACCCTTAATCTATATATATAAAAATCAAAGTATGTATGTATGTGTGTCTGTGTGTGTGTGTACATGTCCTTTATAGCTGACTAAACAATTCATCCGATCATCATGAAACTTTTCGAAACTGTTGAGTATGCTCCCGGGATGGTAACTGGCTACCCTTTTTTCGAAATGTAACACTCACGGAGCGTCGGGAGCCCATAATGTCATGTTTTCCTTATATGAGCTATATACAAATTATTTTAAGCGTTAGCTACTGTGTTAATGGATCTTAACTAAACTTTGTATATAAAAACTTGACAGCCAATATTAAAATACTATAGGGCATAAACTCCTAATGTCCATTTATTCGGGCCTAGGGGCCCAAATTGCCTTTTTTCTTAAACTTTTAATAATTTGTTCCCCATTCATTTATAAACGATCTTGAAAAATAATGATAAAAGCATTGATTATTATCCATATTGAAAGGAACAGGTGTTATGAACTTTATGTCTTGCACAAAATGGGCCCTTGGGCCCTTAATGTCGGTTTTTTTGCTTATATGAGCTTTATAAAATTTAGTTTATGCGTTAGCTACTGAGTAAATGAATGGATCTTAACCAAACTTTGTATATAAAAACTTAGTAGCCCATATTAAAATAACAAAGGGCACTGCACATCTTATGTCCAATTGTTCAGGGCCGGGGGCCCCAAATGTCTTTTTTTCTTATTTGTTTGAGATATTATTTGCCATTCTATTTTTAACTATCTTGTGAAATATATACATGATGAAACTGAATTAAAATGAACAGCATTTTGAAATTTACATCTTACATCGAATGGGCCTGGGGGCCCAAAACTCTTTTTTTGTGTATACTCTAAGATATTATTTCCTACTCAGTTTTTAACGACGTTGAGAAATATATCCATGATGAAACTGAATTTAAATGAACAGGTTTTCAAAATGTACATCTTGAACTGAATGGGCCCGGGGGCCCCTTAATGAGTTTAAGTGTTAGATAATTAAACAATAACTGGATTTTGACTAAACTCTATATATAAAAATTTAAGAGTCTGTATTAAATTACTATAGGGTATTGAACTCCTAATGTCCATTTCCTCGGGGCTGGGGTCCCTAAATGTGTTTGTTACTAAACTTTTAATATTGTATTCCCCATTCAAATTTACTCAATATTGAGAAATATAGATAAATATTTTTATATATTTGTTCTGAAATTAATTGAAATGAACAGATTTTCGAACGTCATATGTTAAACTGATGGGCCCGGTGACCCTTAATGTAATTTCTTTTTTATCTATATGTATTCCTTTTTTGCTGAGATCGTTGCAACGCACGACGGTCTGCTAGTAAATTATAAAAATGTATGCCCACCCAAATGTTCCTGATTTTAACAGCTTCCACCACCTGCACACATACACACCAGCTTAAATCATCACACGTATTATGTAGTAAAATGCCACAACAGTATTAAATTTACAATAAATACATGGTATATTAATGCTAAGATAATTAAAATCATGTTTAGATCTAGATTGTTCAACTGCTTTGACTTCTGTTGCACTTGGGAACTATATGTTTCACATTCAGATGTAATAATTGTTTTCAAGCCATCATTATCAATAGTGACCTCTAACTCTGTCATTAAGGTTGCAGGTGATGAACGGCGTTGGTTCATTTCTATTATCATTCTTGGGATTGCCCGAGGTGTATTATGGCCACAATTTTGCTTTTCAATTTCAATGGCAGGTTGCTTGTGACCAAAGCCATCTGGGGGTTGATCAAACCGTTCATCTGTGAGTGTATTAGAAAATATACAGTTGTTTATAATAAGCTTATTGAAAAATTTTACAATTTTTCTACTAAATATATTTTCAAAAATATTCTGAACTAAGATCTTCATAGTCAGAGACATTACTAGAGTCGGCACCATCTGGTGCGGTAGCTCATGGTGTCACTCACTCACGACTTACCCCATAGTCTATATTCGAGTCTGCCAGTGCCAAATACTGGGAGCATACAGAATTTTACCCTTTGGTGTCACCCCTTGTGATGGTGTCACCCCTTGTGATGGTGTCACCCGGTGCGGTCCGCATCCCCCTAGTGACCCCTCTGTTCATACTTATTATTTGTAAATTTATATGTATCAATTTTTTTTTGTTTTACCTCTACAAATAAAAAATATAGTTTCAAAGTGTTTGATACTTAACCTATTTCAAGTAGTAAATATCCAGACAAAGATAGTTTTTAACATTTATAATAATAAAAGCTTAACATTTACACCTATCAGATATTCAACCTAAATAATAACAAAAAAACTTACTAACCTAAATTATCTTCCGTTGTTTCACTGAGGCCTCGCAAAGATGTATCTTTTAAGATAGTAGCTACATGACGGTACTGTTTCTCCAACGCCTTAAAAAAAACTTGATAGGCTTTGCCAGGTCCAGCATTTAGCAAAATATTCAACAACTTTTCAGTTCTCTGACCTCTGCTTGCTTGAGCATTAATCTCTTCTTTATCATCTAGAGAAATGACATTTTCTTGATATAAATGATCAACTATATGCTTTCCATCAATTTGTTCCTTCAGATAAATAAAATTCGTTTTGATTCTTTGCTCATCTTCAGCCTTTAACTTTCCTTTCATAGCTCTAGACATTTCTCCTTTAAAAGAAAAATATATATTACAATTATTTCACAGATTTCAAGCAAATTTAATTTGAATTAGATCTCAGTTAATTATTATAAGTTTATTGATAAAAGTAAAAGTATTAAGTATTTTTATTTGTTTTTGTTTTTTTTGTTTTTTTAAACTTTGTGTTTATTCATTAAAGTAACACATTAATTTTTATTTGAATGCAAGACAGGTGAAAGTTTTTAAAACATTGTCAGTTAAATAGTCAAAAGTGGAATATTTACAAACTCAACCTTTGAGATTATAAATTATTGAGAAAATAACAGTTGAAAGACAAAAGCATTTTTTGGCAGCTTATACAAATTTAAAAGAGAAGTTATGGAGAGGATCCATCAAAATTGGCCAAAGTGGCAAGCAAGCAGGAAAAACCCATTGCCTGGTGAGCTTAAGAAAAAATAAAACTAGCACCATTTTCAGGTAACACTTCTCTTTCATCCCATTCCACCATAACAGAACATCATGACTTGTAGCTATCAGACTGGTTTTATGTGATAATGGTCATTTAATTACCCGGGATACCATGAACTAACAGAAAGCTACTATTTCATCCCTATCTTAAAATGAAAACTGCTACAAAAGATGTAGGCAAGGTTATGTTTAAAATAATCTGTAAATTAGTGTGAAAATTTAAATATGGTATTAAAAAGCCTGAATTTAAATAAAATTAGTACTTAAATCAATTTTACAATTTTTAGCTTCATATATTTGGTTGATGCCAAGCATCAAGAATCTCTATCAGTCACATGTTACATGCTACATATTGTTCCAATAAAATAAAATTCTCTATTAAAAAACTTACATATAATATGGGGCCATCCATATATTACGCACGCACAAAAGTCCCCCTGTTGCGTCCCGTACATATTCGAGACCCCCTCCCCTGTGCGTATGTACAAATTAGCTCCCCCCCCCCAAAATTGAAAAAAATAATTTTCAGCCATAGTCACAAGATATTGGTTTTACTCTTTGGGGCCATCCATAAATGACGTCAAACGCCTAAGAGGGGGTTCACGCATTTGTGACGATGTGTGACAAGGGTGAGGGGTGTGTTTAAGAAATGTGATGTCACATCAAAATGCCCAACTTTAAATAAAAGTTCGACTAAAATATTTCATTGTTTGAAATTTATTTAATGACGTTTTCAATGGCTTCACGTGTGTTACAATATTAGAATGCAGCCTTACACTAAATACATACTTAAATGATATGGATGCACCCCCGCTCGAAGCACTGGCATCTTATTGACTACACCATCGTGAGGAAGAGGGACAGGCAGGATGTACGAGTGACCAAGTCCATGTGCGGGGCTGAATGCTGGACAGACCACCGCCTCATCATCACCAAGCTCAACATCCGCATTCAGCCGAAACGGCGCCCGCAAGGGAAGAAAGCCCCTAAACGGCTAAATGTTGCCAAACTAATGACCGCCAGCTGCAAGCAGTCCCTGGTGGATGCTCTGGAAGAGCGCTTGAAATCTACCTCTCCAGGCAACCAGAACGTGGAGGCAGACTGGGCGTCACTCAGAGAGCTGATTTACACCACAGCTTCAGAGACTCTGGGGCACCAGACCAGGAAACATAAGGACTGGTTCGATGAGAACTGCGAAGACATCAAGCAGTTATTGGATGAGAAACACCTCCTACACCAAGCTTACCTCAATAATCCCAGGTCCACGGCAAGGAGAGATGCACTCAACAACATACGCAGGACTGTACAGCAAAAGCTCCGTCAGATACAGGACGATTGGCTCAGCAACAAAGCCGACGAGATCCAAGGCTATGCAGACAAGCGTGACTATAAAAACTTCTACAACGCTTTGAAAGAAGTGTATGGCCCCACGCCCTCAGGTTCAAACCCCCTCCTCAGCGCAGACGGTAACACTCTCATCACAGACAAAGAGAAGATCTTGAAGAGGTGGGCCGAACATTTCGAAAGCATCCTAAATCGCCCTTCGACAATCAACGAAGAAGCCATCAATCGTCTTCCCCAAGTGCCCACAAACAAAGCACTGGATGACCCCCCAACCGTGCTCGAGACCCAGAAAGCAATGTATCTTCTCTCCAGTGGCAAAGCACCTGTTTCTTACGCCATACCAGCTGAGGTCTACAAGGAGGGAGGAACAGCCCTGACTGAAAGGCTCCACCATCTATTTCTCTTGGTGTGGCAGCAAGAGACGATACCGCAGGACTTCAAAGATGCCTCCATCATACATCTTTATAAGCAAAAAGAAAGTAGACAGGCTTGTGACAACCACAGAGGCATATCCCTGCTATCTATCGCAGGAAAGATCTTTGCCAGAATCCTGCTCAACCGCCTCACGGTCCACCTTGACCAAGGACTCCTGCCTGAAAGTCAGTATGGCTTCCGAAAAGAGCGAGGGACCATCGACATGGTGTTCGCTGCCAGGCAACTGCAAGAGAAATGTCAGGAGCAGAACGTCAACCTGTTCTCCACCTATGTCGACCTGACCAAGGCTTTTGAAACCGTTGGCAGAGAGGGTCTGTGGAAGATAATGGCCAAGTACGGTTGCCCAAGGAAATTCATCGTCTTGGTGAGACAATTCCATGAGGGCATGCAGGCCAGAGTCCAGGACAGCGGAGAGTTTTCTGATCCCTTCACAGTCACAAACGGGGTCAAGCAGGGCTGCGTCCTGGCACCAACACTATTTAGCCTCATGTTTTCCGCCATGCTGACAGAGGCCTTCAGAGACGAGGGTGTTGGTGTTAACCTGAGGTACCGCACAGATGGCAAACTGTTCAACCTTCGGAGGCTCCATGCAAAAACCAAGGTTATGACAGACATCATCAGAGACCTCCTGTTTGCTGATGACTGTGCCCTCAATGCTGCCTCAGAAGCCGACATGCAATGCAGCGTTAACCTGTTCTCCAGCGCCTGCACAAACTTTGGTCTGACGATCAACACCAAGAAGACTGAAGTCCTCCATCAGCCTGCGCCTGGAAGGCCCTACGTTGAGCCCAGCATCACTGTCAACGGCCAGAGACTCAACACAGTGCAACGGTTCTCATACCTAGGCAGCACACTGTCGCAAAATGCCACCATCGATGACGAAGTGAGCGTCAGAATTGCCAGAGCCAGCTCCACTTTTGGCAGGTTGTACCCAAATGTCTGGAACAGAAGAGGCATTACCATCCAGACCAAGCTGAAAGTGTACAGGGCGGTGGTGCTCCCCACACTGCTATATGCGTGTGAAACATGGACTGTGTATCAGCGCCATGCTAGGAAGCTTAACCACTTTCATTCAACAAGCCTCAGGAAGATCCTCGGCATAAAGTGGCAGGACAAAATACCAGACACAGTGGTACTGACCAAGGCAGGTCTCCCCAGCATATTCACACTCCTGATGCAGTCCCAGCTTCGTTGGGCAGGGCACGTGGTCCGAATGCCAGACGAGAGACTGCCAAAGAGACTCTTCTATGGCGAGCTCCAGCATGGCCAGCGGTCCCACGGTGGGCAAAAGAAACGCTACAAAGACACACTGAAAGTCTCACTGAAAGCGTTTGCCATCAACCCAGACACGTGGGAACTTGCTGCAAAGGACCGTTCCACCTGGCGTTCTTCCATCCACGAAGGTGCCAAGTCATGCGAGGCAAACAGGATCACCTCCGCTGAAAAGAAGAGGCAAGCCCGAAAGGCCCGTGCTGTCAACCCTCCTGGAGATGTCCCAGTCGTCCCTTGTCCCTTCTGTTCCCGAACCTTCCGTGCTAAGATCGGCCTCATCAGCCATCTGCGCACGCACAAACAAAGCCAGTCCCAGCAACACTCGGATGACTAGAGTGGTCTTCGTCGAATCGACGGACGAACAACAACAACTTAAATGATAAAAACGTAATTTGCAACATGCTAATTTTCAATTCGAAAATACGGCTTTTGGGGGGGTCCAAATTTTGTAACGTCATATAGGAGGGTGGGGGTCTACGTTTTTGTGACGAAGAGTGACGACTGGGTTTGGTAAAATCAGCCAAAATCGTTTGAAGCCATTTATGGAGGGCCCTTTTATAGTTTTCTTGTAATATCGTGTTTTTCATGTTGAAATTATTGAAGAAATACAACAGAACATTCAACTGTTATTGTCTTGAACACTGCATTAACAAAACCTGATAAAATAGAACAATATAAGCAGTTAAATCACCGTAAGTTACGAATATATAACAGCTGAGGCACTGGTGGGCGAAAGAGAAACTTCTACTAATTTCAAGAAATGGAAATATATAAATCAGACGGATATATTTTAGGTACTGATTTTAGTAATGTGTGATCGTTTGGTCTGAATCAAATGTTAATTACTTCCAAGTATTAAAAAGTTCAGAATTTCGTTTGCATTAAATTACAAAACATTATTGCATATTAGTCTTGACTCAGTCGGTTTTGGATTCTGTTTAAAGCCTGGCCGGTTTACGTTACTAGGCATTCAGTCGAGACCACCCTCCCCGGGACTCCCCCCCTGTACACACCTGTACGCAAAATGCTGTTAATTAAACCACCCCCCTCATTGCGTACATAAAATATGGATGGCCCCTGCATTATCTTTTTTTTAAACAAAAATACAAATATGAAAAAAATTATTTAGTATTCAATATAAGTTCATTGAACTTAAAAAATCTTTACATTCAAAAGGAGCAGTTAAGTCAAAATCCATTAGGCGAGGAAAAATACAGTGGCATCAATTAATTGCAACAGTTTTATTAGAAACATAAAATTTCAAACTCCCAAAATCAAAGCAGCAATTTTTTTAAACAAATAAATATACTCTAGCAAAAGGATTAGTCATAATAAATTGTTATGGTATCTAAGAGAATTCAAACTTTAAAATTATTTTAAAAAATGCCTTCAAATCTTAATCAACCTTGGCCTTAGCATAATTTGAAACCATCATACCAACATTAATTACTGTACTTGTCGCATTATAGATATTTTTTAAACCTATACTAGACATGATATTTAAAAGCAGTTAATAAATAATTTATAAAAAATTTAATGTTTTGTTTCTTGTTTCTTTTTTATAGGCATATTTTACATTTTGGCACTGAGAAAGAAATCTCTGATAAGAAAGGTGTCATATAAATTTTACAAATCATTTTGAAAATTGAAGTGTCATATGATAGCTTTAGAATTTTTTTTTAAATGGAAGATTTAGTACTCTAAATATAATAGTTAAATATTACTTCCTACTTTTGTATGGCATGGAAATCAATGCAAAAAAAAAGACCAAAACGTACCAAATAGAGCACTACAAGTGAAATTTGGATAAAGAGGCAAAAACTTGAAAAGGTCTCTTACTCTAAATATTTAGTGGCCATAATATCCGACGAAAGCTCAAAGCCGGAAATTTTTGCCAGAATGGCTTAGACAACCGCTTCACTGAGCAAACTTAAACACATCTGGAAAACAAGAAAATATCTCTCCAATCAAAGATCCTGTTAATGCACTCTTTGGCGACATCGGAAATATGTTTCCGCAAGATATTGAACATCTCCTACACGGATCATATCACCAATGAAGATGTCTGCGAAAAAATAATTACTGTCATTGGAGGAACTTCTCACCTCAATAACGAAAAAAAAGAGACTAAGATGGTATTGATACGTTGCAAGATCTATAGGTCTTGCAAAGACAACATTCCCCAACTCCCAAAGTCAAAGGGCTGTACAGGACTGGGGAAAATGGCATGAAATAGTGAACAGTCTGAACGACCCAACCACGTGTTAAGGGATAAGAAGTAACTTATAACGCGTAATAGAAATCGAAGTGATTATCCGCACGGTTTTGGCCGTGAGGATAACAACAAGCATTATTCGTATGGCTCGTCGGCGCATGCGTATTCTAGCGGCTGGTCAGGTTGGAAAAATAAAATAAAAAGCCGACATCACTCAATTTAGGTTAAAATGTGTAGTTTCTATGCTATTACTAAAACATTACATCTCAGAAAATCAATTCCATATTCAAATTTAATGATTACTGAATTTTTAAGGTAGCACTAAAAAAAAACGTGATTGGTGTCCATTTAACGATAATTAGTTATAATTTTAACAATTCAAGAACAATTATAATCTGCTTCAGATGAATGGTTGGTCTGAGGACAAATGTAATATTGGTACATGGATCATATCCAATTAATCCTTCTAAGGTCGTTTTTTTTAAAACCACAGTGAGCATGCTTGCAAACACTCAAGCAGGCTCACGTTTTGGGAAACATTTTATTGTTTTCCTCCATGCCTGTCTTATCTATTCTGTTAGTCACTGTTACAGATTCTCACTTTTATGCTTTACCTTATACAGTCTTACGCTTTTGCATGCGTTAAGTTTACTTTAATGGCTTTCCGTTATGTTAAGCACAGATACGATGCTAGTTTTTGGAAGAATACTAATTAGCCTACTATGAATTAGTACAGAGTTTCGTCCAACTATAATAAAACTGAAGTAACATTCTTTCCATGCTGAATGCAAGTTAATACAGGTACTTCATAATATATAGAATACAAATACAAAGTTGAGCGAACTAAAACAGTTAATAATAGTTTAAAACAGCTAAATCCACGGTGTTAATAATTTATGATAAATCATTTAATAGTATTCAGGTCCGCTCAGGTTCTTGGTAAAATTGATAAAAACATAAGATTCCAGTCACTTGAAAGACGGTTAAAATGAAAATTTAATTATTTTTATATGTTCCACACCAATAGATGTCAATGTCAGGTGTCATAGTATAGGATTGTTGCCTTGCTCTCCGCTTACTTTCAACACACCGAAATTACACAAGTCTAATTCAATATTTATTCTACTGTACACAAACTGGCTATCTTTATACAACTGGTTGTACACACAACAAGACACTATAGTTTACTTCACAAGCAATGCCCTCGGTCCGACCCGACCGTTCTGGGCCCATGCTCAAGTCTCAACTTCACATCTCCATAAACACAAAACACCATTTAACTCCTCTCTGTCCAAAACCGACCGACTTGGACCATGGGGCCCTTAATGTTGTTTTTTGCTAATATGAGCTATATAAAGTTAGTTTATGCGTTAGCTACTGAGTAAATGAATGGATCTTAACCAAACTTTGTATATAAAATTTTGGTAGCATATATTAAATTAAAAAGGGCACTGCACTTCTAATGTCCAATTGTTCAGGGCCGGGGGCCCAAAAGTCTTTATTCGTATATGTTTGAGAGATTATTTGCCATTCTTTTTCTAACGATCTTGAGAAATATATACATGATGAAGCTGAACTTAAATGAAAATGTTTTCAAAATGCACATATTGAACCGAATGGGCCCGGGGGCCCTTTAATGTAGTTTTCCTTATAATAGCTATATAAAAATTAGTTTAATTGTTAGATAATGAGAAAGTAACTGGATTTTGACAAAACTTGATGTATAAAAACTGAATAGCCTATATACTATAGGGAACTGAAATCCTAATGTCCATTTCCTCGGGGCTGGGGGCCCTAAATGTGTTTTTTACTAAACTTTTAATATTGTATTCCCCATGACATTTTACACGATATTGAGAAATATAGATAAATATATTTGTTATGAAATTGATTGAAATGAACAGATTTTTGAACGTCATATGTTAAACTTATGGGCATGGTGATCCTTAATGTAATTTCTTTTTTTATCTATATGTTTTCCTTTTTACTGAGATCGTTGCAAAGCACGACGGGTCTGCTAGTATAGATATAAAAATGAAAGAATGTCTGTGTGCAGTGGCGTGGCTTGGGGTGGAGGGGGCGGTCCGTCCCGGGCGTCACACATTCAGAGGGCGCCATTTGTGGGCATATGAAAAGTACAACCATTTCCGACAACCACCCTTTTTCTTTTGAAGGGAAAAACCAAGGTGAAACAAAAATATTCGTAATTTCTAGTCCTAATTAACGGGTCGCACATTTTTTGGTAACATATTGAATGTTATAACTAACGCAAAACCGTTAAAAAAAATTGTTTCACTCAAAAAAGGTATCGATTTGTTTGGAAACTTAAGCGGTATACTTCACAGATGACGCTTTTATATGAAAACTAAAGAAAAAACACATCACTGCTGGGTCGAATAATATGTACTATTAATATCGCCAAGACAGTTTTAGCGTGGAATTTCAACATTCGCAGAATGATGTGTGAACAAGTAGCTACAAGGCATGGTGGTTCAGATATTGTGTTCAAATTGCAAGTAGTAATTTATATTACTGTTTCAGTTCAGTTTTCAGAAAATGATTGCAAGGTAAATTATTAAAATTAATTTATTTTTTTAAAATTAAAGTAGCACACATAATTTGTGTTTTTCATTAAAATACGGTTACACATGAAATTTTTTACACCTATCCATTTAAAATAATTTGTAAATAATTTGAATTAATCTATTTTATGGGAAAATATTAAGATTTTTTAGAAGAATATGAAAATATTCAAATTTATCTGTTAATAAACACCACAATCAGAAGTGTAACTGGGTTTTCCACGCACTTGGCTAATTTATTTTTGGCGCCCTTGAAAAATAGATATAAAATAATCCAAAAGGTAGGAAAATACTAAATTTGAAATAATTGAAGGATTAGCTCTCTGCACCATTGACAACTACCCCAATGCAAAGTCGTTGTTACGCCTCTGACCACAATAGCCATAAATGATTTTGAAAAAGACATACTTGAAATTTCAAGCGTCTTGGAAAAATTGACATCTGAAGAACTAGTAAAACTAGATCAGATGCTGGCATTTTACTCAATTCAATGCAATCTTTTTCTTTCATATGTTATCTCGATTTTTTGGAAACCGTAACTTTTTTAATTAATGCAAACAAAGAGATATGCTAATAGAGAAAGCTTTTATATCAGCCAAACAATTTGTGAAGAGTTGGAAATATCAACTGAACGCGGAGTTAGAAGGAAAAAAATATGAGTGGGGAAAATTATTAAGACGTGGATCTATAATCATTAAAACAAGAAGTACAAAGAGAAATGTTTTATCCATGGATGGAATTATAAAAGAACACTTTGATGAATTGCATTTCCTGCAAGAAAATAATCGTATATAATACAATGTCACCTACTAAATGAAGCATTAGAACATCAAATACTTTACTTTATTGACATTGATAAGGAATATTTCAATATGGAAAGAAAAATGACCCAGGTTTTTATGGCTGTACCTAAACTACAAGGAGAAGCATCATGTTAGAAAATCGGGGGAAAAGGTCCCCTTGATCTATTAAAATGTATTCAACAGTACAGATTGGAAACATCTGTACCCCTGACATCGCAATTTTGCTATTAATTTTTTCAACAATTGCTATCAGTTTCAATAGTTATGAAAGGAGCTTCTCCAAACTGAAGTTGATACAAAAAACAATTTATCTTTGTTGCACAATAAGTAATTGAAGACTATATATATTTGCAATATTGTCCATAGATCAAGATATTATAAATAATTTAAATTTTGATAGCATAATACACGATTTTTCTATTATGAAAGTTAAGAAAGTAAATGTATAAATATGTTTACAAATTAATGTATACAATTTCTTGTTTGCATTTTTGTAAAAAGAAATCCTTTATTTTATAAATAAAATATAAAATAATAGTAATTGGTACTGTTTTGGGTGTAAATTTGGAATATGTTTCGTCTCATAGGGGGGGAGGGGACCAGCGACCTCAGTAATGTTCATGTGGCTTTTAAAAAAATATCGTGAATTTTTATAAATGTGTATTTATAGGTATATCATCTGATGCGGCCTCTTTTTTTAAACTGTTTACATAAATATTGCATATTGAATGTTTCCCACGTTTACTTCGCTTCAATTACAATTATTTATTCATGTTCCTTAATTTATAAAAACCATCATATAATCGACTAATCGACTAATCGACGAAGTGGCCGCCCGTAAATGACGTCACGCAATTTTGGCTGATTACTCCCCCTTGTAACACGTCGTATCAAAATCTTAGACCACTTCTTCAATATGACGTCACAAAGCTTTGACACCCCGACCCCACAATAAAAGCCGTATTTTCTTTTTCAAAAATAGCATGTTTCAAAACAAATTTTTGTCATTTAAGTATATTTTTAGTGTAAACCTGCACTCTAATACGATAACACGGATTTTACATAAAAGTCATTAAATAAAGTGTCAGTCATCAAATAGTTAAGTGGAAATTGTATTTAAAATTGCGCGTTTTGACGTGACGTCAGATTTCTTAAACACGCCCCCTCGTAACACATCCAAACAAATGTATAACTCCCCCCCCCCAGGTGCGTGACGACTTTATGGAAAGCTCCTAAAAAAGTGCGGCAAAAGTTCTAGCTATGCAACAGTCTGTGTGTGTGTGTGTGTGTGTGTGCTTGTCCTTTATAGCTGACTAAACCATTCATCCAAACGTCATTAAAATTTTTGAGACTGTTGAGTACGCTCCCGGGATGGTAACTAAAGAAGAAACGATAGTCTTAATGTCATTTTTCCCTACTTTTACACATACAAAAATTAAGTTAAGCGTGAGATAATGAGAAAAGAACTGGATTTGACCAAACTTAGTATGTAAACACGTAAGTTCCTATATTAAATTACTATAGTGCACTGAACTCCTAATGTCCATTCCCTCGGGGCTTGGGGCCCCAGATGGTTTTTTTTACTAAAGGTTTATTATTGTACTAATTCAAAAGCCTGCTGAAGCTGGCATAACGAAATCCCACAGAAGGGATAACAAAGATATTACCAAATACTGCAATAGAAAAAACCACGTGGCCTTTATTGCCATGAACAGAATACGAAATAACAGAAATAACAAAGAAATGTATGAAATACTGTAATAGAAAATAACATTTGGCCTAAATTGCCATGAACACAATACGATATGAAAAAAAATTTAAAAAAGATGTACGAAATACTGAAATAGAAAGAAATTTTATATTTAATTGCCATAAACACAATACGATATGAACAGCTAAGTATGAAAGATTCCCTTGTACACCACATTTTTAGTGTAGCAGGTGGAGCTGTCGTGGAGCAGTTTCCCTTGTTTAGGACCATCTGCAACATGGACCTTGGCATCTTCTGATCTGCGTATTTGGGAGAAAGCAACGTATAACTGCCCGATGCTAAACACAGGTTGTGGTAGGTAGATACCGACCGTATCCAGTGTCTGGCCCTGCGATTTGTTTATGGTCATTGCGAAAGCTAACTTCAAAGGGAATTGCCTTCTCCGTAGAACGAAAGGTAAGTCTGTGGTTGTCGGGGCAATGTCCACGCGTGGAATGAATAGAGTGCGACCTTTGTCACTTCCGGACAGAAGTTCAGCGATGATGAGGTTGGCTTTGAGGTCCCTAACCACCAATCTGGTGCCGTTGCATAGACCTCGTTTGGTGTTCAAATTGCGAAGAATTATAATTGCTCCGCCTTTTAATGTTAATTGATGAAGCGTCATTCCCGAAGGTGCCAATTGATGTAGAAATTCCACGGGGTAATTGTTTTCATCATCTGGCGTGCAGTCGTCGATGGAGTCGGAACTTAAGTAAGTCCTGGGTTCTCCTTCAAGTAAATGCAAGACCTGACTATTGATAAAGTCCACATCGGCATTTGTAGGGCAGAGAATAGCCTTATTTGCAAATTCTTCCGCATCTCTGGCTAGAAGTCGTTCACCGAAGATTTCGGAAACAATAGATCCTGTGAAGACCATATGGGCTGGAACTTCAAACATATTCTCGTCCAATCCATGTTCATTGGTTATTGTTCCATTGCCTAGCTCAATTAACCAAGACGTAAATTCTGGATCAATAGATCGCACATTACTTGTCAATGTGAGAATTGTAAATTTAGACCAAAGCTCGGTAAACTTAATATTCGCATCGACAATGGTGGCCCTGGTTCCATGACCAACAACGGGCAATGTTTGTCTGAAGTCCCCACCCAAGAGAATGGTTTTTCCACCGAAAGGTTTGTCATTTTGCATGATATCTTGTGAGAGTTTATTCACGCATTTCAATGCGTCCTTAGAGGCCATCGTAGATTCACCCCGAATGATTTTTGTGGCTCTTCGGAGAATGTCGGCATCGGTGGAGGTCATTCTCATTCTGGAGGTTGAGTTGTCGATAATTGGGACGGGAAGTTGAAATTGGGAATGATAACGTCCGACCACCTTCCAGTAAATTGGCTGCGATTCCAGTTGATGCAGTAGCTAAAGCTATCTTCTTTTCCCCTCTAAAGGACGCAAGCAAGGTTGTGTACAAATATGTTTTACCACTGCCACCAGGTTCGTTAAGAAAGTAACACCTATGAGGAAGATGATCATTGGTTGCGGCTGCGATAATTTCATCAAATGCGTGTCTCTGCTGTTCATTGATACTCCGTACCATGTCTGTTGCTTTGCTGAGCTGTTGGTCCGGATCAAAAAAGCTGTCATGTATGTCTTCCACGTGACTTGGTGGAACTGGTAAACCGAAATTCTCGCAGGTTTTCCTATTGGCAATAAAGACCAATTGAATATCAGTAAGGGCCAAATATTGGCAGTTTTTGCAATTCACTTCGTGATGAAACTGCAACGTAAAATCTTCATAAAGTATTCTTTATATTTCTGGAACAATTGTGGAATATTTGAAGGAGATGCGAGCAGTCACATATGTGCAAATAATTCCCGTAGGAGAGCGGGTCTCTTTTTGGCAACTGCATCATATATCGTCATATCCCAGACCTGCTCGTCATTGAAGACGCCTCGGTGTTGTGCAGCTTCCTTGAATGTTGGATATGTAATATTATGGACGGTCCGAAGGTCCTCAAAGGAAGTTGCCCCTGGCACATGAAGGAGAAGTAAGCGCCAGCAGAAGCGCTGAATGTCTGACGCTAAACTGACAGAGTACATACGACCAATTATTCTGTCAGCACCCCTTTGCCTTCTCTGCCATGTTCTGGTCCTCTCGTGAAAAACATAATGTTCAGGTATATCAGTGTATAGTATACCTGTAGCCATCTGGTATTGTTGATTTAGTTTGAACCATGCCGTTAAAGTAGTGTCTCTCGAAGCTGAGTTCTGTGCTGCAGCCTCAACGTTATCGCCAGGGAGATGAACTTAGAGTCTGATAATTGCATGAGACTGCTTGTGCATGTGGAACCCAAAAAGGCGCCAAGCAGTCTCGGGCGCGCTCACATATCTAGAGTCCATAAAGGAGGTGATCTCATCGTGGTTCATGGTCCCGTGTTCTTTAATGCAGATGTTGGCGCAATCATGTCCTTTGTAGACGTATTTAAACATATATTTGACGCTTTTTATGGAAGCACAGCTCTCGACGTTTATATGACAGTTGTACTTTAGGCTGATGTACGGATTGTAAGGAACGACCCATGAGTTGTCAATTTCTCGGCTATTGGCGATTGCTGTTACACCATTGTTCCGTCGCCTTCATTTGGGATAACCGTCAACTTTAATGATTGTTTCTTCACAGAACGGCTTCGGAAACTTCTTCGAACCGGATCCATCAACCATGCATGGAGAGTTCATGTTGTGTTTCCCACAGGGCCCATGAATCATGTGTTTGGTGATTATTTCGTGCAGTCGAGGCAGAAAATCATTCTATCCACTTGTTCACCGTCGTTAGGCTTGTCCTCGCTGCATAAAATTAATAGTATGTGAGCATGCGGAAGCCCACGTTTCTGGAACTCAATGACATTGATTTTTGCTATTGGTTTTCCAAGAACGTGATGTTTGCCAATGTCATCTAGTAGAGCATCCTGTTTAAGTTTGAAAACGCGTGCGACCAAATCTGGACGAAATTCCACTGATTGGCCTTGTTGTAGTAACTTGGTGACAATTTCAGGCCATTTTGGGTTGCATGTGATTGTAATGAAGAAGTCGGGTTTCCCGTACTTTCTAACAATCGTCATGGCATCTTGATAATTTTGGAGCATGTTCCTGGGGCTTCCCTGGAAGAATGAAGGAAGTATTAGTGGTTGGCCTGGCATAAGGCCTTGTTGTCTCGCATCAGTCTGCAAGGAATCCATCAAGCCAGTGTACTTTTCTACCCTTAATTTTGACTGATTTTGTCGCACAAAATTGAGTCTGTTTCCCTCCGTTTTGATGTAGCTATCCACAAAATATTGGAGGGTGAGTTTTCCAGCACTCAGGAAAGGATTAAATTCGTCTCTGATGGCAAATCGGTAGCGGTAATACTGCATTTGAGTGACTCTTGTTCTGGGATTCGTGGGTGATGGCCGACGCAAGCTTCTTATACTCGTAGGATTATATTGAAGTTTAATATCTGGTGTCCAGCTTTGTTCCCCATACGGGAATAACACAGGGTAGACCATGGGATCTAAGTTGCGGTCGAGGATGCTGATTCTTTGTGCTTTACGTAGGTGTGAAATTGTTTTGCAGTGTATTATGATGTCCCGTTCAAGAGGAGGTTATCCATCCGCATTTTGGAAAACGAAAGCCACTTCATTGGACCGTTCAGCATTGTAACGCCTTTGATCATCGTTTCTATCATGAATGATTGCCAGTGACACAGTTTTAGGTAGTGTATTCCGTAAAGCTGCTTCCGCCAGACATTCTTGTTACACTTCACACAGCATTTTGCATGCATCTGCAAATGGATTGTTGTCGGTCATGAATGAGCTCAGGAGTGCCATGAGATCGCGGTTGCATGTAGAGTTAGGTCGCATTTGCATTCTTTGTTCCGAAGCTTGACCAGGATCAACGATATACAGCTGAGCAAATTGACGACGATCATCATTGTAAGGATGCAGAGCCCCAGATCTATGGTAAATCTGTCCGTGGATGCGAAAGTAGTAGGGCCCGTATCCGGGAGGAGGAGCGACTTTAGCACCCATTGACGCAAAGGCTAAGGCGCTATTAATAGAGCGGATGTTGGCCATGAAGTTTTGGGAGTGTTCGTGTTCCCCCGTCATGAGCGTCCTCAGTAAAGGTGATATGCGGATGGGATCTAGCGTCACTTTTCCTTTCTGGCAGCACGTGGTAAATAATTTGTCCGCAGGATGTTCGCCAGGAAAATGTTTGGCACCGCAGAATGTACACAGCAATTGTAAATTGCCACAGTAATGTTGCTGGACGTTGTCATTCATGAAGTCACTTCCGGTGGCTCCATCCAGATGATGAGGTGCTGGTACTTCCCGGAGTGTTGCTGACCGATGTCGTTTATTAGTGGCTGTTACTTCCCGTCTACGGGACCGTTGTTCGTCGGTTTCACTTGCTCTTCGAATGCGATCTTGTTGGTTTCGCGTTTCTCGTCACCGGGATGCCTCCTCGTGTGTTTCTGTTCTTCTTCGATTCCTGTTATGTTCGTTTCTGTGACGTTTTCTATCGGCAATTTCGGCTACATCGAATGTTCTTTTTTCGAGGCATAGTTGTCTCGTGGCAACACGCGAAGGTTTGGAAATTTGTGGAGTTGAAGAAGAAATAATAAAGCAATGCGAACATGACATTGACGATGGGAACAGGCGTAGGAGAACGGTGTCATACCTTGAATGCGGCGCAGATATGCAGTTGGCAGTGGGTCAAGAACCGAAGACCGACACACCGACATCATCCGGTTGGTGGTGACTTACATCATGATTTATAACGGAGACAAACACGCATAGGCTGGTGGCCGATGTTAGACTCAGCACAAATGTGTGTTTGTGTGTACACAAATGCTGACGTCACAGGTTTGTGCGTTGTTTCGGTAATTGACGTTCTGAGCTAAAACAATGACGTCAATTAATATTTTTTTTTACGGCGAACATTTTTAACTTATCTCTATATATATAAGACGCATTTGTTGTCTGTCTGGTTGTCTGTCTGTTCCCTAATAACTCAAGATCCAGACAACCAAATAACGTGAAATTTGGTACACGTACACAAAATTATACCGGAAGGGTTATTAAACAGGTTTCGTTCCATATATATAAGATACTGGGGGCCGGGGGCCCAAAATGTAGTTTTTCCTTATATGAGCTATATAAAATAAAAAATATTGAAAATTAAGACGTAAAATAATGACGCAAAATAATAAACATTTTGGTGTCGAGATTAACAAGAAGGCTATTATCGCCATAAAATAATTTTTTTGTTGTTGTTGCTGTTGTTTTTGTAGTTGTTGTTTTGTTGTTGTTTTGTTGTTGATGTTTTTGTTGTTGTTTTGTTTTTGTTGTTGTTTTTGTTGTTGTTGCTGTTGTTGTTTTTGTTGTTGTTGCTGTTGTTGTTGCTGTTGCTGTTGTTGCTTTTGTGTTGTTTTTAGTGTTGTTGTTGTTGTCCACATCCCTTGCCCTGCGACGACACTGTTCTTCATGGTGTTGTTGCTTTGTTGTTGTTGCTTTGTTGTAGTTGTTGTTTTGTTGTTGTTGCTTTGTTGTTGTTGCTGTTGTTGGTGTAGTTGTTTTGTTGTTGATTTTGTTGTTTTTGTTGTTGTTTTGTTTTTGTTGTTGTTTTGTTTTTGTTGTTTTGTTGCTGTTGCTGTTTCTGTTGTTGTTTTTGTCGTTGTTGCTGTTGTTGTTGCTGTTGTAGTTGTTGTTTTGTTGTTGTTGCTTTGTTGTTGTTGCTTTTGTTGTTGTAGTTGTTGTTGTTTGTTGTTGTTTTGTTTTTGTTGTTTGTTTTTGTTGTTTGTATTTGTTTTTTAGTTGCTGTTGTTGTTTTTGTTGTTGTTGCTGTTGTTGTTAAGCCCGTGCAAAGCCGGGTACTTGCCCCTAGTTTATAATAATTTTGCGCGCCTTTCGAGCACATTTTCGCGCGCCTTTGGACGGGGAGACACACGCATACTTAGGGCGATTGTGTATTAGACTAGTTCAAAAGCCTGCTGAAGCTGGCAGAACGAAATCCCACAGAAGTAATAACAAAGATATTACCAAATACTGCAATAGAAAAAACCACGTGGCCTTTATTGCCATGAACAGAATACGATATGAACAGAAATAACAAAGAAATGTATGAAATACTGTAATAGAAAATAAGATTTTTCCTATATTGCACTCAGGATAGGATTAAATTCGTCTCTGATGGCAAATCGGTAGCCGTAATACTGCATTTGAGGGACTCTTGTTCTGGGATTCGTGGATGATGGCCGACGCAAGCTTCTTATACTCGTAGGATTATATTGAAGTTTAATATCTGGTGTCCAGCTTTGTTCGCCATACAGGTTCGTGCGTTGTTTCGGTATTTGACGTTCTGAGCTAACACAATGACGTCATATACTATTTTTTTTACGGCGAACATTTTAAATTTATTTATAATAATTTTGCGCGCCTTTTTCGCGCGCCTTTTTCGCAACTTTTCGCGCGCCGTTGAACGGGGAGACACACGCATACTTAGGACGATTATATATTAGATTCCCCTTTCAATTTGAAAAGATATTAAGAAATACAGATACATATATTTGTTATGAAATTGATTGAAATGAACAGATATTAGAACGTCATATATTAAACTGAAAGGCCCGGGGACCCTTTATGTAAATAATTTGTACGTATATGTATAAAAAATTAAAATATGTAAATATGTATGTTTAATGTATGGCTTACTACACCATTCATCAGATCGTTATGAAACTTTGGAAGTTTGTTGAGTACGCTCCCAAGATGGTACCAGGCAAAATACGTTTTAAAAATTAACTCTCATTTGGGCCAATGGCCTAAATTGTCTATATTTCTCTTATGAGAGCAACATTAAAATTATTTTAAGTGTTAGCTACTGTGAAAATTGATAGATGTTGACCAAATTTTGTATATAAAAACAGGATAGCACATATTAAATATGTTGGGCATCAAACTCATAATTACCTTTCTTGATCTTAATACTGGTTTAATGAATGGATAATGATAAAAAAATTACCTTAAAATTTGATAGCCTATAATAAAATATTATAACGTATTTAACTCCTAATGTCAACTTCTTTTGGGCCAGAGTGACCGAAATGAGGTTGTTTTTGTTTTATTAAGCCTTTAAGTATTAATGTCCCATTCGATTTCACACGATCTTTTTAAAAAAGTATTACCTATATCCATCATGATCCAGATTGAAATCTACATCATTTTTAACTTATATATTGCGACATTTGGGCTATGGTGGCCCTTTAAGTCATTTTCCCTATATGAGCTATATACATATTTCAAACATTGGCTACCGGTACCATTAAACAGATCGACATGAAACTTTATGAAGTTGTTGAGAACACATCTGCACAGGGTTCTGGCCAAATTTTTGTTGTTTTTGTAAATACAACTCACAGGGGGTGGGGGCCCAAAATTTTGCGATTTTCCTTAAATGAGCTACATTAATGCTACAATGTAAATTTATAAAAAATAAATGATCACTCATTTTAGGCCGGGTCCCTTAATATCGTTTTTTTCGTATGTAAGCTTTTGAAATATTATTGTATCTATCCGTTTGCTACGAAAATGTGACTTTTTTTGTACACACTTCGGTGAAATTTTCTGGCATAATTGTTTTTAAAACATACCACTCGTTGGTTTCTTTAAATGTATTCCTTTTTACTGAGATCGTTGCAATGCGCGACGGGTCTGCTAGTATTAAATATTTTAAAATGTATGTCTTATTATATACATAGATAAACTTAAATATACAAAACAATACATTGTATTTTTTAAACAAATTTAATAAATTTAGTAATTAAACAAAGATGTTCAATTAACAGTTTGTCAATACGTCCTAACTAGAGTACTGTGAACTATAGAGTACTATAAACTAACTATTCTGTGAACCAACTAGAGTTCTTGCACTCAAATATCGCAAAGATGAAGTCGTTTTACACCCCTCCCCCACCCACATCCTCAGACAGTTCCTTTGTTGGCACAACACATTACGGCTAAGAAGTACATTTGTTTTTAGCGTGGGTTATATAATTAGAGCTCGTCAGAATAAAGGTGTTGTTCAGAGATGAACTCAGTTTTTTTTAGCAGGAACTTCAAGTAAATACATGCTGAAAAACTTTATTCTTTATTATTGAGTTATTAAACATTACGAAGTACTATGTTGTAGTCAACACTTAAATAATTACCGTATATACTCGTTCTATAGCCCGTTTGTTAATAAGCCGACCCCCCCCCCACAAACAGACACTTTTGGAAGAGAAAAGTATTAAAAATGTATAACCCGCTCGCAAACCGACCCCCCAAAGATAATTGGTCAGCTTAAACAAAATGGTACAATTTTTTTAAAAACATACAAGCTAAATCGGTCATTATGATTGTTTACTTTGTGCTGCCTATCTTTGTCTTTGTGCTCTTTGTTAGTCAAGAGTTGCCGGTATTTAAAAAAACATTCTTTGTGACGAAAGCGCGTACATTAAAATTCGTTGTTAGAAACAAAATTTGTAAAACAATTTATTAAAACGTTCACAAAAATAAATACTATGAGTAAATAATGTAAGGGCCGATGGTTAATAATATAGTATAGCTTCTGGTAGAGCAGTAAAATCTTGCAGAATGAAGAACAGGACCTTGATGATCTACAATAACAACAGCGATATTTAATATCCATGCAGAAATCACCTATGACCCGCTCGTAAGCCGACCCCCCACTTATGTACATGTATGATAATATATCTATATATATAAATATATATATACGTATATGTATTTATCTATACTAATAAAAGGCAAAGCCCTGACTCAATGACTCACTGACTGACTAATTCATCCAACTTTCCGTGTAGGTAGAAGCATGAAACTTTGGGAAGTTGTTGAGTAGGCTCTCGTGACAAAAGTTGGAGGAAAAGAATTTTAAAATTAACACTCATGGGGGCCGGGGGCCCAAAAACGTTTTTTCCCCTTATATAGCCTATATAAAATTTGAATATCACTAATTCTCCGATTTCCCGAGTAGGCAGATGCATGAAACTTTGGGAAGTTGTTGAGTACAATCCCGCGATGGTAACGGTTTGAAAAATATTTTTTAAATTATCACTTCCTGGGGGTCGGGGGCCAAAATGAAGTTTTTTCCTTATATGAGCTATATAAAAACTAAAAATCACTAATTCTCCTATTTCCCGTGTAGGTAGAAGCATGAAACTTGGGTTACTTTTTAAGTACACTTCCACGATGGTAACAGGTAAAAACAATATTTAAATTATCACTTACTGGGGGCCGTCAGGCCCAAATGTAGTTTTTTCTTATATTAAAACTGATTCATCACTAATTCTCGGATTTCCCATGTATGTAGAAGCATGAAACCTTGGAAAGTTGTCAAGTAGTCTCTCTCGACGACAAATGGCGAAAAATAATTTTAAAATTCACCATCATGGAGGCCGGGGGCCAAAAATCTTTTTTTCCATTGGGCTATATAAACATTTGAAAATCACTAATTCTCCTATTTCCCGAGTAGGTAGAAGCATGAAACTTTTGGAAGTTGTTGAGTACACTTCCGAGATGTTAATCGGTGAAAAAATATTCAATTTTCACTTACTGGGACCCAGGGGCCCAAATGTAGTTTTTTCCTTATATGAGCTATATAAAAACAGAAAATCACTAATTCTCTATTTCCTGTGTAGGAAGAAGCATAAAACTTTGAGTAGTTGTTAAGTAACATATTGCGATGATAACAGGTTAAAAAAAACTATATAAATTATCACTTACTGGGGGCCGGGGGCCCAAATGTAGCTTTTTTTCTTATATAAAAAACTGACTCATCACTAATTCTCCAATTTCTCATGTTGGTAGCAGCATGAAACTTTGGAGAGTTGTTAAGTACACTTCCGGAATGGTAACAGGCGAAAAAGAATTTTGAAATTCACACTCATGGGGCCGGGGCCCAAAAACGTTTTTTCAATTATTTGAGCTTTATAAAAATTAAAAATCCCTAATTCTCCTATTTCCCAAGTAGGTGGAAGCATGAAACTCTGAGTAGTTGTTAAGTAACATTCCGCGATGGTAACAGGTTAAAAAATTATATAAATTATCACTTACTGGGGACCGGAGGCCCACATTTAGATTTTTGCTAATACACTAATTCACTAATACACTAATACACTGCCTCAAACACTAATTCTCAAACTTCCCGTGAAGGTAGAAGCTAAAACTTTGGGAACTTGCTTAGTACACTCTTATGACGATAATTGGCGAAAAAGAATTTTAAAAATTTCACTCATGTGTGGCCGGGGGCCAAAAACCGTTTTTTTTTGTATATGGGCTATATAAAACTTAATGAAAACTAATTCCTCATCTTCCCGTGTAGGTAGAAGCATGAAACTTTGGAAATTTGTTGAGTACCCTCCCGCTCAGGTAACAATCAAAACAAATATAAAATTATCATTCACTAGTGGGCCGGGGCTCAAATGTAGTTTTTTTTCTTAAATGAGCTATATGAAACAGACTCATCATTAAATATCTAAATTCCGGTGTACGTAGGAGCATGAAACTTTGGAAAGTTGTTGAGTACCCTCCCGCAATGGTAGCAGACGAAAAAAAAATTAAATTATCATCTCGATAGGATCATGGGAAGTCTGTCATTTTTAACTTTTCGTTTTTGTTTTTCTGCTGGACTATGACAGACAGACGGTGACGTTTATATATGTATTATATCCATCATGATCCAGATTGAAATCAATTGGTGTTTGGAATTTGTGTTACGTGGGTTCTCAGCGCTTACTGAAATCCTAATTTACCGCTGCAAAGCGCGGGTATTTTGCTAGTATATATATATTTATGTGTGTGTGTGTGTATATACATACTTATCTTAAATTAATTTAAGTATTGTCTACAATAAACACGCTAATGCATAAAGATAACTTGTCAATGACTTACCTACTTTGTTTCCTAATCTGCTCTGTTTGATCCTCACCTACGAAACGAAAAAAAAATCATTTTTGTGTTGTTGATTTTTTTTTCCGTATACTTACAGAATGGATATCATGACTTTTCCCGACTAGTAATGAAATTAAATATATTCCTGCTGTCATTTTCATCTTCATAAATTCAATTTTCATCACATATGAAAATGTACATATACAATGATTTGTATAATGAAATTTAATCAGTTTTTTTTAGCTCACGGCAAAGCTTCAATTTTAAATATAAATCTTATAATTTCCTAAAGATTCATAATTTTGTTTTATACTAATGAAAACACTTTGCAAGTAATTATATTATAAAAATAATCACTGTGTATGGATCTATGCGTTAATATTTGAAGTCAAATAAATAAAATAAATTGCATAAGCAGCAAATGACTTTTCTATCCTTAGAGCCTCAGTAGCATCGCATTTCAAAACATTTTTATTGGATGCATTATTAAAAAAAAATTAAAATTATTTAACGGTATATCAATATTATACTTAATTTTTTTTTAAAATGATTTCATATATTACACATTGGAAGGGATCATAGTATATGGGACATCTGTTGAATATTTAAATATTTCAGGTCACTTCAATAATTCAGCCGTAAGCAAATTTACAACCATACCCCATGTGAAAGAATTCATTATCATCTTTGGTGCTACACACCATGTATAGCATTCGATTGATAATTCACTCTCTTCCGTTTAGACTGATTCCTGTAATTTTTCTTGCATATGCGGACCCTTACGGCTGTAGATTTTTTCTCGACTGCATCCTGCTATTAGGGCCGCCGCCAAAAATGTTTGGGCCCCTGACAACTGGGTACGTGTGGGCCCCTCTGGGCTCCACCTCGTGTCTGATGCCTTTTCCCAGGTCCCAACAGCTCAAAAACCTTGAAATGTGTTTACAAATTTACCGAAATGTAGCTTATCCGACAGTGACAATGCTAGCTGCATTTATGATTACCAATGCTATGGCTGGTGAGTTGAAACTTCTCGCAAATAAAAGTTCGATTGCATGTAAGAAAGCCAGGGAAAGGAGATTGCGGGATTGAAAGAATACAATAATGAGATTGGCATATGCAACGGGTTGCTTGTAACGGTACAATTGTATCAATGCAATGATTAGA